>SRMA01025603.1:0-197922 GCA_007224835.1 Danionella cerebrum
ACGAACGTTCTTCAGGCCCGTACCCCTCCCAATCAATAAGGTATTGCAGACCACGGCCCCTACGACGCGCATCTAAAATGCGTTTTACTCTATAAGCCGGCTCCCCCTCAACAATAAGAGGAGGACGTGGCACAGAGGTTGTTTTGTCGGCAGAGGGAACAAATGGTTTGAGACAAGACACGTGAAACACAGGGTGAATGCGTGATAGGTAACCTGGAAGGCGTAAGCGCATAGCAACGGGGTTAACGACCTTAACAATGGAGAAAGGGCCGATAAACTTGGGTGCCAGTTTACGAGACGGGTGCTGGAGGGGTAAATTACGCGTGGCTAGCCAAACCCGCTGCCCACATACATAATGCGGTGCCGAACGGCGCCGACGATTGCTAGATTTACACATAAACTCACGGGCACGGAGTAAGGTAGCTCTAACTACTCTCCAGGCGCGACGTGCGCGAGACATGAAACACTGAACTGAGGGAACCGCTGATTCCTTCTCCTGGGAAGGAAACAGCGGAGGTTGGTAACCCATAGAGGCGGCGAAGGGGGAAACCCCCGAAGCAGTCGAGGGGAGAGAATTGTGAGCATATTCAGCCCAAGAAATATAATCACACCACGAAGAGGGGAATTTTGAGGCATAGCATCGTAGGAGTCTTCCTAAATCCTGGTTTGCTCGTTCAGACTGCCCATTGCTCTGTGGATGGAAACCAGAAGAAAGCGAAACGGAAGCGCCCAGTAATCTGCAGAATTCTTTCCAGACTTGGGAAGTAAACTGCGTGCCCCTATCAGAAACAATATCTACGGGAATACCATGTAGACGAAAAACTTGATCGACGAGAATCCGTGCTGTCTCTAATGAAGTGGGTAGTTTTACCAGTGGAATGAAATGAGCCGCCTTGGAGAAACGATCAACTACGGTAAGAACAGCAGTGTTACCCCGAGAGGGGGGTAGACCGGTTACAAAATCAAGAGATAGGTGGGACCAAGGCCGAGAGGGAATCCCCAAGGGGTGGAGCAGACCCGCAGGAGATGACGTCTCTGCCTTGTTCACGGCACAAACGGTACACGAGCGTACAAACCCTCTGACGTCAGCGCGGAGGGATGGCCACCAAAAGCGTTGGCGCACGACAGCCTCGGTGCCGCGCATGCCGGGATGAGCGAATAGTTTCGACGCATGACACCAACGAATTACCCGGTCTCGTAGGGATTCAACCACAAACAATTTATTCTGGGGGCATTCATGCGGAATTGAAATCGACTGTAAAGCCCCCAGTACCTCCCGCTCAATTCCCCAAGTGATTCCTCCAATCACTCTAGAGGAAGGAAGTATGGGCTCGGGTTGAGTAGAGCCAGTACGGGTCTCGAACTGTCGAGAGAGAGCGTCAGGTTTCACGTTCTTAGAGCCAGGACGAAACGTAACAACAAAATTAAATCTATTAAAAAAAAGAGACCACCGAGCTTGTCTAGCACTGAGGGTGCGGGTGGAACGGATGAAGCTCAAATTCTGGTGATCAGTCCATACTAAGAATGGGGTGACGGCTCCCTCTAACCAATGACGCCACTCCTCCAGCGCTAACCGAATGGCCAGCAGCTCCCGGTCCCCGACGTCATAGTTGCGCTCCGCCGAAGTGAGACGGTGGAAAAAAGTAAGCGCAAGGATGGACTTTACCATCGGTCTCGGCGCGTTGCGATAATACAGCCCCAACTCCAGTTGCAGAAGCATCCACCTCTACAATAAATTGACGAGAGGGGTCTGGAGTCATTAAAATGGGGGCTGTAGAGAAAAGAGACTTTAACAGATCAAAAGCTTCTTGAGCTTCCGCAGTCCAAATGAAGCGACGCTTGACGGACGTGAGCGCAGTCAGCGGGAGCGCAATGCGACCAAAATTCTTAATAAACCGTCGATAAAAGTTAGCAAACCCCAAGAAACGTCTGAGAGCCGTGCGGGACTCGGGCACTGCCCATTCAGTGACAGCACGGACCTTATCAGGATCGACAGCTAACCCATTAGCGCTAATAATATGACCGAGGAACGGAACAGACTCGGAGTGAAACACACACTTCTCAGCCTTAACAAAAAGGCGATTTTCAAGGAGTCGTTGAAGGACTAGCCTGACTTGGCGGATATGGGTGGCTAGATCAGGGGAAAAAATTAATATGTCATCCAGATAAACGAAAACGAAAATGTTTAACATGTCCCGTAGAACATCATTAATTAAAGCTTGGAAGGTTGCTAGACACAGAGAGACTCACCGCCCCAGTCGATAAACCAGTATTACTGAGCACTCTTCCATCAACGGCATAGACGACTGAAGACTCGTTAGACTGGATGATGGGTAGTCCGTGGGTGCGCGCGAAATCCACATCCAGAAAGTTTCCCTCAGCCCCAGTGTCGAGAAGGGCAGAGCAGGAGATGGAACCAGACCCAAAGCGGATGACAGCAGGGACCTGAGGACACAAAGAAGCCGGGGTCGAGGATACAGGAGAGGCGCTCGCCAGACGACCCCTCATTACTGGCGAGCGATGGCTTTTACTGGGCAGGTGGAAGAGTAATGCCCAGCTCCTCCGCAGTAGAGACACAGTCTGTTGGTGATGCGACGCTGCCTTTCTTCGGCCGACAGATGAATACTGCCCAGCTGCATCGGTTCGTGAAGGCAGTGTGAAGGGTTGGAAGACGCGCAGGTACCAGTGGCGGCAGGCTCTGGAGACGAGCGGGAACGAAGCGCACGACGTCTCTCCAGACGCAGGGCCAGCTCCACAAGCTCGTCGAAGCTACGGGGAATCTCCTGAGCATAAATGTCCTCCTTTATCTCCCGTTTGAGCCCATCCAAGAAGCGGGCGCAGAGCGCCTCCTCGTTCCACCCCGAGGAGGCAGCAAGAGTACGGAACTGCACGGAATAGTCCACCACAGACGCAGGACCCTGGAGTAGCGAAACGAGTGCCCGGGAGGCCTCTCTTCCATGAAGGGATCTGTCGAAGACTTTAAGCATCTCAGACTTGAATGCCTCCCACGACTGGCAGCATGGGGCCTCCACTTCCCACAGCGCGGTTGCCCAGGCGCGCGCTCGCCCCGACAGTAAGGACAAAACGAAGGCCACGCGTGACCTCTCGCTGCTGTAGGTGATCGGCTGAAGCGAAAAATTAACCTCACACTGTGTCAAAAATGAACGACACTGATCCTGTTCTCCCCTATAGGTCGGTGGGTTATTGATGCGGGGCTCACCCGAAGCATGGCGAGGGTCACTATGCCGCAGCATGTTAAGCTGCGCAGTAAGATCAGCCACCTGGGCCAGAAGGCTCTCCACGTTGCGACGCGTGGAAGAAATCTCCTCATCATGACGTCCAAGAAGAGCACCTTGGCATTCGAGGGCGTTTTGGAATGGGTTCTCACTTGCTGGGTCCATAATTTGGTCGGATTATTCTGTTAGGTGGTGTGAGGATTGAGGACCCAGATGCAAGGAGAAATTTAACAAAAATAGATATTTATTGTCCAGAGTTCATTAAGGAAAAATAAGCCACAGGCCAGGCAAGCCAGAAAAACAAACAGAAATGTCCTGGAGCAATAAAACAGTTCAAAACCAAAAATGAGAAAACTGAAGCTCAGGGGGAACGTGGCGAGACCCCTCTGCGTCCGAACAACCACCGACCTTGGAGAGAGTCGAGAAGGAATCCAAAAAGGGAAAACCGCAACCCCCAACAGGACTAGACAGGACCGGAATGGCGTAAGGATGACTGAAACCAGAGAGACAGGTAAGAAGCCGCCCGCGATGTACTGAATATAGAGAGTAATAATCCGACAAAGTGGTTAGAGAGAAGCGCCTCTAAATAGGCAGGTTAATTAGAGTCCATTAGCGGCAGGTGATCCCTAATGAGGCAGCTGAAAGAAATAATGAGTCGAGTCACACTTAGGAAAAGAAAAGAATAACTAAACAAAGAGACTAACACCAATCAAGTCAAATTTGCCATGCGTGTTGAGAGTCTGTTTGAATGAAGCGTTAGAAACACACGTTTGAACATATCTTACTAGCAACCTACAGTATCAGTTTAACACTTTATAATAAGAAAATCTTATTTGCTGCTGGTTTATACTGATATTTCAGACTGTTTGAAGGACAAGTTTGAAATCTTAAACACTTTTATAAGGTACAAAGGCCTACAAAAAGTCAATTGGAGTGAGTTTGCGAATCCAATAGGAAGACAGTTATTTTACTTGTAAAATTCAGTACAATTCCAGCCCTTGTACATTAACAAATTTCTCCAAGGGATCGTATCTGTTCACCTCAAACTCTATCAGTCTTTTCGTATGGTTTTCTTATATTAAGTCAGAATTTTTTTTCAATTTGTTAAACTAACTGCAACAGTAGCTGCCAAAACAAACTAGCCACTATGATGTTATGACGCCAGAGGTGCGAGAGCCCTTTGATTGCTGCTTGCAGCTTTATTTTACCTTGATTTCATATACGTGTAAATCAATGCTTTTGATGTGCGAAATGAGACAGATTGTGCACATTGGCCACAATTTGATGATCTCTGGTTTAACCGTCTATGACGGCAGAAATGTCCAAGTAAAAAAGCGTGTAGTGAAAATGTACAAATTATTGGAAACTCGGATCCACACAATTTGGCTTTTAGATACTAAATAAAAAAATCTCCTAAACACTGGGCACAGCAGCAGCGTAGTGGATGGAAAAGAACAAGGATATAAGCTGCAAAGTGCAAACTGGAAATGACGGCTCATGATAAATCACAATCAGATCTAATGGTACTATTGACCACCGGAATCACCTGGTAGAAAGCATTATTGTCATAGTCGAGCAGAGGAAAGCCGGGGGTCAACAGCTCCCCGCGGTCACCTTCAACGATGCCACCGGCTCCGACTATTTCTAGAAGCATGTGAAGCAAAGAGAGGTTTAGCTGCAGAGAGAAGGGGAAGCAGACAACCCCCCTCTCCTCCTCCTCTAGTGCACCCCAGTTATACACAGCACAGCACTGCGTCTCTTTCTAGGTCAGCTGCAGTGAGACTCTTATAAAATCCTTCCAGTGTCTGCCAGAGAACCCTAAAACCACTAAAATCACCAAATGAGAGGCAGAGCTGGCGAGATTATATAATGAGTAGGTCACAAAATATGTAGTTGTTAACGATTCATCACTATACTCATGCTAAATGCAGTGAAAACATTGCTGATTTGCAAAGTCGGTGAGGCTACTTGGGATTATAGAGCTGAATTCAAAATGTAGATGTTGATTTTGTGTGCATTCACACCTGCCTCGGTTAGTTAGACTGAATCCCTTTCTGTTCTGGGTCGTTTTGGCAGGTGAGAATGCAGTCTCATCAAATTAAACTCAGGGTACCCAAAAAGACACATTTTTTTGTGGCTGGGCCAAATAAAGCCAGATGTTTTTCGTTTAATTTACTTTTAACTAAAAAAGTGTAGTGTTCCTTTAACTCAAACATCAAAAATAAATTGCTGATGGATAGATAAAGCTCTGTGATTTTTACCTGATGTTGTCTCAGGGGCCACAGCACGATACAGCGCTTTGAAACCTCTGTCAGTGTGTCTGTCGTTGGTGTCAAAGTAAACAAAAAGGCTGTTTCCTAAGGTCACAATTTGTTTCGGCGAAGAGTAGCCACAGTACTTTCCTGTAGAAGAACCAAGTGCTTAGTATGTACGGCATATTTCATCATTAATAAGATGGAAACTTTAGACAATCATTTTGGTTTCTTTTTAGCAGATTTATACATTCATGCATTTGGCATATGCTAATAACCAAAGCAACTTGCATTGAATTTCACAATATATTACTAGTATCGAGTTCACTACAAAGTCCAGTTCGAACCCATGAACTTTGCGTTCCTAGCTCAATGCTCTATTGACTGAGCCACGGCAAAAAAGCGCGTTCCACTGTTTAGGGCCTACAATGCACAAAGACAGGCTCTAAATCAACAAAAATGAACTGTCCCACAAGAGGGAAACCCTCCTGGTTTTCTTACCGCACCAGGAAACTGAGTAGTATCTGAAAGATAAATGGTGCTCACAACAGATACTGATATATAAAATTGCATTTTATTATGCAAAATTGTATAGTATTGCATTTTTATTATTGAATGTTGCATTGCAATCTTTGAAATTATTTGTTATGTTAATTTATTTTTTTATCATGTGATCATTTATTAACAGATGGCAAGAAATTGTAGAGGATCTTGGAAACATTGGGGAGCCAGGAGACAAAAGACAGGTGGAACCAGGAGATGAGGAGGTAAAGAAAAAGGGGTCCAAACAGTACAGAAACTAGCTTTGTGAGTGGTATACCAGACTTAAAAGGGAGTCGGCAGATGTTGGGAATCTGACAGACCTTGGAAAACACTTTTGAATGTGACATTGGATTGGAGCAATCAGAAAGGGTAAAAAGTAATTTGTCTTTTGGAGGTGAAGTGTCTAATCAGCATTTTGCTCTTGACAAATAAACCAGTTTCCAGTGGCTTTGTGTAGACTATGTCAGAGAGGCCAAAATGGATTAAACTATGAAGAATATTGTCTCAAAAGCAAATGGATCCCTTTCAACATCGTTTGTCATGTGTGATTTTGCTAAAATGCTAATTAGCCAGAACAGAGACTCACCGATGATGCCCAGTTCATCTCGTAGAGTGATAGAGTCGGCCTCACACATGCTGGAGTCCTCCACTGAGAAGTCCTCAAACCACAGATGGATCGCCTCCAGAAAGAAACCAACAGAACTTTATATTATAACAGGGAGCAACACTTTATTGCATTTTTTGGATAGTTAGCGCCAAATAGTTTGAAATTTCAATATTTGGAAAATATTTTCTCTTACATGCTGAGTTAAAAATGTGATCATTTTACATACCTTCAAAAGTAATTGGAAATTATTTAAAGTTTACATTTAAAACATTTAGGTTCTGAAATGAATTGAATCTGAAATTAATTGTAAGCATCTCAAGAGCATTTCCTTGTAGTTCTTGACCGTCTAGTGTCAACTAACTGAATGTGGTCATGGAGGTAGGGGTCAAACCAGTCCTGTACCTTACTGGCTTCCACTGTTATTTGCCAGCTGCAGCTCATGCCGTTGTCGTAGCTGTTTGGGAAATTACCACTGAAAAACTCCCCCGAAGAAGCCGTGAGCTCCTGCAGACCCTCACATCCCGTCTTCAACTCATCTTCTGTTGACGAAAAAGATCTGTTCATGACACTGAAAAAGTCAACCAATGGACATTTAGACAATATCTAGTGATAAAAGTATTGAAGATTCTTATGAAATTTATTTATGAGTACATTTTCACAGCATGATGCCTTTAAGATCCTCTATAAGACCTTTTAAATGAATCATTTATCAAATATACATGTAATACAAAATAAAATCTCTAAAAAGCCATGGAAACATAACTGTCTTACAAAACTAATGATTTTTGGAATCACAATAGTATTGGCCGGCAGCAAGTAGTGTCCTTTTGTGTGATTAACTTAATTTTTTTTTTTTGCATCAACACCTTTAGTTCTAGGTAAAATATTTATCTTTTTAATAATGTTTTACCAAACAGAAAACTAAGTCTACTTCCCTGTTTTGGCCAAACATCCCTTCCTTGCTTAATGTTCTATGTTGTTACACCTCAATTGTCTTTTCATGGTATTCTTCATATGTGCAGTTATATTACATTTACATTTTTGCATTCGGCAGATGCTTTTATCCAAAGCGACTTACATTTGAACGAATAAACATTTTTTTTTCTTTCCGTTCTTGCTTTCCTTGGGATTTTAGAGATCCCTTTGATATTAGAGAAAGAGTAACTGGTATCCTCAGGCTGTTCAGTGGTCATTTTTACATTGGTGTTTAACAATTTCTATAAAGCATTTCCACTATTGAGCTGAAATGAATCATGACTGATGTAAGGGCCATCAGTTGTGGTCTACTTTGTCGAAAATGTTGTAGAATTAAATAACAACAAAATGAAGAAACAAAAGCTCACCTTTTGGAGTCGAGTTCCTCTCAAGGACAAAAACCACCACCAGTCCAATAGTGACTGCAGTTAGGAGCACAAATAAAAAGATCAAGCTCTTCTCCAGCCTTGTCAGACCTTTCTTGGACTTCATCTTCACTCCAGTATTGGAACGGTGTGGGGGGTTCTTCAGACAGATTGTCTAATATTTATAATGTTGCTTCGACCTTTGTCGGCTGTACTTTAATCTCAGATTCCTTGTCTGATGCTTTCTGCGAGTCTCCTTGAAGCATTTTACAGCTTGTGACAGGTCAAATTGTAAATTTCGGAAATCATGCAGCCTTTATCAAGGACGGCTTATCAGGGTAAGGAAAGCTGTGATTATAGACCAGAATGATTAACTAAAGAAGGATCTCCGCTGCTGGCCAATGTCGCAAGCTCAATTTATTGTATAATAAGAGCTGGATATGGAGTCACAGGATTGATGTGCGAGGAGTTATGGCTTAGTTCTTGAGTATATGTATCTGGTTTGAACATATATCTGAGTATGGAGGAGGGGTGGAAAGTGGGAGCAAAGACGGTTTGGACTGAATCAAATGTGTGTAGGATGGGATCTGCTTATAAGGATGTGGGTTAATAAGATAATTAATCTTTAATAGTCCTAGACTTTTTTGAGTGTTTTTTACTTCTTTGAAACTAGAGTTAAATCTTTTTAGCCCCAGCTTTTATATACCCCCCCCCCCAGAAATTTGAAAAACACAAGCCATCTCACAGATATTGTACTTGCACATGTTTTACCTTCTTTTCACCACTAGAAGGCACTGTTTTGGGGTTTGTAAAATGAAACTGACAGACTATTACACATTTTCTCAAATTTTCATTTGAATTACATTGCACATTATGTGTCATAATATTGGCTTAAAACTAGAAAATGTTAAAACTAATAGCCATTTGTAAACCTACACTTTATATTTGAAATGAAAATGAAACAATAGCTGGTTACCTTTTATAGACAAAGTTGAAAGTTCTCCCAATATTTGAGGTTTGTAGAGAACTTCACGAAACAGCTTGGCAAACAAGTAGTGCTAGAGGATTTTTGCCACTTTGTACTTTTTTTACTTTGCAGTTTTACGAACTGAATGACTATAATTTCCTAAACTGCGTTCTTTCTTTACATTTACGTACAATTGTATAAATTGTTGGTACGATTCTCCAGCGTATGGTTTCTAGCCAATGTCACATGCACACTCTCCTTTCACCCTTTCCGATGTGGAATGCATGTAAATTAATAAAGTAATGGGTCTGTAGGAAGAATAGGAATTGTATAGAATGTCTAGAAAAATTAGGTAACATCTCTGTTAGAAAAGTATATTTCACAGTTTTCCAAAAACTATCATGAATTTTATCAAAGACAACGCATTTAGGGATTTCACACTTTGCCAGTAACACATAAACTGTACAATGTAAGAAAATTCCAGTTCATAACTTGTTTGATTAGAATAAAATAAATGTTTTCAAGATAATGAGTATTCAATAAAAATGTGCTTTCATTATCTATGATTTAAGGAAGAAAGGCACTAAAACAGTCAAGGTGAAAAATATGCTCAAGCTCAAATGTGAAAAATAACCCTATACGGGAGAAAGAGAAGCTTCATGCTAATGTGACATTTTCTTCACACAAATAAAGACTGTCCTGCCCAATTTGTTTAGAACACCATTGGCAGTTCTTTTGATGCTTTATTTAAACATATATAATAATGTTAGAAGCCATGGTGGTCTAGAATGAAACATTTTGAGGGAATAAACTATACATTTCTCTACATGTGTGGGCACAGCGCTGTTTCCTTCATTCAAAATCCTGGATCTATTGAGTCTAAAAATAAACACCTTTGGGCCATCAATTGACCGAACACATTGTACCTGGGAGGAAAGTATCAATTGAGAAGAAAAGAAAAACTTGCCGTGCCGCACACAGTGGAGAGTGTCAAAGAATGTTTGCTCAGGCGTTTAACGGGACGAGTGAAAGGGGCACTTTTTTTCATGCACATGGCCTATATCTGCCCGGTCACTCTACCTTATGCCTTTCACTAACAAGTTCTGCACAGAGAGGCACTTCATTATCTTACCAAGATAATGAGAAACCATGTGTCGCTCACATGGAGCTGCTAGGAATTACCTGCTATCAGTCAATCTATCAGTCTGCAATCATCGAATCATGGGTACGATTTGGTCTCTTGTAGCAACTTTTTACCATAAATCAAAAGTTTGGAGCAGGCTGAGCCTCTAAACTGTCATCTCTGTGAACAAATGTCAAGTTTTTGTCATATTCTTTTGACTTCAGGGCTTGTAATAAAAGGAATTAGTGATTAGAGAGAGGTGATAAGACTTTGTGCACACTCAAGTTGCTTAGCCACACAGGAGATATGTCTTTTTGGCAACACAACTTCTCATCATCAAGTTCAGGATTAGAATTCACATTAATCAGGTGAGAATATATCGTCATAAAGAGAGGTATTACAACCAAAAGAATTAGCACTACCTGGCTCAAAGAATGTAAATATTGTAAAAAACGTGTTTTCTTGAATTTAGAGGTCATTTTTTCAAAAACAAAATGTGACCCCGGGGAGACTTTGAGTTGTGGAAAACAGGTCCAAATGGTTGTTTTGGTTGCCAACCCCGCAAATCCTAAATTTTGGGATACATTGGTTAACAGGCTTTGCAATATTCTGCAACTTTTTTCGTGTTGAGATTTTGACGCCTGATTTGTTCTGTCACTGTTAGAAGCAGAAGCTGTGAGTGTAGGACGCCATATTGTCAGGATTTAATTAAGACGTGTAGGGGAGTGAAGGGCAGGCGGCGTCCCAGCGTGAGATTAGGTGAACACTGGAGAGGATGCTCTGTCACCCTGCAGCGACTGGCACATTTTTTATTTACCAGATAATATGAGCTGAAGTGGAGACTCTATATTCACAGATTGTGGCTAATAGGACAAAACAATGCTGTGAGAATGTAAGAAAAATTGCCATCTTTCTCTAACAGTTGTCTGTCTGGCTTTATAAACTTTTTCATGTTGTTTTGTTGGCATTCTAAAGAATACAGCCACCTAGATTTGGCAGGATATCAAAACTGGTTAGACACGGGTTGCTAAATCTTTTTAGACTTGTATCACCAAAGGAATTCTGAGAAATGTTCAATTGACCTAGCATAGGGTTAGTCAACAGTAAAACTGGGTTAGGGTTAGGGTTAAAGAACATACCAACCACTGTGCAAAAGTATTACAGTAGTCATTAAAAATAAATGTGAAACTGCAAGGAAAACATCTTCTGGATGAAACATCTTAGAGAAATGGGTGTAATGATAAAAACATTGGGTTTGGTTTATATAATTTATAGTGACAAAAGATATATTATTTCCCCTCCATTGCAACCTGACTGTTTACCATAGCAACCATTTAGGCATATCACTGTCTCAGCTAAGGAAAATCATAGAGACACTGGGGGTAATTTATATTAATCATTTTGGTGTGAGGAACTGTGACTGTATCACTGAATCCTCCGTAGCAACCAAAAATTCTAGCTTGGCAACCATTCCATTTTTATAATAAAATACCTTTAAAAGGTTTTACAATTTAGAGCAAATTCACTGTTATATATTTCACCTTGATCTGTAAAAAATATTTTTATTTTTATGCAATGTGAACCCTGGTAATAACTCGTAATATTTAAACAACCAACACTCTTCTGTATGCTGCCTTGAAATGACTCAGTTCCGTTCAAAAATGACTGATACAATACAACCCGTAAAAGAACCGCTCTTCCCTACAGCACTCACCTTAAATCCTTAAATATCTTTGTATGATTTGCATTGTAACAGTGAACATGGTGTAATGGAATGTAGTATAGATTGACTGGACCAAAGAGGGGGAAGTACAGTAGGACTAGGACAGAGAAAGTTGTGTGTCTTTGTATGCTGCACAAACATTACTAGGGCAGATTTTCCCCTGGGAGCACAGCCATGACAGGAAGCTCTGGACTTCTTCCAGCAGCTGCAGGTAAACAACAGAGCTGTGATGGCGATGCAGATGATGTAAAACTGATCAGACAAGCTCTGAGAGGCATTCTTATGTCACCACAGACCCAAAGAGAGCTCTAAACAGCCATGCACGGCAAGAGACTCTAGCACTTATGGTCAGTGCATAAGAACTTGCTTGGTTTGCAGTTTCAAGAGCTGCAGAAAACTCCCTGCAGCTCATGGGAAATGCATTTGGCCTGATGCAGACTTTTGTTAAAAGCAGTATACCATAATATGTCATAATGTCACTGTGAATTAACCAAAATTTGTTGTGTTTCAGGCTGAAAATTGGCAGAATATATTAGAACTTAGTAGTCTAACTTAGATCTGATAAGTGATGACGGTTGCTAGCAAATGAGTGGTAGAGTCTGACCACGAGTTTCAGGAAACGTACATTTTTTTTCTGCATATGGAAAGCAACTGGAAATATCGTGAGGGAATTTCTTTCTGGTGTTGTGTTGAGATCCGTTTGCCCAAAGTTCTGCCAAGGCATAGCAAATACATTCCAATCGTGTTGATGCCAAGCTGAGAAACAGTACCGCCTTAGCAAGCCACAACCTCCTACTTTCGCTCTGGATGCATGACAGGGCTAAGATTGCAAGTCATCGTCTGACCTCTTGAATCTGGTCAAAGTGCGCAAAGCCTGGTAACAACTGTTTTTGTTGTTGTTGTTGTTGTTGTTGTTGTTGTTGTTGTTGTTGTTGTTGTTGTTGTTGTTTTTTAATCCAAATCTTGATTTTTTTTTTGTTTACCACCAACAACTCGTTTTTTGTTCTTTTGTTTTCCCTGGCATTTGGGTTTATAGTATGTGCAATGATACCATTTTGGCTCTTACATCACAAAAAATACATATATTTTTAGCTGATTCCATTAAAAGCCATTTTAAATCAAACACAACCATTTTGAGATCTGAAATGTTCACATTTTTTAATGTTCCATTGGCTCATAACACTTTATGGTTTCACTAAATACTTTATACAGTGCATTTTGAGTCACTGCAAACAAACATTGTTCTAAATATTGTCTTCTGTATCTTTATGATGAAAAACCCAAATGGTGAGAAGTCAGTCCTGCGTAATCAATTAAATGTTTATCCATTTTTTGCCAATAAGAATATTACAATTGTATGAAGTAATTAAACTTTGAGGTTTGGAAACCAGCAAGTGACTATACATTTACGATGTCCACAACAGATCCCACATAAGGACAACCCCAGACATATCCAAAACGAAGATCTTTTGTTTTGATTTGACCTTGTTAGCACCCTAGTAACTCCATAGCAACCATGCAGCAATGCACCAGCAGTCCATAGCAACTGCAGTTGTGCGGCAGGGAGTTCAAATCTAGACTCCTGGGGGAATATATTAACAGTCTTCATGACTGTATAAATAATATAGAGGTTACAGATTTTAAAATGTGATTTTTTTTTTTTACTGATCTGCCTCTTTGTGTTAGAGTTTGCTACTACTGTGCCATGAGAAGCTTTCCTGAATTTATTATTAATTCTTATTCACCAAACCTTTGGTGTCTGTATTGGGCCATTAAATCCCTGCACCACAGGACTGTTTGCACCCTGAAGCTAATCAAGGCTAAAACTGGTTATTACCTGCATGGTAAAACTATGTTTTTGTGTTAAGTGGTGATGGTAAGACCAGCAGACGCGATCACCCTACGGGATGTGAACATCCCTTAATCTCCAGGGAGTATATTATCACGTGATCTGTATACGAAGATATAATCTTTCCAACTAAAGATACAATTTTCATCACGTTTCGCTTCATCTGCGAGCAAAACATCTTGCAAACTAGTCATTTCTGTTGACCTTTGTTGCAGGAAATACCCAATACTTTTTACATACTTTTATGTAAAATTTTTAACAACCAGATGGCATTAAGGTAATGAATTTTTAAAGATTATTGGGTGATTTGTAGTTTGTTGATCATTTATAGGTGATTTTTTTTTATTACATGTGGAAGTCTTATACATTTATTCAACCAATGACAAAATTCTCAGTTCAAGTTAGTTAAACTGAAAAAAGCATTGTGGTACTTTTAATTTTCAATATTTTTAATTTGTTTTATTACTTTTGAAAGGATACTCAATAAAGTGTAATTACAAAAATTATATATTTTTATGTTATTACTGAGTTGCTCAAAACGGGTAACTCAATGACTGCATATTATAAACAATGAAATCATGTTTATCCCTATTCTTCTCATTTGAGCAAGAGACAATCTGAACTAAATGGCAAATTAGAATCCATAAAGTGAATTGAATTTTTTTGTGTAGCTCCAGATTACATCAGAAATGCCTTTGATACTGTACCTTTTTCCTTGAAATCTGTCCTGATGCAAACACTGGTCAGAATTTTTTCCAGTTTAATATAAAATGTCATAATAACATCACTGTTAGATCCTTGAACAGAAATTAGATCAGTTTGCATGGCAACAAGCATTGCAAAATGAAAAATGCTCTTTTTTTATAATTCAAATAAATATTTGTCACAATAAATTAATAAGTTACAAATAAAGTTATGCAAATCAAATTGTTACCAATACCAAACATATCCTATGAAAGTTTAAAAAGAGGTTCAGCTAGTCAGTAAAAAGAGTTAAATGCATACATCTGCTTGTCATAACCAACATCTCATTGCAGACTGTTTTTTTTACCTTTAGGTGAGAAAAACTCTTAAACCAACGTAACGTTTCAATCGCTCAGTACAGTGCAAATAGATTGCGGAAATTTTATATTGGCATTCTTGCTGAACCGTTGGTGCAGTGGGTAGAGCTGTGGCCTTTCAGTTTAAAGGTTGCCGATTCGGGGCTTGCTTGTGACCTTCCTCGGTTGAGTACCATAAACTCCTCAACCTGTATATTGCCATGTGATGGACTGGCGACCCGTCCAGGGTGTACTCCGCCATTTGCCATTCGTATCAGGGTTCCTCTATTATCGTGAGAGACTGTTTCTCTCTTGGTATGTGTTGTGTTGTCTAACTTGATGGCATTGTGTCCAAAAATATGGCTGAAATTCAGAAATTGTTTTTACTCCAAGATGTTAAAAAAGCAGTTTCAGTTGTTCTCGAAGACGTATGTCTCAAACACACGTCTCCATTCCTTCCTTCCTTCAGCTGTTTCGTGATATGATGCCTGCATTCTCTAATAAACTGAATCATCTGGAGTTGCTTTGGGTATTATAAGCATTTAGTATTACCAAATCTCACCTTCTGTACCAATGTTCTTTTGTACAAAACACTGTCCCATTCAAGCAAAAGGTACCACACTGCATCAACAATTAAATGGAAACAAGTTGCTCACAAGTTTGTGTTGTGAATAGGATAAACGCGGATACCGATAAAATATCGTGTCAGTCACAAGGCTCCGAAGAGACATACAGTATATTTAACATATATCACATGGAGACTATAAATAGAATCAGAAGTGGGTGGCACAGTTTAATCCTGACCATGTTCTCCCTGTGCTCGCTTGGGTTTCCTCATGGTACCCAATACACAATGCCAAACAACATGTTTTAACGTTCACTGGTTACGCGTCACTCCCTAAATTAAGAGTGAATAGACACCAGAAGAGCCCCATGGTATAAACTGGTAAATATTTTGATTACACTTTGGATTTTTCCATCCATTTACTTGGATGGGTCAAATGCAGAGCACCAATCCTTATACGTGTGACCTCCAGAAGGTAAAAGAGTTTTGTTTGCTTATGAGATGTTGGTAGAGTGCATAATCTTGGGTAGTTAGGAGGACTGACAGTCAGATCTACTAAATCATGCACATCACTACATATTACACCTATAATATTCAATATAATTATTGCCGTTACACTCTAAACATTATTACACCTTTACTATCACCATAAATAGTTTCCTCTTTTTCTAAAAATATCCTTTTTAAACGTTACTGTTGTCCACATAATACTCAAGTCACCATCTACAAACTCCTGACATGCTTTGCACGGTCTAAGATCTGCACACTAATAACTACCAACCGTCCTTTATTCTTGCACCGCAGGCCGTGTGCAGCAGTTGGGTCGCCGTGCGTTTTGAAACACAGACCTGAAGTTAATGTTCACATGCCTCCTTTTGCTCTTCTTTCCTGAAGGTGAAGATAAAGATTTCCGGAGAGCCGTCTGGGCGATTAACTTCTTCTCGTGCTCCTTTATTTTGCACTGCAGGTGACTCTGAATTGCAAACCCGAGAGACTCTGGATCCACAGACGCTCCGTAGACCTCCCACGTCATCCCTTGCTCGTCCCAAACAACATCATGGATGCTCTTCTTCAATTGCTTTGCCCCATCTTGTTCAATCTTCCCAGAGTCCTGCTTGCTCACGCTTTTCTTTTTGCTTTGTGGCGTTGAGCTTGACGTTGGTGGAGTGGCGGTTGTAATATCTGTCGGAGGTTTTGAAGAAACAGCCTCAGATTTGGATGCTGATTTCCGAAGTAGTTCCTGATTGGAATTTTTCTTAGGTTCCTCAATTGGTTGCAAAGCCGTTTTAGCGGATCCTTGAGTCGGGGGGTGGGAGGAAGTCTCGTTTGATGCTTTGCTTTGACCACATGTCTCAATGTTGATCTGATAAACCGGCTGAAGCTGTGAAAATCCGCGTTGTTCATTATGCAGAGGCTCTTTAGGCTTGGACTTCTTCTCTTGGTGCTCGGCATCCACATGCACGGTCACTGTCTCTGACTGAGGAGGTTTCATAGTGGATGAAACAACTGATGGTGTGTTACAAAGAACCCCCGAGGTGGTCTTCACCTCAAGGACCATCGTTAGCCTCTCGCTCTCTTCAGGCAGATGGCCAGCCGACCTCTGAAGATATCCAGATAGAAGGCTGGGGCTTGTGGATGTAGATTGCGTGCAGACTGTAGCCACTGCCTGCACTCCAGCATCATGCCATTGTGTGATGCATTCCGACTTAGCTGCATATGTTGTAGTAGATGCTTGAGAAAAGGGTGTGTGGTGAATCTCCTCAGGAATAACTCCTTGCAGTTGTTCTTTAGATTCGGTGACTTCTTTGTAGGTGGAGGGACTTGTGTTAGTGGTGAATGATGTGGAATCGCATTCAGAGGATGCCTTTGGTTTAACATCCTCTTCAAAACAGTCATTGCTACAGTTGTCCTCTTTCACAGGGCTGCGGTGGTTCTTCTGTGGTTCCAGGGGGGCGATACTCTCAGTAAGCACTGGTTCTGACGGGATTGCGTGATTGCTTTCGGGAAGTGATGCTGGGATGCTGCAACAGATATCTTTTGATTCAGATAAAAGTGATATGTTCTCGTCGCTTCTGCTAGGAGAAGAATTATTCAGAGGCGTTTGATTTTGTACTGTCTCTTTGATGGCATCTGATGTTTTAGGCGAATGTTGTTGACTTTCTACTGCCTTTGTTGTGCTGTTGCCATTTCTTTCCCTCTCTAAGTCGCAACGAGCTGTGGTCGAAGGACTTGTGTCATTCATATTCCAATCACAATCTGTTTTTCTACCATCAGAGCTCTTGGCACATTGGGGGGATGTCTTTGTACTACGGTGGCTGTTTTCAGGTTGCCTGTGATCTTCGCTGCTGTGGAATGAAGAGTGTTCCTCCTCAAGGACAGTATCTTCATGAAGAGTGTTGTGGGAATCTTTGATGGAGGACGTCTGGTGACCATTGTCCTGCTCTGAGCACTCCTTTAACTTTGGCTCAATGTCCCAGTTAGCGTTTAACTCTTTATTCCCCTGCACATCTATAGTGGTGAGCTGAGGCAACATCTGGACAGTCACTGTCCTTTTGGGGTTGGGGACATTTTCCATTTTGAGTCTAAAGTCAGAATATTCCAAAGCGAATTAGTCTCCCTCTGGAACGCCTGATGGTATCCACTTTACAGCTCCCCTAGAACAGAGATGAAAATGAGGTTAGATATATGAGAAGATAAAGCCTCTGCAAAGGTTTTACGGTCCTTAACCACAGATTTGTATGCAGAGAAGCTCCATTTAATCCATTAATTTTATCCAATTAAAAGTTTAATTGATTTAATGACCTCTTGTGAGTTTATTTATAACAGTAAAGAAGCTCAAACGCATATCACATAGACACAAGAACAATCTAATCTATCATGAGCTCTTACCTAAAGCCCAGAGTCTTTGTTTTATTTCTTCAGACAGGAATTAATCAATAAAGACCTGTTTTTGTGATGCCAGCAAAGCACAGACTTTAAATGATGAGGTCAAAGGCTTGAGTCATCCATTTGAGGGAACCATTTAATCTAGAAATATTTTTATATCAAGCTACAATTTTTTAATTTGCTGTTGCATTAAACGTAATTGTAGTTTGATTTTATACTGGCAGCATACTAGCCTCGAGGGTCACAGAGTCTCCTAGTACCTCTTTCAGCTCACATTATAGAAAATGGAACGGGTACGCCCTGGTCATGTCAGGAGCCCATTGGAGGACATATTAGCTGTTGGAAGGGGAGATCAGGAGTAATCAAAGCTCGTCCTCTAACACCGATGACAAACACAACTGTGGTGCCCTTGAGCAAGGCACCAGTTCCCAAACTGCCCAGTGCTCTAGATTGTGTGTTGTCATGGGTGGGTTTAATGCAGAGCCCAAATTCTGAGTATGTGTCCCTCCGTACATTTCAAGCAGACTTAGATTTTCTGCTGTAGATCTAACTACTCCAGTGTTTGTTTGACTGTTTCATGACTGATGCAACAAAGCACATGGTCTGCTACCCAGACCTTGCGGTCATGTTGCCTGTAGTTACAATGCGTGGTTTTTGATGACATGCAAAATTCACATGGGTAACGGGAACAATAAAATACAATGGGAATTACATAGGAAAGTGTGTATATGTCGTTTTAGAAGATGTTCGTAAAGAACATTTCAAACTCAAAAAAAATATGACATACATTGAGACAATTTTTCCTGACGTGAAATGAGCCTGAGGTGATAGATATTGGCAACTATCTTGTCATCTAGACATCAATCCATCCTTAAAGGTCTAATAAAACAAACGAGTCTAAAACAATTCAATATTTTTAAGGGTTTAAAGGCCCAAGATTTACCCTTTGACTTCAAAAGCTTGTTCGAAATGATCCAAAACAGGTAAATAAATCAGGTCCACGGCCTGTCGGTGAAACAGGCAATAATTCAATTTAATACTGTTTGAACTAACTATAGGAGTCTGTTTTAGCATTTACAGTCTGTATACTAAATTATAGCAAATGCTAAATGGCAAGATTCCATGTGTAAGTTATATTAGCTCACTTTAAATAGAGTGTTGGTTGCCCTTGCAAGAATTACTCAATAGTCTCCACTTACTCAGATTTTTTTAGCATTTTTCATAACAACGTTTTTTTGAAATGAACAATCCATTGATAAAAATGGATTTTTGTGGTTTCTCAGTTTGAGCATTCATAAAGAGCGAAAAACTGTGAGGTGAAAAATCTCTTGCACACCCCCATCCATCTTTCATGACATCACATAAAAATCCATTTTAACCTCTTTTGGATGCAACATTTTTTTATTTGTATTGAAACACTTTTCTGTGAGGGAAAATGCAAAATAAGCTCATTTATGACTATTGGCAACAAGATTTTCATTTGCCCTGTAGAGCCCCGTATTTTGATGTAAAATGTTGGTATTCAAACTGTGAGACAACTTTAACAAGGAAAGCCCATGACATTTTATCCAATGTACTAAAATATCGAAGGAAAAGTCTGATTTGGACTTTTTAGTAGTTGTTTATTAAACCAAAGAAAGATACATTGATTTTTGAGGCTGAAATCTAAATTCTATTCACATTCATCGCTGCATTGTTCTATATTCTGGAGAGTAATTATTATGCATTTGACCTTAGCAACTCAAATAGCCCAGAGGAGCCTCTGAAATGGAAATCTGACAGTCCAACAAAATCCCAAGTTGATTCAAGCTAAAGATCAGCCTCAGCAACACGGAGACATACTAATATCGCCAACGAACTAAACTCATACAAACAAAGCTTTGGTTGCAGCCTACTGCACTTTTTTACATTCTCTATATCATACTAAGCTAATGAGTACCATTTTAATCAGCCATAACTTAGCATAGATCATTGAATCCAACCTGAAGCATTTCAGTCCAAAATGATCAAAAAGTTACAATATGTTCGTAGTATTTATTGCTATTTCTAATAATACTATATGTAACCTTTTGTAATATGGTAATTTTAAAACCCTTGAACTTGAAATGCTTCTGGTCTAATCAGATGGAATGGTCTATGCTAAGCTAAGCTTTTTTTTTCTCTCGTAACAAAATATTGTTGAACAAATGCTACAATTTACATGTACTTAGCAGTAGAAATTATTATTATTATTATAGTAAATATTATTGTATATGAAGTTTCTATATGATAAAATTATAATTTTTGGTGTTTTTATTTCAAACTTTTGACAAAATGATGAGTATACATTTAAACAGCAAATATTATGCATTTTGGGATCTTATATTTACTGTATTCACAATGATGTTATTAAAAACCTGCTAACATTTATTGAGAGGTTAAGAAACACCCGGAGGTTAAGAAAAAATATTTTTGAATATTTTGTAGTTTTTGAATCTATTTACCGAAAGTCTATAGTATTATTCAAAGAGCTACATTTGCTTGCTGTCAAAGCCTCTTGACCAACCTGCATCTGATGCATTGCTTTGCTCAGGTGCATCATGGGATTGAAAAGCATTAAACCTAAGTGTCCTTTCAGTCTCATTGAAACATTAAAGGAGAGAAATTCCATATGTAGAACTATGGAGTTTTGGAAAGTCGTGGTGAAATGTTTTGCTCACGCTCTCTTTCCAATCTGAAGAGAGTCGGTGGGATTCATTGGTCTCTGACTGCGGTAGTAACGTTCATTCTAATTGCCTGACAGTGGTGTGAAAGTCAATTAAAGCGGGTCTCAATTCGGGACTCGTCATTGATGAGAGGACACTCACATCTGCAGGATACTATTGACTTACTGTATGGCCTCAGTGGCTCATTAATTTCTTCAGACCCTGCAGCTATTCCTAAGAACACACTGTACTTGGCATTCAGACTTATACAGTTGATACATACATCTCCTCAAGACTCTAAAGCGTAAAAGAGGCTTAAAAGTGAGTATTAAAAGAAAACATAATCTGTAGTGTTTAAAATTGGGTTACAAGTCCACACACACACACGCACACACACACACACACACACTGATTTTCACACGCCATTGCTTCACATTGATCAGATACATTTTTCTATAAACACAAAAATGTGCAATATTAAACATTTTATGGTAAAATGTTTGCAGGTTATTGCTTTCTACCCTTGTGGTTGCATTTGGTCCCCCACAAACACATGAGCATGACCTACACACACACCAGGACCAAAAAAAACGGTAGCATAATAAAATTATGAAATTCAATTTAATTTGCATACATTTTTAACATTGAGCAGTTTACCAGACCAAATAATTACGTTAAAACATATGTAGCTATTTTCTGCAATTTCTCACCCTTCATATACACCATTCATCCTATAATCATCCTTTCCTTTACAAGAAATCCCAAAACTTGACCTTGCTGGAAATATGCATCACTTGACTAAAAACGCTGCAGATAATAGAACTCGGTCTTTAAAATCTTACCTGGGACGTGTGCGTTCGTCTCATATCATTTTCCATTTGATTAGTGCGCTATTGAAGCGCCGCGAGCGCACACACACGCGGATCATCAATGAAAGAATAAGAGGCGCGCGCGCGCGTCAGCGAAGAAAAGCCACGCCCCTCAAGCGCATCGGCCGCTTCGTCACGTGCTTCCCGCCAAACGCCGCAAGATGACGCCATTGCTCCTCAAGAAAGGCAAACGCACTGGTTAAAACGTCGAATTCTTTGTCTTTTTGAATTAATCTGACACTTATTACAAATGTTCACAACGGTTTTAATAAAAAAAAAAAAATGTAAACCTAGAATTTAGCCCGCTGGAAAAATTACCAATGGGCTGAACCATGCTTTATCCAAGCGTAAAAAAAAGGTATGAAAAAATACTTTATGTAAACATTTACATAATAAAACGTTACATGTAAATTACAAATTTAAATATAAAAAAATGTTAAATGAATATTTACATAAATGAATAATACATTTGCTAAAACCAATAATGTACGTTTTAACGTTGTAAAGTTTTAATTGCTTATTTTCATCAATTAATAAATGCTGTGACTGAATAAAACCCAAATTAATGTAACCAAATTAATTGTGGGTTTAATTAATTAAAGGGTGTGACAAAATACCTTGTTGATGCTGTAAAATTACCTTGTGTCTTGTTTCCTGACCGTGACGAGAAACTCTTTCTTAAACTTGGTGACAGGTTTTAAGCCTGCCACACTTTTGTTTCAGTTCATGACTGGGTTTCAAACTGTGTGACACTTATTATCATCACCTGTTGGGTATAATTGGTGAATTATAAACCTGACTATAATCCTATAAAATTCCTGAACCCATAAGAATTGATCTAACATGTCAATTTTTATTCAATTAGTCAATTAGTGATAGTGGATATTTTTTATTAGTGAATGCAGTTAATTTTATTAATGCAGGTTGACCAGCAGGAGTGTCGTTTTTAAGATCTCTATAGGTTAAAAACAACCTCGTGTTCAGTGGTCATTTTCACATACCGGTAATTCTGAATATTTTTACATTGTTTTGAAATAGATCTTTTTAAATCCATAACTTTTGTAATGTACTGCTTTGTTTTGAAAACTTAAACATGTGACCAATCATTTCTGTATTCTGCTTTTTTGCATGACTTAAATTGTAAATCTCTTAGAGACAAACTGTGAATTTCAATTTGTAAATCAATATATTCACATCAACTATATATAAAGCAATGCTTTAAATATGCATATTTATGTTTGGAAAAGTCAATTTTGATATTAAGGCTATTCTAATGTAGTTGTTTTTGCTACATAGCTAAAATGTTAGCACCCTTAGAGAGGTTCTTGGGATCCCAGATTACCAGTTCCTCTGAGGAGATGTTGCCTTATACTTTCCTGGGGCAGACACATGATCACTTGGCTCTGAAGTAAGCTGAGGGTGGAGACCTGGAGACATTCTCAGTGTCCCACAAAGACAGCATCTGTTCATCTCTGAACCTTCCGTTCAGACTGGACCTGCTGTTGCTATGGAGACCCTCCTCCTAATCCTCCTGACTTCATTTAAACTGAGGTCATCCTGCCTTTTTAAGAGACACAAAATCATAGTAAACTCTCTTCTCCTGTGTTATGGTTAGAATTTTACTTAGTTTAATTCATCATCAAGTTTTTAATTACAATTGTGTTTTAGGTCATTTATGGGATGCCAGATTGAAGCAAGCATTGCTTGGGGCAAGTGACATATGGGCCACTTCTCACCTTACCAACCCTATCATTTATTTGTATTTGTTTATTTATTTGCGCATGCATGGATGGTCACATTGTCTTACTGAACCTCTGAGGCTTTTAATCTGTTTGCATGAAAATTAATTGTGTTTTTTTTTTTTGTGAATTGAATTCATGATTTGAAACCAAAAGATTACTCTGCAAAAATCTTTTTTGGGCCTATTTGCCATTTTAAGATTTTATGTATGTAATTTTAATTCAATTAATCTCTAAAAGCAGTCAATTGCAAGCCATGTATTACCTACAATAATCTTAGAGAATTTCACACCTTTTTTTCTAGGTTGGCTGAGGTTAGAGATTTGTCCTTCCGGTGTTATTGTCATTGGCCTCCTCTTTATTCAACATCAAGGACAATTAAGAAAGAGCTGCATCTCATACTCTCCTCCAGATGCTCTTCAGCTCAGAGGTCAGTCTGTGAAGGATGAACATAAGCATGTTGCATGATTCATAAATCTATTAGGAGTATTTACATATGACAATCCCTATTTGGAATCTGCTTGTGATAGTTTGCATCCAATCAGTCAATTCAATTCACATTTACTCAACCTTCACTAATTCCAGACCTGTTTGAGTGAATCTGCACAAAAGAAAGGATTTGAAGAATTTTAAACCAGTCTCTGTTGCCTTTCTTATTTTCCCTGCATTTCTTTAGTAACGTGTATTAGTTTCTCTTTGTTTTTAACGGGAATCCATTGCAGAAAACAATAGACAAGTTGCTGAGCAATAGTGAATGGTAGTAGAAGTTGTAGCAACCATTGGTCTGTTAACTTCACGATAATGCCAAAAAAATAGGAGGAAAGTGGTCCTCACTCGTGGTATAGTGGACAGGCATCCCAAACCCACTGTCATGTCATTTCCTAGCCGTAACACTCTCTCTACCCACTTAATTTCCTGTCATGTTACTGTCCTAGTAATAAAGTCACATAGGTCAGAGAGACAATAGGAGAGTGGACCAAAAAGGGTTGAATCCAAGCACACAAACAGGATTTAAATCAAACCCTAATTTATTTATTTTGCGGTTTAGTAATCAATTTCAGCAGTTTTACTAAAACAACTCAAATTCTTAATTACTAGCACATATAGATACTGCAACTACATACAGCAACTTCCTATGTTGTCACAACATGGGCACTTCCCCAACTTCTTGTCACAGCTAAAAGTGAATAAATATTGAGCTAAGGTGCTCTGAGAAGAAGAGAGAGGGCTTTGCTAACGGCTAACTCTGAGTGACAGACAAAAACTTCTCCTGTCAGAGCTCTTTTCATCTTGTAATGTTCTCTTTTCTCTATATACAAACCAAAGCAAATGGAAAATGAATAAATATGTTAAATGTAGTGTTTCTCCTGAATTCAGTTTCCGAAGCGTGTCTGAACCCCCAAAGTGTAAAGCTGAACAGAAAGCCTATGGTGGTTTCCTACAGGATGATGAATGGTTTCGGTTTGAAAACAACCAAACTTTGCAATATGAAAGGGGCCCTTTAATGCAAAATAAACATTTCTACTATGTTTATAGCTGTTTTCTTTTTCCGAGACATGCCGTTTAAGTTGTATTTCCAGTTGTTTGTGCATGTTGTAATCCTATACTCATTGTGGAGGGGTCAAAACAACATTATAACCAACATCACTACGTTTCAAAGGGCATAATACTCATTTAGATTTCATTGAAAAAGGCATACTTTGGCTTCTTTAGGTTTAGCTTTGGCAATAAACTTAAAAATTATAACACCACTTTACATAGTCCACATTAGACCCCTGTGGTTTGTATACAGTGTTTAAAAGAGCTGTTTAAACCCTAACCGTGGTTGAAAAGCTGAATTTATTCAGTAAATATCTGAAACCTGGGAAATATCTCCTATATTGAGTATATTTTGCCTGTGTTCATAACCCCTTCTCTAGCCTCAAGCAGAACACTTTGGTCTAGCATTTTCATTTGAACGACCAGGAAGCCCAGACAAGTCCCAACAAACGTTTGCTCAGCATTGCAAAATGCAGCTAATGTCGTAATTTTCAACCTTTTTTATTTATAAATGAATTTCATATTCCCAAAATAATTCATTTTTACATTTTACATTTTTACACATAGACAGTGCACAGCTGTGTTCGATTGCTGATCCCGTGGTTGACTCATGGCATGGACCATGAATCGTTTTGCATCGGGTGTTGGAAAACCTCTTTTAAAGAGTTAAGCGCTTTAAGACACTGCACAGACACACTGACAAAGCCGTGTGTAATCTGTCATAGCGCAGGGATTACAGTAGGGCCACGCTACCACACTTCAGCCGTACAAAATGGAGGCATAAAAAGAAACAATTTGTCGAGTATTCTCCTGAGAGAAGATGACCAAGCCAAAGGGGGTTCCCTCGGAAAACTCCCATTTTGTCTCTCGTTCAACCCACCCCCCCTCGGGGACGTCTCGCAATCCCATAATCCCCTGTGTTTGATGTTGGAGAGCTGTTGTCACTGCTGAGGATAGCCCAGAATGGGGCTTTGTGTCCGCCGTGTGGCCACAGAACCGGCAAGGGTTTGAATGTCATGGCAAGAGAGATGGGTAACTTTAGCTTAATCTGGGCTTAGTGCGGTGGCACACACATTCGCTCCCTCGCTCACAGGTGTGTGTGTCCCTCTGGGCAAATGCAACTTCTCTCTGCCTCTCTCTCTCCCTCTTTCTCTCTGTCTCTCGCTCTCTCGGTACTGCTGCCTGAGGATCAATCCACCAGGGATCTTTGAGAGAGGGGCCCTGGGCCTGGGATTAACTTGAGTTCAGATTTTAGTTTCTACTCCTAACTTTGAACGTTAACACTTTTTAATTAGAGGTGCTGATTCGCTGAGAAGCTAAACTGGGGTAGGGTTGCAAAAGTGATTTTTTTTGTTGAGTCATTTAAGTGCAAGGGAATCATTTAAAAACCATAAAATACTCTTTTTTATTATTTAAATACTATTCATCATTGATGGATTTGTAAAAAAGGGGTGTTAACACACTCAAAGTATGACTACAACAACAACCCACACTGTTATTTTTGAAACTGCAATACTTTAAAATGCCACTAGTGGTACTAAAAGGGAGAAAATCCTTTTGAAGTCTCACATTAAGTTACTTAAGAATAAAACATATATAATGCCTAAAAGGCTTTAAAACCAGAAGGATTTTTTATTTATACCATTGATTTTGACCACGATAGCTCTAAAGGTCTTTGCACAAGTTCGAATCTTTCGTTACGTATTCACGCAAAAATATTTCAGACATTTTTTGTGTTCATAGGCCTTGCACACTGGATATTTTAACTCATTGCGTAAAATGAGCAAAAACATTGCAAAAGACAATGGCGTCTTCAAACAGTGCTGATCATTTTCTGATAATCTCTCTTTTGCAAAAGAAAAAAAGGAAAAGAAACACTGGGTTCATCCGATCATGAGAACGTGCAGAGAGGAAGAAGAATCTATCCTAGTTATCAGGGAGCAACAGAAATATTGTGAAAAATGTAGTTTATTTCAGGATGTCGGTCCTTCAGTTTGATGCCTTGCTGGTAGTTTTGGAAATGCACATAAAAAAAGTCTAAACATTTCTGTGAATCAATTGATCCTGAGCAGAGACTGGCTGTTTGTATGAAGAATGACGTTTTCCTACCTATGGAACCACGGAAGGATGAATCCCAATGGTCCTTCCAAAGAACAACAAAAAATTGCTTCATGAAAATATCACCAGTTCACATTGGGCGAGAGGCGGGGGTACCCCCCTGGACAGGTCGCCAGTCCATCGCAGGGCATTTACTGTTACTCTTATAGAGATCAATACAATCTCTAGGAATGGAACCAACATATTTCAGTGAGAATATTTGAATTTCACCCACTGGAGAATAATGAGGAACCTGACACAGGTTGATATACCAACAGCCAGAACCAAAAAAGTAAATGAAATAAAGTTACTAATAAATCTCTAAGCACAAGTAAGTGAAATAAATCAACACAAGTATATTGTTATCTGCTTTCAGAGCTGAGAGTTCTACCTCGGTAGTTTAAAGATAAGTGGAAGCCAGTAGCTTTGCTCCATTGTTTGATCTGCATTTGGTCCTTGTTTCATTAGGGATTGGTTCTCAATCACATAATTCCCCAGAAGATCATAGACATTATATGTGGGCTGGTTGTATTTTACAATTAGGCATTTTTCTTTTCCCGCTTACTTGACCACACATGATGAGCATGTTGATTATTATAAGTGGGTGAGATCTTATGACATCGGGTATCACATATCAGCCATTTTTGGATAATATTCTTACCATAAGCATTACAGACTTATGCTAACTAACATTAATGTCCACTAAATTTGCTGCATCCTAAATGAATGGTGTGAATCCCACTGAATAATTTAAAACCCTTCATAAAATAAAAAAAAAATAATGTCACTGCTTACACTTGCTCTTCATCAGAAACTGACAAGGATGAGCAGGAAGAGTGAAGATGCTGAATTGGATTTGAAGGGAGCCGCCTCAGTTACAGGGATGGATTGATGATTGATGGCTGTAATTCAATTTGTGGGAATAAAGGTCGTAAGCCCAGTGAACCACAGACACTTCGATGATGAGCTCGACCAGTTTGTGAGTAGCACATATGCCATGATTCAAAATATAAACATTTCATTTTCTGCTGGTGCTACAATATGTTGCAACATTCCTTAACCAAAGAGTCATCATTTCGACCTGAATTGCTACTGGTCTAATTGGATATAAAAAAAACTATGAACAGCTATTGTGATATCACAATAAAAATGAGATCTGGAGAATGGCTGAATGGATTAAAAACAATATGAACCCACAACGCCTGAAGTCTTTTCTGCACAACAGCTTCTCACAAATTTCACCAGATTCACTGTTAGCGCCTGAATGGGCTTTTTACCACCCTCTCTAAGACTTCAGGTCATGTGCATACCCTCTATAAGCTATATAAAATGTATAATACATGTTAAAATTAAAACAATTATATGAAACATTTCTGCATATATTACTTGATTTATGCAGGGGCTCATGAATTAAAAAAAAACAATGACATTGAGTCATTATCTTCAAATACATAGATGCTGCACAGCTGCGATGGACTGGTGACCAAATGTGCGCTGCAGACCCCTGTGACCCCAAAAAGGGAATAAGCGGGTTGGAAAATGAATGAATGAAAAAGATGCTGCACAGATTTGTGTCACATTGCTATCAGTAGAGCGCAGACAGGACAGACTTCTTTCCTATTGGATGTTACTCCTTGCCACATTTGCATATGGTTAAACCTTTCTCAAGTTTGGTAGCTTGTCTCTAGTTACTTTCACTCTTTTTGCTCAAAATGAATGGGATCAAGTCACTTATTGTTGCGAATCCAGCTCTTTTTTTTTGCCAGAATATTTTTCTTTTTCGAAAACAGAATGAATTAGTTTTTGCTAAATTGGGGATTTTTTTCTTTTGCATATTTTTAAATCTCTTCATTGTGTATTACTCTTCATTGTGTATTACTGGGTTCTCAGATTTGATCCAGTGTTTTTATTTCGTCAGTAGTTTCTTTTGCTTTCACTGGCTTTCCTTTGATGTAAAGCTGTAGTGCTGTTCTGTTTCGAAATTTGTTGAACAAGTCTATAATGTCTACAACTGATTTTTCACACTTAGTCCAATAGGGGGCAGAAGCAGTCAGCTGATGTTTGTAGAGAATGTTTACCTCACACCAGCCACAATGTTGCTCATATTTTTGTAAATTTGGAATTAATTACATATAATTGATGGATCGTTGTTTTGCTGTAAGTAAACGTTCATATTTGGGCTTTTCTCTCTGGTTTACAAATGAGTAATTGGATGAATCTTGTGGTCATATGCTGCAAGTGTTATCTGACCCCTGACTCTCATTAGGTGGCATATCTTAGATTTTTCAAGGGAGGTTTTGCTAGATCAAGTATTCATGTATGGTCTCTGGGCTCTCTTGGGTGGCCCTCGTAATCCTCAAAGTCTTTAGACGGACCACAAACCAAACTCAAAGCCAAATCTTACAACAAGAAATTAAAGAGACCTTGTTGGTGTGTCTGTGGTTACAATCCCTTCAGACTGTCGCTGTGGTCCAGTGAGATTCCTCACCTTTTTTCAGCTTCATTACTGATGGATGAAATTAGCAATAGTAGAAATGGAAATTAAATTAATTTTTGATATTGTGTGGAAATACTCAATAACTTGATTTGAGTTTAATGTAAGGCAGAGTGTACGGATTTGTTCTGCTGGTTCTCAAATTGGCAATAGACAATGGTTCTGCCAGACAGCTTGCCAGTCTACAAACACGCCACATTCTTGAATGTTATTGGCCAAAATCGGCTTTGGAGAAACCTCTTGTCTTTTCACATCATACATTGTTTTTGATTTGCTTCAACATTTAAAAGCTTTGCTAGCAGAGTGAGATCTTTTTTTGGATTAGGGTCCAAAATGGAAGCGTATACTGTTAGTAAAATTAACTAACTGAGTAATTGCACATTGAAACCAACTCTATGAAGTGTGAAAACACAAAGCTGACTGGTCTAAAGAAATGACATTCAAATACATGCACGGTGTGTTCACTTCACTCTTCCTCGTCGTTTGACTCTTCCTCACACACACCGAGTAAGTGAAACGGGGTCCTCCAGTCAAAGGATTAGGGATTAAAGCAGTCGCCAACATTCTTCACATTCTTGATTCCATGCTTTACCTCAGAGTGGAAACCACATGACTCTTACTGCAGGTCTGATCCTCGACTGCACTCGCATCCTCAGTGACCACACCTAACCATGAAGCACGTCCAGTGAAATATATTTATATACGTTATAGAAGTTAAATTCTGTGAATTGTTTAGTAGCTTTATGGAGTCTGTCAGTAGTGCATTACTGTTCAAACCCTGAAAATGTAAATACTTTTAATAAAAGTGTCTGCCAATTTTTCACTTTTTAAATCCCAGATGTAGAAATATGATATCATTTAAAAAAAAAAAAGATTTTATCCTATTCTCTTCCTTTTTTTGTTTCGCACTAGCTTAGCATAGATCACTTATTCTGATTAAATCAAGAGATTCTATATTGAAAATCATGTTTTGGCTTATTTTAACAACACATTTAGAGAACATCGTTGTAAAACCAGTGAAAATAACAGTAAATGTTTCTGACAGCCTTGAGTTTTAGTGTTGAGTTAAAATCTGTGCTCAGCATGATTAATGTCCATTGCTGTTGGGAGAGATTTTACACTTAGGGTTAGCTCAGATATATTCTTTTAAAGTTTTGACATGAACTCTGTTGGTGTTCATTTCTTGAGTTCTGATTTGAATCTGTTTAGCTTAAATTATCATAGTTTGATCATCCATCCGTTGGGTATTAAGTTACAGTAACACCGTTGTTTTATGTTGATCTTACATATTTTATTTTGAACTCGATCGTGTGTATTTTTCTTTAATAGAAAAGTTTTACATTAGGCTAAAGCCGATATTTGTTAGAATGTATGGGAATGTGATTTTCAACTGCAAGACCAGAGTGTGTGCTTTATTCAGAGTCCTGGTTCATTATCAGTCATTCGAGTGATTGGATGCTCTGTTGAGAAGCGACCCTCTCTTTCTCTTTGTCCTCAGGCTAGGGCAGTGTATGGCCAGTTTCATTAGCCCAATCTCAGCAGTCCTCTCCCATTTGCAATTCTCCCATTGTGTTGCTAAACAATGGAAGCAAACAATGCATTAAAATGGAAATTACTGTAATGTAGCTAATTAGTTATCTGTGTTGGGGCTGTTAGCAGGGAGGAGGGGGTGGAGAGTTGTAGATCTCTGTCAGTGTTTCACAGTCAATTAACAACACATTTCAGGTGGAAAGAGATTCCTGAGGAGACTGGACTCTTTCTGTTCTGACCCCTTCTCTTCCATTAAAATGCTCAGTGTTTAGATGCAACAATTACAAAATAGATTTGTTCTTTTTAATGCAGCATTTATTTAGTTCTACAGTGATTTAAAATGGAGAAATTCGATCTAGATGTTTGATAATTGGAGCGATAAATGTAAAAATGCTTTATGCATTGTTAATATATTTAATTAATGTGTTTAATTAATTCTTTTATAACTAATTATTTTTATTAATTTGTTTACTCAAATAGTTTTGCTCTGTTTATTAATTTTACACATTTAAGTCCCCCAATGTTACATGTAAACTTTTGTTTCAGCAGCCAAAAGTCAAGTCTCTCGTTCACCCGTCAGTATGTGTTTATCAAGGTGTGAATTCACAAGTCTTCTCATCACATGTTAAACACTGATCGTTGATTGGTGGTTTTTAACGGCTTGGCTTGAACTGACACATTTTAATGACCTCATCAGGGCCTGAATAAGCGTGATTAAGTGTTTTTTTTTTTCATTATGGGCCTGTTATGGGCAACAATGTCACTTCACTTATGATGTAACTGAATAAGTTTCTTTCTCAGGATTTCTCTGCAAAAGTACTTAAGAAAAAATTTTACATTTACTTTTCTGTATTTGGTAGACACTTTTATCGAAGGGAATGGGCACAACTGATTGGTTCGTGCGTTCTTTGGGGTTAAAACTCTGTTGTGCTCTATAGTTGAATGGGCAAGGCCTTCATTATTTTAAAAAAAATGACAGTGGAGTGAGACAGTATGAAAAGGCCATCGGGATCGGGAATTAACCTGTGTCATCCTGTGCAACCACATATCATGTTTGGGTCCTTCGAGCCGGATGATTTTTTTTTTCTAACAAATTAATTTGTTAATTGGTCATTTTAATTAAAGGTTTTTTTTTTTTTACTTGGAAGTTACATGTTCATTTCAGTGATAGTTTTACTAATCTAAAACTGTTGTATTTACTGCTCTGAGAAAGTTTTTGATGTCCTAAAATTATATTTTATGGGAAAATTGCTGGTCCTTCAATTAAATAACATAAAAAAGATCACACATAATGAATGTGGAGTTAAAATTTATTTTTTGTGTTGTTGATTCCTTTGGAGTCTTGAGCAGAAGTGAGTGCAGTAGTTGTGTCACTTGCGCATGAATCTTTCATGATTTGTGATGCAGGTACTTGCTCAACAGTGTAATGTTTGCTCTGATACATAGGTGCAAATGAACCCTTCTCGTTAATGACATTACCAGACAGAAGTCATCTGGACAAACACCTTTTTTACTGACTGGATTGAGCAAGACTACGCAACCCTTTCTATGATGGCCTAAAAAATATCAGCGGTTGCAACTTTTAACTGGTTTTGTGCAACTTGTAACTGTTTTTTTGTTTTGTTTTGTTTTTTTGTGTTGGGGAAAAAAATTTAGTTTTAGGTAGTTTACCATTCATGGTTCTCTTTCTATTAATTATATACAATTTTATTTTTTTAAATAAACAGATTTTTTTCTTGTTAAATGGAAGTGACCAGGGCTGCTCACCCGATTAACGTTGGTAGTTATCTCTACTTGAACAACAATATGAACATCAACATGTTTACACCAGATTGAGGTAACTAGAGCGTGCCACTGCTTTCTCCCACCATTCAACCTCAGAATGGTGTCTTTTTGGTTCGGAAACAATAATGTCTTTTGGGCTTCTTTTGCTCAGTGCTCTTGTGTGATGTGCGTTTGTAACACTGGTCACTTCAAAAATAAAACTATAAAAGCTGCCTTTTCAAATCACAAAAGCATTTTGACCCTTCGAAATCTTACTAGTTCCATTACCTCTTGTTATTTTAAAGATCAGTTAAAAAAAAAAAAAAAAGTATTACGTATGAACATGGGCATCTGCAAAAAGTGGTTACCGTGTTCCTCTTCCTCAAAACCTCTGTTTACTTTGTTGTTTTGCCAGCGTTCCGCTTTGCGAACGATGCCACATTGTTCGTGAATCTGTGCTAAGCTCCTCTACGTGAGCAGGACGGCCAAACACTGCCTTGGCTTTGACACACTCAGCTCCAAGCTTGCCTTAAGTATATTATCAGCCCGCTTCTTTAGGCAGCACACGGCCAAAGCAGCTTACCATTCATTAATGTTACTCTGCCAAGCTTTACACTGGACTTCAGTTGTAATCAGCACTGGCTCTGTTTGACCCGGCCTGTGCAATAATGGCAGTCTTAAACGACTCAAATGGGATAACTGCTATAATCTTTCAAGAGTTAGACATGCTAAGAGTTTCAAGTCCAGATCACGGGAGCGTGGGGCGAAAGAGATACTCGTGGGGGAATCTGTAGATCTGTTTTAGGCTTCAGGGTTCAGTTTTAAAGAGTGTGATGGAAGGGACATGGCAAAATGATCACTTTTTATACACTGAAAACAATGAAAAGAGCCATATTTCTCCGGATTTTAATGTAGCATTGTGAACAAACTCAAATTAAACAAAAAATCTTTTGGATGGCAGAAACTTGGCAATTATTATGAATTTAATACAATTGTGATACAGGAAGAGTTTGTGTTTTTGCAAGAACATTGAAGATGATTTCTAGAAGTATATGACAACTTTTTAACATTGCATTACCTCGGAATTCCCCAGATTCCCAGATTACCTCAGAATTCCCTAAGATGAAAGTTCTTTCCAAAGTTGGCTCTCCTGGAAAAAAATCTGCATTTCTAGTAACACTTTGACCACTTTTCCACCATTACGTGGCTAATGCTGCCTTAAAAATTAGGGTGGTTGTGAAAGAGAGGGGGATGGAAGAAAAGAGAGAGAGAGAGAGAGAGAGAGAGGGATGGTTGGATGGATAGATGGAGAGGATTAGGCCTTGGGATCCCTTGGGCATTGTCTGGAAATGTGGAGATAAAGGAGGCAGGGGCAGGTGGTCAGAGTGGTGGGGTATAAGGGTTTGGGGTGGGGCGTTTTAAACATGCATCGGCTCAGTGTATGTTCCTACGCACCACGTCCTGTTGCTCACTTACAGATGCCGTCCATCTGATCCATCAAATGAATCAAGATGAGATGAATGGCTCTGTACCACAGAGGTGTTGTAAATCATATGTGTGTTTCAAGCCTAGATGCAATCTTGATTTGCTCAAACACTTCATAAATGCATTTAAAATGAACTGTGCCTGTTTTCATCCCTCCATAATGTATGATATGTTCAGTAAGAACATTGTGAGGAGTTGCGAGAGTGTTGTTTTTAACATGAATGGATGTGTGTAGGAGGGGTGTAGTATATTGTGACCACAGTTCGTTTCAGCATCTCAGAGTCGACTCTTTAGTATTACAGACTTGATTCACAGAGCACTTTTCAAATTTAAAACTCAAAACTTATGTTCCTCCATCTTAGAGCTATGTTTTGAAAAGTGATGCTTATTTTTTTAAGTACTGGAAGGAATATAAACTCTAGTAAAATTGGCCACTTTTTAAAAATATATCTAAATGTTGGCTTAATTAAGAATTGCCTGTTTAAAGAATAAAATGCTTATTTTTTTGTAGGTATTTTTGCTTATTTTTGTTTATAGTAATACATTTTCCATTGAATTTACATAGAATTTGTGCGACAAAGAGTTACTTGTAAATGTTACATAAGAATGCTGAAATATATCCAATGCAAACCCTATAACAATGTTCGCAACACAAATCAAGTATTTGTATTATGAGACCGGATCAATCTAGCAGCTTTTCCTCATTCCTAATTCCCTCCTGCTTCAGTATCAGATAAACAAACACTCAGGATATCCTGAAGAAGCTTCAGTCTTAGCCAAAGGCTGCGTCCTAAAGGGAGCGTCATTAGCTCCACACAGCTCTCCACGTTAGATATGCAGCTAATTAGAGGTCCATTGAGCAGAGAAGCGGCAAAGACGCTCTTACCTGCGGCCTGAAAAAGAAACACTGCTCTCTTCTCAAACTTCAGTGCTCTTCGTTTCTCTAGAGCCTGTAGTGTTTGTTTAGTGTTTTGATAGGGCCCGCTGATTGACATGTGAATGTCTGGACAGGACAGAGAGAACGCTGTGTTTTCTACTTTTATAATTGATCAGACATGAAGCTACAGCTTACCGTGCTTGGTTTTAATCCCAGAGAGATGATGTTCTCATAATGCTTCATCCAGATGGGATTTATTAAGCCGAGCAGGATTTCCACTTAGTCTCTGGAGGGTCTCTCTGCCCTCGAGTCAACTCCAGTTAATGGTGTTAGCTTAAGATGACTTAGTGTGAGATTAATTCATTAAGTAATAAGTGTGTGTAATATGACACTGATCTGTTCCAACTGTAATCGAAGAGATTGACTAAACGTGGAGGTTGCTAATTGATTATAGGTGATTTATTTAATTTTTAACAAATGATTTTTTCAATGATGATGATTCATTGAAATTAAGGTTTTTTTTACTGTTCACTTAATCTTTCAAAATGGTAATGGATAGATAGATATGTAGGATAGAAAGAAAGACAATAATATAATACAAAAAAAAATATATTAAAAACTTGAATAGAAATGTATTTGATTTAAGAATTTATGAGCACTTCGTAGCTTAGCTCTTGGTCACATCTCTGGTCTCCTCAGTGCCCCACACTTCCTGGTCTGGTTCTTCCTTTGATCACCCAGCAGCGCATAACACCTAAACTGTAAGAGTTCAACTCTGGCTTAAAAACATTTCATTACAGGGACACATCTGGGTTTTAATGAGGTTGTATATTTACTGGTCTTTTACAAAATACATATAATTGCTGTTGCTTAAATTCTTTTAAGAATTGAGTACAAATACCAATATTTTTTTCTGGTACCTGTTTTTTGGGGATGTGGCACTTTTCCAAGTAATGAGGGCAACTTGGAATCTCGTACTTTGCTTCCAAAATGTTAAGAAGGTGACAATATCCCACGTTATCAACATCTGAAAGTCGTCAAAGACAAGTTCCGTCGATGGCGTTGCATGGTATTGGTCTTTGGTATTGAGTGTTTTTACAAATACGAGTACATGAGCTCAGTATCGGGCCTGATACCGGTACTGTTCATTTCGATTACAAAATCTACAAACTGTTGGAGCTTGTTTGTTTGCCAATTTAAAAAGTTTTTGGATTTGAAGTGGAAATGCCAATTACCCAATGCCTTCAATCACTAAGGCCATTCCACAAGTTCCATTCCTCTGTCATACCCCTAGTCCTTCACCCACCGTCTATGCTTACCACTTAGCCCCTGAAACCTAGTGCAAAGGGCTGAAAAAAACACCCCTATGAAGCCAAATATTTGCAAAGGATCAGCAAAAGCCTCACTCCTGACATTTTCAGCATATACACATATCCAGATTTGACTGGTGTGTAAAGTTAATGATATTTGGCTAATAATGTGCTATTGTTCCTATAAAACGATTTAAATAATGTTTATAGACCTCTACATTTGACATGGGACATGACATCTAACTAATGTCATGTGTCTTTGGTCACCTGGCCATCTTAGCCTTTGAAGACTTCATCTAGACCTCCCTCGCAACCGTACAGCCCTTCATCATAGCCATCTACCTTCTTTTAAAAAAGTTTTGGGACCCCCCTCTATTCAGGTGAACCTGAAAAGTGGCTCAGCTTGAATACAACTACTCTGAACATGGTCTACTGACTGAACAGTATACGGATGAATTGGAAAATGTCTTTTTCACCTGTTTGATTTTCTGCACATTTGAGGAGTACATCTATAGCTTTATAATTTATAACTTTCCCTTGAGTTCCCTTCTATCGAAATGACCCAATAATACTGAAGAATTTGAGAAACATGGAACATTTATCACTAGTGTAAAGAGTATCACAGTGGCCATTTTTTTTCACATGGTGATAAACCACGGTTCCAACCACTTCAAAAACTTATGATGGAACCCAATTCTTTTTTCTCGTTCTCAGTGCTAGGACAGACACACTTGGCAAACACCTCCCCCTACATCTAATCAGTGCGGTGCAACACACATTGTTGCTTTATGTAAATGCAGACACACTAGGAGAAAGCAGGGGGTGTCGGGGGGGATTTTTGGAGGATAATGTGGGGGTAAAGGACAGGGGTCCGCACCCCTACACAACGGAGGGATTACCTCTCTCTCTCTCTCTCTCTTTCTGTCCTTCATCTCCTCTGGGTGGCCTCATGCTTCCCATCAGGCCTGGAGACAGAGAGAGAAATATTGTTAAACGCAGGGACATTCACACACCACGGCAGATCGCTGAGAAGCGAGTGAGCTTAATTCCATCAAAGAGAGAGTTAGAAAAGCGAGTGATTAATTTATTCTCTCCCTCCTCCCCGGCTCAGTCCAGTGACATCTGCTGCTGGTCAGGGTTTGGTCTTTTTAGCAGCCGAGAAAAGCTTCACATTCGAGACGTCTGTGGAGAAGCAGAGATCCTTTTATTGTTGCTTACATAAAATTTTCACTCTCTAGAGATTATGAGGAACACGTTTAAAAGAAGCTTTTGGTAATTAGATGTGAAATGTTGCTCTTTTTAGAGTCGGTGCATTGAGTGTGATAACGAAAGGCCAATTAGAGAGTTTTATCTGGATTTTAGTGGTTTATAAATACTCCTTCTATTGAGTGGTACTGAAACATATGACTTTCTGTCCTTTCACCGAACACAAATGAGACAGAAATGAGATCCTTAAACCTTCAAAGAGTGCAATTATTACAAATTAATGCTCTATATTACCAGCCTTCTGAAATAATTTGATTGATTAGCCGATGGAAAGATTTTAAAAATGTAGGTGACATGAAGACAGATTGCTCTTTGTGCAATAAACTATGCATTTCAAGGCAGGAAGTCGAATTTACCCTGTGAGATGAAAGTTACATATGAAAAGGTTGTTCATTTCTCCGTGCAGCTTGTTTTTCTTGTCTGTATTTCCATGGTGATTTTTGTAGAATCATACGGCAAAGACCTGAGAAATTGTGCTAAAAGTTCAGTTTAACAAACAGATTTTATAGTTGTGTTTAGCTAATAGTTGAATTGAAAAGATTCACAGGAAAAAATGCTTAACCAGTTTTTGTCAACTCCTGTAGTATAGTGTGCAGTGAGCATATCAGTGCAATTGCCCTGGATTACCAACCCCACAGCATCAAAAGCTACTATAACACAAATAACAGAACACAACACAAATGTTTTGAGGTATTTGGTTTCCACAAATATTTCAGTTGGGGTTTTAGTGCAGTAATACAGTTTTATCTAGGTTTAGGTTAGCCTGGGTTTCCTGTTCCTAATTCAGTTGGAAACAACACCAAGGTCAAGGGTCTGATTTCCTCTGTAAAACCCCAATGTCCACGGTTTTCAAAACTTTTGTGGACTGTGATTTTCTCTAAATATTTCAGAGGCCCAACCCTACATTTTAAGAAAATGTATTAAAAGGGTTTAGAGTAGAGTTTATTTACAATATTGTTTACTTAAAGTGAAGACTTTTAACAAAACGGCAAGGATTTTTAAACTTTAATGCTCCTGTAAAAATAAACTATTTAAGCTCTAAACCTTCAGCTATTTATAAAAAAAAAAAAAAAATAAAAGATTAGATAAATCTCAGGTTGAGATTAACTTGTGTTCCTGCAGTTAAGAATCCAGTCTACTGGTACAATAAAAAAGTCAAAAGAGAAGAAAAATCGATGAGGTGACAGAAACTTTTTTTTGTCTTTCCGACCCAATCCAACACAAAGTCTTGTGCCTCAGTATCTTCAAAGGCACAGAGGTGAGGACAGCTAAAATCCGGAAAAAATTTTAATCAAAAGAGTCATCAAACTAAATTTTTGATCAAACAAAAGGCTCGCCAACTGAACTGTTTTGAGTTGATTCTTTTCCACAAAACTTGGTATTTACAAGAAGGAAAGAAAAAACATCAATATAACATTTGAATAAAAACATGTAGCAAATGTTTAAGTGTAATGAAATAGTTTATTTTTAACTAAAATGCGTCACCAAAAACTCCCATAGGAAGTTACAGTCCCATTCTCTTCTTTGAAGATGGAGTTCATTGCTTCCACGTAGAGCTCAAATAAAAAACAAAAGGTACGATGAAATTAAGAGACCCCAAATCTCCATCATGCAAGGTGCCCTATTGATCCATTGCTTTTCATGATGAATCCATGAAGGCATTTATTTTTCAATCTTTACCATTACAAAGTCTATTTCTGCCTTTTGCCACAGTGTATTTGGCAAGTATAGTAAGTGTACAGCCCTAATGGCTAACCTAATGGCTAACCTAATGCTCCCCCTGAACTTTGTTAATGAACTATCATTTAATGATAGAAACGGCAAGTTTTCGGTCGTTCTCTCCCTTAAAAGATAAAAGTCACAGAGACATCTCCTTAAGGGAGATTCTAAGTGTTTTCGCTGAAAGGAAGGCAGACTGGGCTCTTTTGTCAGGTGTGTGAGTGGGGGAGAGAGAGATCCACAGGACGCTGTGTGTCTCATACACTTACACTGCTCCGGGAACAGGAGGACACCTTCAGCTTTTGTTATGAGATTATGAGGATCTGTTAGCTGCCGCTCTCTTTACTCTATAACCTACTGAGCAATAAAAAAGAAGAGGGGGGGGGGGGGGGGTTAGAGGATGGAAAGAGAGGTTTGTTCAATATGAGATTGGCCTCAACCTCAGATTGAAGTGCTCACTCAGGGATGATGCAACAGTTAACTCTGAAATGCTGTATTATTTATCCATCCATCAGTTCAGTCATTTTATCAGCCGTATAGTTTCATTTATTCGTCAACTGTACTTTCAACAAGCACCAAACTTATGAAAAAAAATCATTAAAAGCAGAATTGTTTTAGTTGTTATTATAACAAGTCACGGTGCTTTTAAAGAAAGATTTATAAATACAACGTTCCAAGATTAACCAGTTTAAAGCAGTTCATATTTAGTTTGGCTCTTCTTTATTGAGCCCCAGTCTTTCATCAAAACCAAACAGTGGGGGAATGCAGATGCTTCAAAAATGGAACTAATTTTAAACATACATAGAACCAATAAATCAACAGAAATATACTTAACTCAGGAAATTAAATAAATGCATTTATCATTCCACCGTTTACAATGGACAATGAATCATTTCTTTTTCTATCATAATAAAATAGTCCAGGGTCATGTGTCATTCCACATAATCACTATTTAGAACCAGTAAAAGGTGAAAATCTATTACAAATCTGTAATAAACTGGTCTGGCAGGTCTTTGGTTTTAATATTTTTATCAAGCAGTTTGTTTTTATAATTAACATAATCCATGTGTCAATAATATCAGTTATAGAGTTCAGAAATGGGCATACAATTATAAAATAGGATCTGTTCAGGTGACCTACTTAGTTATAGATTAAGTACAGGGAGGGGAAGAAGTATTTGACCCCCTGCTGTCTCACAATGTCTCCCCACAGATAAATAAATGAACCCATTCATTCAATTGAAGCTTCTTTTTTTTCAATAATGAGCGAGAAAACTGAATCAACGTATTTGCAATTTAATAATGATTTTCTCCTCTCACAAAGCATTTGTTGTGGTCCAAGGTTTGTACACATCTCCGGAACGATTTGGTCTTACTCCTATGTCAGATCCTCTTCAAGTCAATAAAGTTTTTAGGCTGACGTACACAGTAAAATCCTAAGAGTTAAATTAACTCTACTCGGAGTATATTTCGTCCCACTCTATATAGAGTTAAAACGACTCTGAGAAAGAGTAATTTAATAATCTATTTCCTTCATGTTTTTCCAAATCTGCATGGAAAATGTAAACTAAATATTAACTATTCAGAGAGGGACCAAGTCCACTCCAGAAAGAGAAAAACAGACAAAAATAGACTGTTTAGTTCAAATAGACTTATTTAAATAACTCTCCTTCAGAGTTGGTTTAACTCTATATAGAGTGGGACCAAATACACTCTGAGTAGAGTTAATTTAACTCTTAGGATTTTACTGTGTATGACAACTCAACTTCTTCCACCGATTAAGGTCTGAGACTGGCTAGACCTCTTCAGAATCTTAATTTTCTTCTCCTTTAACCACTCCTTGATTGCAGTGACCATGTGTTTTACGTCATTGTTGTGCTGGAATTTCCCCCCACTACCTATTTTAGGTACATGCATTTAGGTACATTACAACAGTACATGCAGTTGTCTTGTCTTCCCCAAACCATAATGTTACCACTACCCTTTTTAGCGGTTTCCTTCCCCAAACATGGCAAGCTGAGTTCATTCCAAACACAACAACACTTTCAACCAGCTCTCCTTTGAATTATTCAGAGGTTCAAAACAAATAGGCTGTGCATTTCTTTCTTAAGCAAAGGATTTTCAGGATTTCAGTCCTTCACAAGGAGTGTGTTACAACGTGTGCCTGGTCCCAGTTCCCCTATAGTTGTGAACTGGTTCCTAACCGTTCCACGTGCGGGTTCTGACAGAAGCTCCAGTTTGAGAGAGTTCTTCAGAGTCCTTCATTAGTATCTCACCAACTGATCAAGCTGCTTGCGATTGGTCTTGCAGCTCATTTCTGGCTTGTGTTGGTGCAGAGTCGTGTCCATGACATTAGCGCATGATGATTTATTCATTAGTTGTGTAGTTTTATAATCCGTTTGATGACTTAATGACACCAACTTAGTAGAAATCAATATTTTATTTTAATTTATTATACGGTACATGAGGGGCTTGAGCTGTCGTCCTCAATAATTAAACTATGATAAATGGGATTGAATCCAAACACAATCTACCACATATTTCTTGGCAATAGTTTCAAAAGGCTTTACCCCTAAGTCGACACAGCTCATTTTGTCTTCTTTTGTGAGTTGTAGAATGACGAATGTGCACAAGCAGTGATGATCTTTGCAAATAAACACAGATTCTTGCATTTTTGAAGGGGAAATATCTATTTGAATGGCAAGGAGTAGCTCTTTAAAGCTGTGTGAGGAAGAACTAGGCACTGACAGAACTCTGATGGACAAATTGGATTAAAGAGTAAAGGATTAAATAACAAGAAAGGATGACAAACAAGACAACCCGACTGTGATCACAGGCTTTAATATATTTCTTTCCCTTCTTCCTTTTCATCTTCTCCGCTGACCCTCCCTCTCTCTCTTTCTTGTGGAGGGAAAACTCAGGCTTAGTCTGGACTTATTAAAGCTGGGATTAATTTGTAATGCTCCTTTTACCCCGAGGGTGAGCACCAGATTTGTTATCTAAAGCAAACAGGGTGAAGCGCAATAAAACGTACACACAAAAGACTGAAGCACTGAAGTTTTCCAAGGATCGTACGTAAGGAGCTTTGCAGATTAAGAGAATGTCGGATGTCTGTAATAATTGAAATCACGAAAGAAGGCATCAAGTAAATATTGGATAAATGATTCTAGAATATTCTCTGGGTTTCAGTTTGTGGAGATTAGCTTAGGTTTCATGCCTGGAGCGTGATACGAGTATTTTACAAGCTGCAGGTAATTTAGACTTGGTTAGTAACACATGATGGCATTGCTTTTTTAGTCTGTGAAATGATTTCACGTATGAACTTATGCTTCAATCCAAAAAATATGGTACTGTTTGTAGCAGGAACACAAATCTCAGTTTCCCAAAATGAAATAGGGATGATTTTTACATACTTTTATAGGTGTTTTAATGCATTTTAAGGCTTAATAGATCAATGGAAAATATTATGTTCATTAAAATACATTATTTTCTGCAGCCTATACAAAGCAGGTTCTTAAAGTGTAGTATGGTGAAGTAAGTTGCATGATACTTGGGACTAGCTTTATGTAATTTTATCATTGTTCTGTAGGGGTTTTTTTTACAATTCTATTATTTTTGATGGTACTTTACTGGTACATATACAAGCTATAGGCTAGTAAAACTTATTTTACTTATATAGAGAAATAATATTTTAGTGTTTGTTCAATTGGTGATGTAGTTTAGACAATGAAACTGAAACACTCACCTTTTAATACTGTATTTCTATCTGGGATTGAATTATTGACTGTTCTCCTAACCATTTAACAATATTTTAGAATTACCAATGCTGTGTTGGAGAAGCATTTATTGAATGTAAAGTAGGAATAATGGCACTTTTCCTCTGCATGGTTCTGAACGGTTGGCTTGCTTTTCCATGTGACTTGTTGTTTCCGAATGGGTGTGTTCTCATAACAGCATCATAGTCTGAAGGTCTGTACTTCCTACTTTGATTTAAGCTAGATTAGATATTCGGTTTTGTGTTGATTTTTGATAAATGACACTTGTTTTGAGAGGTTGTTAATCTTTCAGGCATAGTCCCAGTTCAGCTTGATTCCTCTTGGTTCAGCAAAATTACAGAGGACAGAAGGCAGTGGAAGAACCCTTAAAAGCACTCCGAACCATATCATGCCATGCCACCAGAAACACCAAAAGTCCCCGGAACAATCCTAAGATGGCATCAAATCCATTCCTGTTTCTGGTTCCTGTTTCAATGCTTCAAATCGCTGCTAGTATGTTGTGAAAGTAGATAATATACATGTATATGTCTACACATAAATATGTATATATGTACACAGCACCATCCCCACTGTCTCTTTAATGAGCTCCGTGTCTGTTTGCCTGCAGACGGATCTGTGTTTTTAACAAAGCCTCTCATCTGAATATAGATATTTCTCTAGATTCCTGCTGGTTTATCGTTGGCTTCTGACAGATCCTTGCCTTGGGTCACTAAAGGATTTTTTTAAATGCCCAGAACAAAATGCTGATTACATAAAGCACACTCTTTGTTATCTGAATCCGTCATATGTTTCAGTAACAATAACCAGCTTAACCCAGCCAGCTCTGTGTCTGAAGAAAAGCTTTATTATTCACCCGCTCCGTCCATATGTCGCACGGCCTTTAAAACACTCTCTTTCCATCTGATCGATTCTGACATTTGCATGGCCAGTCCGCTGAGCTCAAGATAAAGATTCACATCCATAATCAATAGAGTGCAATTAGCTTGATGACCGGACGGCTTAACTTTTCAATTCACTCTAATACTTCATTTTTTTTATCTGGTAATTAGGAGATTGCCTCTCATAATCGGCTGCTGTGATATCAAGTAATGAGATTATGAAAAAGAGATTGTTTGCTCATGTTTGTGGTCCTGATTACAAGCTAGGAGACACAGCAAACATAGAACATTGGTTTTATTCAAGCTATGCACAAGATACAAAACTGCTTCTATTCTCACAGACCAGATGCCACCACGAAGCATTTTAATTATGGCTAAATATCTACCTTTTTCTGCTAATTATTCATGTAATGCAATATACTATGTATACCTAATGTTTTTTTACCTAATGATTTTATCTATTGTTGTTCAGGGGGTTCAAGTTGATTCACCTTTGTATACCTTTCATGGTGCTCATTAACAGAGCCTTTGTACAATCTTCTCTTAAAGGAGGGCATTTTAGTTTTTTTAAGGGGGGGGTTACAGTTTTAAAGGGGTCATGGGATCATTGTTTTATATTTATTATGTTGTTCAAACATTCTTTTACTCAAAAAGTGTCTTTTTAAAGAAGAATCACATTCACTATCTTTATTTTCCTGGTTGTCCAGGGATTTAGTCCTGAATGTTTTTTTCATTAGCCCCGGATAATTCAACTCCAGAACAAATAATAAATACATTAGAACTGTAGATTGGTGAGCCACTAAAGAAATGACTTCATTACGCCACAACCAATCAGAGAGAAGGATTGCTTGGAGCTTGTGTTTTTATTGGCTGATCTGAAGGGTTTGTGTCGTGCTGCCTCAATTGAACCAGAGACGCTTTGAGAAATCAAGGCAAAAACGATGGATATTAGATGCTTTTTCAGCTAAATAAAGCCTCGAAAGAGGCTCAGGTTTCCAGGAAGCCACCAGCAGAAACAGGTTTTTAAGTCCAAGAAACAGCTCTTTTCACCACAGTTGCATCGAATGATCGAACTCAGGTCTTTTATGTCCAGCCTTGACGTAGCCATTTGTCACTCGTGTGAATAAAACAAGTTTTTTTTTTTTTTTTTTATTCAATTTACTCATATAAATCACTATAGAGCCACTAAAATGTCATGACCCCTTTAAATTATGCAATTTAGCTGTGCTCTCATATGGAAAATCAAGATGAAAAGTGAACAAGTGAATCTGTGATAATTACATAGAAGAAAATCTGGTAGTTATAATAAGCAATTCTGCTGAGCTCAATATTTATAAATTAGTTATTACTTTCTGTGTCAGCCCCGGTGGTTGATCCCTAAGGTGTGGATTTTGCAGATTGGACCCTTAAATCATTATTTGTCACTAAATTCATGCAATCTGTGAATTTCATTTATTATTACATGATTATTTTTTGATTCAATAACATCCTTGATCACTGAATTAAACAAGAGTTAAACAAGGAAACCCACACATGAAAATAAAAAGATTACTACAATTTGGTTTGAAAAAATCTACACAGATTCCAAAAATGTTATTTAAAAGTGTGATTTGTAATAATCAAGATGTAAATATTTATAATAGTGTCAGTGTGCTCCTAATTTAACCTAATGAGATATCACAACCCCTACTCCTCAACCAATAGAAATCAAGCACCACATTCAATCTCATGACATCATCAGAAAAGCTACAGTTTGAACACTTTTACTTTTTCCTCCTCGTCATAATCGCTCGTGTTTCCTTCAGGACGTGTGATTCTAATTGCTCTCTTCAATTGGATGCAACTAGATCAATATCACGGCAGCCAAACTGGCATTTGTCTCTGGATAGTGAGTCTGTCTGTCAATAGAGGCGTTTCTGAGCCCCCTTCCTCTCCACTCTGCTCCACACTGGCTGGTTTAATCCCTCGCTCTCTTGTTTCGGGAGGTTTGAGAGGATCTGAACCTGCACATTCTTCTGAGGCTCTGGCAGCTTCACTTGGAAACCAGTCCAGTGCTTTGTTGGTGAAAGAGAGAGATTATGGCAGCCATGCAAGTTATAACCTGAGATAGAGAGAACTGAAGCGAATTAAACTCCTCAAGCTAGCAGTGAAGTCTTGTGCTTTTGCTGTGAGGATGAATGGACGTGTTGGTGTGAATGGAGCTGAATTTTTGAGAATGTGTATTTTTTTTTTTGTGGAAGAAATTAAACTGGATCGAAAAAAGCATAAATTAAAGCTCTGAAAGTGAACCAATGTCCGAATTTAAATGAACCGCAGTTTCACAGAGATCAATAGTCGTACAGTTATATTATTGTTTTTGTTTTATTTTGGAGTTGTGCACATACGTTGCAGTAATAGTTTCCAAAATCACCTGTAGAACCAGTGGAAACAAAAGAAGAGCCAGAATCCACAGGAATCACAATTGTCTCGTGCCAATTACAATTAAAAAGGATTCTCAACCAAACTTTCCATCAATGTATGAGAACAGATATTTAAACTGAAATAATATGTGATGTAATCATTGCCCAATTGCATTAAGAAGTCCCCACATTGACATTTGCTTCATTCACTCTTCTTGACCCAACTTTCTCACTTGTCTAAAAAGCTAAACAACGTTTGGTGAAGGTTGCATTGGTTTTATGCAAGATGACATGTTGTAGTCGACCAATGAAATTGGTTCTTTTGTTCACATCAAGGACTGCGTTTGATCAATACATCCATAACCTCATAACAACAACATCAGAACATCAGGGGAGGGGGGGCTTCTGTTGTGCTCTGATCGCCATCTAATAGCAAGGGCAAACAATGCATCTGGATAAAACTCGACAGTTTAGTTCTGTTTACTTGCAGACATTGATGTTAGCTTTTAGAACATCCCCAGAAATATGGAAGTTGAGACCTTCTAGCTATTGTGTCCAAGGGGACCTGCTTAGAGGCTGGCACAGCAGCATGGGTGGCCACTTTAAAGCATTTTAAGTACTGAAGCAAATCCATGCCATAATTAAAAAATGTTGTTTTTAATGGAAAAATAAACATTAAGTGCTTAAGTTTGTATATATGTTTTTCTTTTGGGATTCATCAAAACATGTTCCTTCCTCTAATTATTAAAAGAGAGCGTTTGATAACAAACCTAAAAAATAGGTTTATTTCGTTGTGTGTGCATGCGTGCGTGTGTGTCCATGTTTAAGCTGTGTATCTGGTTTCTCCTCCTGACTCTTGTTTCTCTCCTTCTATCTCTCATCACTCCTCCCCTGTGTTTACCCTCCTAATGAGGGGGGCGGGACCCCCACGCTCTGATTGACAGCTGCACACTCTCCTGCTCTTCCCTGCTTTCCATTATCTGCATGTCACACACTCACTGTGAGTGTTTGGCTTTTAGCCTCCATCACTGAGTGACATCGCCACCTTATCTTAAACCCAAAGAACTGACATTTAGCACAACATCTGGGAAAAGAAATATTACCTGCAAGAAATGTAACATTTAAAAGCTCTCTGAAAGTCTTCTAAATCTTTTTACAAACTCATGAAAAGCTTATAGTTAAAGGTTTAAAAATAACAACTTCAAAACTTAAAGCAAACATACTATTTAAAACAAGCACAACAATTAAATGAAATGTCACAATAACGTTAGAAATAAAGTAGGAAATATAAGTATAAATAATTGCACTAAAGCAGTTTTTGCAAATGTGGAAAATAAAAAAAAAGTACAAAGTTTTATAAGAAATATATAGTATAAATACACTGAATGTAAATATTTCAGCTAATCTATAAATAAAACTTTTGTACATTTAGTTATAGTTAATCAATTATATGTTGACATACTAAGGGTACTTTCTCATTGCTGTTTCAAATTTCCTGAAATATGCCAGAGCTTATTATGTTAATATATTCAGAAAATACATTTTCAAGTTTGGTTGGTTCCTCGTTTTAAAGAATCAGGAAGGCTGCTGTTGAGGTGAATCTTTGGAGGAAAGAAGATTAAAGAGGAAAAAGTCATTTGTGAGTTTGTAGTGTACATTAACCTCAGCACTTCTCCCCTGAATAATGGATCTGGTTAAGTACTGAAGGTCAGCGTGTGTCTCAGATTATTTTCTGATCTGAGGTCTGCTGATTATGGTCACATGACCTGGATTTAAAGGCTGACTCTGACCTGAGATCATCTGAGGGATGATTCGTGGAAGCAGTTCTCTATTGAACTGTAGCTGAGATCAGTGACACATTCAATCTGCTGCATGGCTTTTCTCTTTGTGCTGCATGTATTTGAGAGCTGAGGCTTGTTGATTTCCACATTTTATGCATGATGTTGTGTATCAGTAACCAGTAACCTGGGAGAATAACCAGTGTCTGTTTTCAAAAAATATGTGTATTTTTTATCTTTTTTTTATTGATGTTATTATTAATAGTTGTCTTATTATTTTTTAAATTGGTAAATTTTTGAGCTTTGGAAAAATATACAGAGATAGTATTTTTTTATGGAAACGTTGCTTCCACATAATCTGAATTTTTCTAATAATTATGTTAGTTACATTCTGCTAACATTGAACCAGTGTTCACTTTAATACTTTATGTAATTTCCTTATCTTTTTCCCCCTGTATATAGAAGAAAATAGTTTAAAACAGTTTGCATATGATACAAGTGGTATATATCTTCACTCTTAAAAAGAATATTATTGGTAAAAATAATCAAGTAACAAGCAAAGTTTAAAATTTTGTAAAATATGAATGTTCTGGCAGATATCCAATCTGGTCAATTGTGTTATTTAATAACATTTATCCATATAGTTAGAAGTAAACAAGAAGTGTAACATTAAGACTTTGTAACTTTGACTAAATTCTAAGAGGCAACATTTAATGTGCATTTTAATTTGCACATAATACATTTTAACAGGTAAACAAATTTTAATGATGCTCAATATTTGTCCAAATTACTTTACAACAAACAAAGCTGAAAAAGTATTTAAAAGAAAATACAGCTTATTTATAATTGTTTGAAATCCTAATGAAGTTTTAAATTTGCCAACAAAATGTGTCGCAGAAATGAGTACTTAATAAATATTGTAGTTAATATCATAACATCTGAGTTTATACAAATAAATCTTTTTTTATTTGATAACAGATCATTTTATTACATAGGGATTACGTCATATCCATGCAGATGTCTTTTACATTTTTTACTCATTTTAATTTGCTTAAAAGATTTGATGCAAAAGGGGTGCATATATTTTATTTTATTTTTTTTTTTTTTAATTCGACGTCTCGTTTTATTTTTTCACTGTGAGTTATAACGGGAAGATTTCCGTCCATAAAGTGTTGTCTGCCATCTTCAGATGTAAGAGGCACTTATACTTGGAGAATTGGACCCAGTTGTGAAAGTTCTAGCGGCTTTTCCTCGGAGTTACTGATAATGATTTTTTTCCCGTCACTTTAATAAGCGTCGGCTCTTCTACCGAAAGCAGTCCGTGCCAAGCAGTTGCACCAGGCCGCTGATCCCGCGCCTTTAAGGGTGTTTTTCTTTACGGGCTTTAAAGAAACTCCTGTGCATTTTGGGATTACACAAATTCCCCAAAACAACAGAAGAAAGTCGACAGATATCTTGATTTTGCTATCGATCTTCTTTTGTTATATTAAGTTTTTTCTCCTTGAGTTTTATTTTTCGATTATTTATTTGAACCATTTCGAACACAAAATTTACTGACTAGGAAAATTGTAGAAAACTCACATTTTTGTAAAGTTGCACATATTTTTAAGAAGTATAACCAAGTCTTGCAACGAAGGAAACGCCGCTTCTGTTACATTACAGGTCGAGATATTATGTTTAAATTAATTTACCTCTACTTTAAAACAAAAATTATTTCCAAATAAAAGTCTGAATATTATTCACTTCTTTACTTTAATAGTTTTGACGAATAATTGGTTATCTTTAACTGTTATTGAGTTCACCAAAAGCGTTTTAATTCATCTCTAACCTCCGAAAAATAAATTACTCACTGTTAATGTCGCCCTGTAACACGCAAATTCAGAATAATGTCATAAGGTAAGGTAAAGTCACATCAAGAAAGTTTTCCCTGCCTGAATACCCATTTAAAACTAATTTTAGACGTTTTTAAAATACTTTTATTCTATCAAAACTTTGCTCAGTTGCACTCAAACTACAAACTTTACATGTGTTTCAAGATGGCGATCATTGTTTGCTTTCTAAAACGACGCATTTTCGTTAAGCAAATGGTAAATCGATGGCCTTATCACTTAAAGCTTAAATAAAACGCGTATTAATTCACAGGTCGAGCCTCGCACCTTCTCACTGCCGCTCGTTATTTCGTCCGGTAAAAGGAGGAGGGGGATCAACTCTCGCCTTCTCTGATAGGCCAGAGCAGTCGTCTGTAAAGTGAAGCGTGTCTTCCTATTGGCTGAAGGGGGCGGGTCCCCAGGTGTCTTTCGCTCTTAGACGGACAGGCCATCAAGAAGGTGATCAATCTCAATCCGTCAGCATTGCTTTGGTTTTCGGCCTGAAATTACAACGGATACGAGTCTATAGACTGCACTTCTGAGTGGACTTGAACCGGCTTAAAACTGGGAAATTGATACAGTTTGTCGACGTTGATTTCCTACAAAACCCAGCCTTCCTGTGGAGCAGTTTTTTTCCCTCAAGAAGTATTGAGGATTTTCGTTTCACGGATCTAAAGCGATATTCGACGGAGACCAAGACTAAAAAGGTAAGATACAGCACTCGATTTATTATATATATATTTTTTTCAAATGAACATTTCATTTAAAATTTATAGAAAAAAGTATACAAATTTGAAATGTTTTACTTTAGAACCAATTCTGATTCTGTATTTGACAAATAACTTAAATCTCGATTGCATTGTAAGTTTTTTTGCATCGGAAATTGATAAATTATACGTTAAAGCAAATATTCGTTTAAACAGTTTGAAAAGTTGGAATTACTTGGTGTTGTTTGTATTAAATAACATCAGTATAGTAAAATCGCAATGTTTCTGTAAAGTATAAACCTAAAGAAAACAACTCACTTATTTAACTCACTTAGAAATATTTCTAGATAATGGGCACATGGTAAAATTGTTTGCAGGTTATCAAAAAGAAAAACTGTGTTTCATCCAGACAAAAGCGTGTTTCAGAGCTGCGTGGCCTGCTTTCAACTTCAAAATAATGCGTAACATCGTATTTAATTAATTTCAGAACCATAATTATGTCAAACTAATGATCTTTTATGCTTATTTGCTGGTTTAAAATCAAAGGGTCTATTCCTGCAGATCTTATAAAAGATTTAAGAAAACATGAGGCACAATGATTGTTTTAAAGATCCATTTGGCTTGAATTCTCTCTGAGAGACTGTAGCCGAAGTTGGCAAACTTTTCAGAGTGTTTACGCGAAAATGCAAGAGCTCGAGTGGTTTATTTAGCTGATAAGGTTTCTTCTGCAAATGGAGACCCCTCTGGGTCTAATCTAAATGGCTATGGAGAAGCATTTGCACACTCACTGGCCATTTACATATAGTTAAAGCTCGATTGTGGAGTCTTTAGGCCCATGTTATCTGTCCTCAACGTGGGATTAATGGGTGCATTCATAGGCATGAGAGTCGAAGAAAAAGCGCAACATGTCATTTACAGAACTTTTGTCTTAATACATTTGTACTATTGCCTCATAACAATGGCAGAGAAACACAGTTTGGTCCTCCCAAATAATCGCAAATGCGAATAAGCCTCGGGCTCATTCGATCCGAGTTGTGAGCGAATTTAGAGAAAACTTTTGTTTGTTTGTTTTAAATAGTTCCACTTCGAACAAACCAAATATTAGCACGCAGATAAGCAAAATAGGCCTTTAAATTTTAAAGCTTAGTACGTCTACAAAAATCGCGCTCATTGCGTTTTATATATTTATAATCTTGATTGCGTTTTGCATCCTTTGGATCTCTACTTCTAGTCAAGGTTTTTTTTATTAGTTTGATTAAACCATGAGCTTTATGCAAATTCATAAATTTACGGTCAACTTTCACAACTTTCTTTGAACAAAGGAGAAGATCAAAGGCTTGGAGATGTTTGGTCCACCAGGAGCTTAACAGGGCCTGACACCTAAATGGCCAATTAGTGTGTGGAGGCCTTGATTAGTGGAGTGTGAAGAAAGAGATTATTAAAGTCAAGACATTAGTCATATTCACACTCGTCACCGGACTCCAAGGAAAGGCTTTTGATGCGGCTTGCTGGTTTTACCAGTTTCATCTTTATAAAAGTTACAAGTAATTATTGAGCTTTTAAAAATACATTTAAAGTAAATGCACAATGAAAAATGTGAAAGTCAACTATAAACAGTTTCGCTGTTTAGAAACAAGACCCTCTGATGTTTAAAAAAATTAAATATCAAAACAACAAGGGGAACTTTCAAAACTCTCATTATTCATATTTTACAATGTCCTAATAATTTGAAACCAAAAAAACTCCAATGCAATCAATAATTCAATACATACTTTTTGGTTTTTATTTCAAAAAGCTGATTCTTGTTTCAGGTGTCTCTCTGGAGCTCAAGGATGATGTCATACCTCAATCAGGCCCCATATGCCATGAATGGGCTGGGGCTCGGAGGGGCAACCATGGACCTCCTTCATCCCTCTGTGGGATATCCTGGTAAGCACACATTCTTGCAAGCGTAACTTTTTGGAAACTTCATGCATGATGGGGCTTTTATTCTAAAAGCTGTAACTCTTTACATTTGAATTGCTGTAGTAACGTCTCATTTTCTTCCTTTTAGCAAATCCCCGTAAACAGAGAAGAGAGAGAACAACGTTTACTCGCACTCAGCTGGACATATTAGAAAATCTGTTTGCCAAGACTCGCTATCCAGATATTTTCATGCGCGAAGAGGTCGCCCTTAAAATTAATTTACCGGAGTCGAGAGTGCAGGTGGGTGTTTGTCAGCTGTTTTCAAGTTATTATTGTTGTCTAGTTGTTTTAACACACACTTTAAAATCACAATTGGGTTTGCTGCATAAACTTACAAACTTTTTTTTTCCTAACAATGACAAAATGTGAGTAGTGAGAACTTATTTTTTTAATTCTGAACCTTTCAAAACATAAAATGACCAAGAAACAGTTTATTGTACACACGATTTTATTCAATGTGCTTTTAACTAAGATTCCAATAGATTTTGGCCTAAGAAAGAATATATTTACCAGTATTATAGTGTTGAAATGTATCTTTATTCCCTTCATAAATGTTATAATACAGACATTTTGAGGAAAAGTGTGTTCCGTTCAAAGAATACAGCGAAATCAATGGCTTAAACAAGTTTTTTAGTTAGCAAGTTGAAATTTCATTAGATGATTTGAAATTATGAGAGTGAGTGATCAGTGAATGTAGTTCTGAGATAAACTGGGTGTGATCAGGCACCAGCAGAACCCTTTGACCCTAATCAAAGAGTCCCATTGTTCAGTTATTTAAATCCTGCTAAACAATCTTTTTAAACATCAATTGTGTCTATATTTATCAGTTTAGTCAAAAGCAGCATCTTATTCCAGTTGTCCAGTTGGGTTCATCATCTTTCACAATGTTTACATCCATCAATCGTTGATCCTCAATTTCTATGTTGCCAGGTTTGGTTTAAGAACCGGAGAGCAAAGTGTCGCCAGCAGCAACAGAGCAGCAGTAGCTCCAACTCAAAGATCCGTCCAGCCAAAAAGAAACCGTCCCCATCTCGTGACAGTCCTGTATCTGAGGGCAGTGGAACCTTCACGCCCCCCGCCGTCTCATCCTCATCTTCCTCCTCAGGCTCAATCCCTTCCATTTTGTCCTCAGTAACTACACCTGTCTCATCCATCTGGAGTCCTGCACAAGTCTCACCCATCCCAGCACCCCCCTCCCTCCCTGATATCTCTCCTCCGGTCAGTGCATCATGCATGCAAAGGGGCATTTCTAGTGGAGGGGGCACAACGGGGGTCCCATCCTACCCCATGCCTTACAACCAGTCCCCCAGCTATGCCCAGGGCTACCCAACTACAAATGGTGCCTCTTACTTTGGAGGCATGGACTGCGGGTCGTATTTGGCGCCCATGAGCAGCCACCATCACCCGCATGCTCATCACACACAGCTGAGCACTGGTGCTGTGTCTGGACACCATCCGCATCACCCTCACCACCTGGGGCAGAGTGCTGGACACCCTCACCAGGGCTATGGTGGCACCCCGCTGCCTTTCAGCTCCTCAGACTGTCTGGATTACAAAGAGCAGGCGGCTGTGGCATCATCGTGGAAACTCAACTTCAGTTCTTCTGCAGGAGATGGCTTGGACTACAAAGACCAGTCTGCCTGGCGCTTTCAGGTTTTGTAAGGACTCTTGAGGTGTCTGCACCTGGTTTCTTCTGAGACAAGGATGAAAACTCACAATTTTGATCAGCTCTCATTCATAAGGCAACTAGTTGCCTTTAAGGAAATGTGAATCTATCCTCATCATACGCCGTCCCTCAGAATGGTCCTTCCGCAGCTCTTTGCTTTGTAGATTCTACAATTTGAGTTAATCATTTTGGCCAGGGATCATTATTGGGTTTCAACCATTGTTCCTTGAGGTTAAATCTCAGTTTCAGAGGCAATGACAACAATTGCTGCTATTCATCAAGCGATGCCAGTAATAATTCCTTTGGATTGGAATCATCCACAAGTGAAACCCTCCAAAGTTGATTTTCAAGCAGGCTGAGAGCTCCTTGTGTAGCCGTACCAATGCTAAAGGCTGTGCTGACACGTGTCCAAATGAGATGAGCTGAGGAAGAAACTCCAGCAATAGAGATGTGAAGGCACCAGAGTATTTCCTGACTTTTCCTCAACACCAGACGCCACTTTGTGACATTTTGCCAACTTCTACCAGGCGTTGGAACCCTATGCGCTTCAAGATGGTTAACCTATGGACATCAAAAGATGGGTTAGAACCAAGGGCCAGTTTTGTCCCTGCACGGTGCACTCCATGTGCTGCTTGAATCGATGAAGGCAATAATAATTTTATATGATGTTCTTTTTCACCTTACAGCTCAAGTGAGATGTTAAATACTAATGTGTTCTTTTAATAAATATGAACATAAAATTGAGTTTCGTTTACGCGCCAGCGTCGTTTTTTTGCATTAAGGGGTGCATAGCAACTTGGTTGTGATTTTAATCTAAGGTGTGGACTCGAAATGCAAAAAACAGTTAGAAGTGGCTAATTACTGTGTGTTTGTTCATCACTAGAGCTGAAGATATTTGAGTTTAATCTTCATTTATGTCATTTTTAAGGCGTAGTTTGTAAATGAGTGATCATGTGATGCATTTGATTATTGTGAAAAAAAAATTTAGTTGATTTTAAGAAGGTGCAACCAAGAAGCAACCTTCCACTTTCCCCCAGGGTGTGCAATAGTGTGTGAATCTGCACTTCTTTATCTGACCACTTTAAGCTGGTGTCAGTAGTGAGCAGATTACCATTGACACCCATGTAAAAAAAAAAACTTCAAGCCAAACAAACAAAACTTAAATCCTGTGAGCAAAACTATGATGGTGAGTTTTTTAATGTAATCATTTCTATAAGTTTTATTACGTCTTAAATGATCAGCCCCTCATGTCGAACCTTTGTGCAGCATTTGCCCAATACATTCACCCCATAGTGATGCGCTTCCATGGCTACCTACACCGAATTTATGCATCCAATCACAAATTGCATAAACTAGTATATTGACTTCAGCTACACCTTCACAAGAGGCACATTGTTTTTTATGATCTTATGTCATAATGACACTTCTGTGTTCTTGGAAAAACAGTTCACTATCTCAGCAGCAAAATGTCTGTTTTCAGTTGCTTATATGTAAATCGCCGTTTTTTTACATCTCTCTTGTGTAAATACGAAGCAGCATTGGAGTGGCCACCGTGTTCCAGCTGAGAAAGTATGGGTCAAATAACATTATTTCTCGATAATACCCCAAAATCAAAAGTAAAATTTCATTAATTGAACAGCATGACATTGTTTATCGTTACTATGACAACTTCAGATTTCATGCTTCTCCAATCTGCTTGGGCAGGTTACATCACATGATGCATTTTCACAACTTAAGAGCAGAATTCATCACAAAATCACATCGTTTCCTGTCTGGAATTGTCACATGCGTTTAAATGTGTGTGACTGAGGTGTTAATTGTTTCTTGTAAGTATTTGAAGGCTCAAATTATTGCATAAACCAACATTTACCATGTTCAACAACATATGAACCAGAGCTTTACACAAATATCACTCAAATATCATCTTTCAAAGTGATGTACTTTGGTACTAGTTAGTTTGTTTATTGTTGCCAAGGCATAGAGAAAGTCTATGGCATGAAAATGTAACTACTAAAGTACTATGGCGATTATCTAGTTTTTAAAGTATGTCTGGTTTACCAGCACATATAAAAGGGAGACTTGGATTCTTTCCCAGCCACAAAACCTCAAATCAAAAGACATTGATGATAGAATTTGAATAAAAACACTGTTTTGGTATTCTGTACACAAATCAAAGGCTTGCAATGAAGCACAGATCTATTTATCCAACAAGAAAACGACAAATCACGATTTTAATTATCAGATACCTCAAGCCAGTGAGCGCTGCAGCTGGGTAAACACGGTTCAGCAAACGGGACACCAACGTTTGCTTGTTTGGGCAGTCCGTCCTACTGTGTTGTAGATGAACGGTGTCTTACTGAGGTGCAAACATGCCAAGATTTGGTTCATCTGCATCAAACAACTCCAACTAATCTTTGAGCATGTTTGAGGAATGCTGTTGTTGGGTTAAAACTGGGTTAAAGTAATCCAAACACCTGGTCTCAACACAGGATAAACTCCTCTTTGGGGCTCAAATTCTCTGGGGGTATCTATTGCGTTGTGACAATAATGTGTCTGTTAACGAAATTGTACTGTGCAGTAACACCCAGCAAAAAGTGCTTCTTGCTTACAGTCTTATCATCTTTAATCACTGGACACTCAAATCACATTTTTGTTTCTCATTTGAGGAAATCCAATCATTTTTGTTTTGTGACTAACAATGTACCTCCTCCAATTCTACTTAAAACATTTTGTCACACTGTTTTAAAGGTACACAAAAGCTTTTGATTCATTAAACTTAAATGTTTCTAAGCTTGATGTAATAAATGTAAAATTGAAAGTATTTCATAAAGTGTTGGTAGATTTAGCAGATTACAATGAACAAATAAGCTACTGCAAATGCCCTGTTCTCCTTAGTTTCAGTCTAGTATGAGGGATCTGTAGGAACCGAGACAGTAATTGACTGAGATAACCATTTAAATCTTTGAAAACAAGCAAATTATTTTCAGGTTTTATTGTGTAGTGCAGAGGTTGCCAGTGTACTAAGTGAACTGGGGTGAAGTGGTCATATTTTTTCACCCCAATCAATAGTCTAGTGGCAGCGTTTTCCAACTACACTCTAAAAAAGGTTCTAAATGGAACCAAATCTGGTTATTTTGCTCGTTATCATAGGGGAACCTTTTTTTGTGGCATTTAACACTTATTGTCAAAGGTGCTATTTAGAACCAACCATCAAAAGGACTATGTAGGGCCATCTATAACCAATGTTTAAAGGTGCTATTTAGTGTCAACCATCAAATGTATGAAATAAACGTTGGTATAATATATATGACCATATATTTGCCCAGCATCTGTGTATAGCACATTTAAAAAAAACCAAAGAACTACTTTAGAACCACAAGTACCAAAAAGATCATAACAGTTTCTTAATGCTGTGATAACACTGCCTCAAAAACCACAAAGAAGCAGTAAAGAACCAAAAAGAGCTTAAGGGGTTCTTTAAGGACCTTCAAAAGAACAGTGAAGAACCTTTTTTAAGAGTGCATGTGCGGGTGTGAACTAGCTGAATTAGGAAGGCCACAATAAAAAGCATTGCTGAGGTCCAATCTTGATGTGATGAAAGCATGTATAATAAGTTTAATCGTGTCTCACTACTGAATCTGTATCCATAATATGGATTGTTAAAAGGAACTGCTATGGGCGGCGAGAGGTTTTTGGTTGTTTAGCTTTTGAGATGTGACAAAACAAACATTTAATTCAGAAGTACAGGTGCTGCAGTTAAACACCGAACAGAAGTAGACATGAGGAAATGTTGATTCTCAATTTCTTCAATAAAATAATGCTGGTCTGGACAAAGTGCCATATAATCTGGTGGAGTTATACGTGTGAGATAATATTTCTAACAGAAAATACAACACTTTCTTATAACACTTACATATATTCATCATTCATACAAATCATTTCTAAATCTTTCCTCTCTGTGCACCCTTTTGTGAAACACCCTTATATAAGCCTCCAGAATCATCAGAACAAAACACAAAATTATTTGTCAAATATTAGATAAAATACTCTTTTGTAGATTGATATTTCTTCAATGGATTATTAAAAGCAACTGGGGTAATTTTTGAAATTCCTGTCTGTACTTTGCTTGCTGGTCGCCATTGCTGCATTTTGTGAAATGACCACAGTTTAGTAACAATCCCTTTCAGGTTCTGCTAAAAGAAATGTCACAAACATCTTGAAAGGCCTGGGGGTGAATAAATCAAAGGTACATTTAATCTTTGGGCGAACCATCCCTTTAGAACCATTTCCTGACCCGAGGGAAGAAACCCAGCATTCTCTTTTGTCAGCAATTTTATGTAACAAGAAAAGAAAAGAATTACGTAACTGTTGATTGACATATTTATTAACTTTATAGTAAGTTTTTAAGGTTTTACTCATGTTGTGAATAATCAAAGAAATACATAACCTTACAATCAAGTGTGATGACTTGGTACCTGTTCAGAGAGTATCTTTGTGGATCCACTCACACATGGAACATCAAGAACTCACAACATTGTGCATTAAAGTACATACATCCAACACAAATCATTGCCGTTATATTGGGTCTTGTGGTTGAATTTTGTGCAAAATTTACATGAAGTCTAATCATACAGCAAAAATACCTGTGTTAAATCAACACTGATGGTGTAACCTATATATACACTGTCCCACGCAACACTGTGCAACAGTCCCTGGCTCTGCTCAACTTTGGAAAATGAATTAGAAGTAAACAACAAAACACTTAAGCAAGTGACAAATTTAAAAGATACCTGAAAGTGTCCAAGTAAAGAGTCCAGAAATGCCAGTGATCTGTACTCAGGGACCCCCAACCCCACCCACAAACACCTGAAAATGTCTATATATTGTGGTAATGGGGTGGAAGTAGGGTAGATACGTCAACGTATTTAAGATAGATCGGAACATTTTTGTATACAATAAAAAGGTTGAATCTAAGGTGGAGGCATCAGGATATATTTCTAAAAGGCTCCGCCCAGACAAAATGCTATTTTGAGAGAAAATTCCTACATAACAATGACAAAGCCGTCAATAGCCATGTTTCCATCCATTTCCATTCCATAATATATTTCTGAATAAAGCACCGTTTCCATCCAACGAGTCCAAGAGAACAAAATCGTCACTGCTTGATAAACTGGTGCCAAATATCTAAAGAATACTGGAAGGCCTTCCGTCGTAAATAATAACTTACTTGTGTCTTGAAACACAGTCATGTCATATTGGTTTTGGAGGAGAGAGACTGGTGGGAAGTGATCACCCTAAACCACTTTGATGATTGACTTTTAGAATTTTCGAATGCACCCCACTTCTGACAGAAAAACACTGTTGAAGTAAAGTTGACTTTTTTGAGGGGCATACTGAATTTTTTTTGATAAATGTGTTTCTTATCGGATAAAAAAGTTTTTATGTTGTAATAAAAAATTGTTGCAAAAATTCATCTCAAACTATACAACCTTTATACAGAATATGCTGCATAGTTAATTCTTACAGCAAACGTGTAAATTTTTATCTTCCAGAGATATGTGGAAGGTGCATGTTAACATTCATAGAGCTGACATTGAAGGAGTGATAGTGAGTGGAATATTAAGGGTGGAGCAATGAAGGATGGGGTTGGGGAAGAGTGAATTACAGTCAATGGAATTTAAATGTTAATGAAACCATCCGATGGCTGGATGTTCATCATAACAACCACCAACCCAACCCCCCACCCAAATCTGTTTGTGTGTTTTCTGAAAACACAAATCCCATGTTCTGGCTTTGAAACTATATCCAACACGATACACAAGTCCCGGCCAGAGTGTGTTTACTGTGTGCAGCTTGTTGTGTGTTTGCTTTGTGTTGCATGTCTGAGCAGGAGCGTAAGCAGATCTCCCATCAGCCCCTGGGTGCTGTCAGCCTCTGAGTGACAGACAGCTGTGAGCTTCAGGATTAAAACAGACCCCGGGGTTTCATCTGCTGTGGGTCTGAAGGGCCATTTGTGCTCCTTGCAATGGCTACTTATGGTCCAGAGTAATACTCAGACAATATTCAACAAAAAACGTCTGGTGCTACAAGAAACAAAAAGTATTTGAAGCAGTGGGTAGAGTTAAAAAACACTTTGTAGTTCTGGAAGCAGTGACGTTTTTTTTTTGTTGTAAATTTAGAAACTACAGGGATGCGCCAGGTTAAATGTGAGTGTTATTTTATATTAGCATAGTGGATTTAAAAGCTATTGCATATAAATGTAACCACACATCTACATCTTTCACGTCATTTGTCTTTGCCATTTTTCGAAAGTACAGCTTTTGCAGTACATTTATTTTAATTAATGTTAAATTAGGTGCCTTTTTAAATGTAAAAAAATGTTACTTTAGCACTTTTGGTTCACAAAATGTAATTTTTTGGTGAGCTCCGGTAGTGTGGGGGTTGGAGAGCTTGACTCATACAAGAGTGTGGCCTGGGTTCAAGTCTGTGTTATTTCCAAGGCTTCCCTCTCTCTCTCTCTCTCTCTCTCTCTCTCTCTCTCTCTCTCTCTCTCTGCCTTCATATCATCCTATCTGTTTCTAATAATGGTAAAAATGCAAAAAAATTGTAACATTTGCATAAACTGCATATTGTTACACGAACACGGCTAGTTATAACGTAACACTTTTTTTACCTTTCATTTTCATTTAAAATGCAATGGGGAAAATGCATTTTAGCACTGTGGCCTTCAAGTTAGAAGGTTGCCGGGACCACACTTATATTTAATTATATAATAGAAATAAATTAAGAAATATTTCTAGCTTGCAATAAATTCCGATCACTTCTGGCGTTAAATACAAGAATGGAATTCCACAAGTAAAAAATGTAAAAGCAACAGATTGACTTTAAAGCACCCAAGTGTTTAATTTGTTCAAATTTGGTCACTTTTAGTTGGCTGATTAACTTTTTTGGGACCTTAACACTATTAAACAATAGAGCAAACCGCACTTTTACTCAACTCTTGTAAATGTGTTGTGTGTAATGTTGACTTTTATGATTATTTTTAGCTCATTTAGTCTACCAAACTCAGTTTATTTACATCTAACAATTACATTTTCTAATTCAATCGGTACAATGCTGTTTATTTACAAGAAATGTGTAAATGTATGTATACAGTTAAACCGAATATATATGTCCAGTATTTCTAAACAACTAAACGTAAATGCAGTAGTTTGAAGTGCCGCCCTCTTTCACCTCTCCCCGCATCCACCTCTCTCCCATTCCCTACTTTTGTCCTCTTAAAAGTGGCCGGTCGAGTGTTAATAATTTGTTTCTCTCTCTTCTTTATCATCCTTCATCACTCGCGCTCTGTCATCTTCCTTAAGAAACTGGGATGGGGTCCTTTAAAAGTGCCGCCCTCGCTGTTCCTCTCTCTCTTTCATGCTTTCTTTCTCTCTCCACCTCGTTTCTATCCTTTTTCATGCTCTGCGGCACTGGTCCCACCCTTTCAATTTGGCTGCACCACAGTGATTCTCTCAGAGCGGCTCAACTGGAACTGTTGCTATCTTTGGAATCTGCCCTCTGCGTGTGTTTGCGTGCGTGTGCGCGCATGTGAGTGTGTGTGTGAGAGAGACCACACTTAATGTTAATTTGTGAAGATTACATGTTTCAATGAATGACCCTTTAGCACCTCACAGATTGCACCAATGGACTGCAGATCCTTTATAGTTCATGATCTGGATCATCTATTTTTCATGGAGGTGCTATACATATTGCATTTTTACCTGAAAAACCATATTTCATTTTACCAGAAAAGCAAGATTATTTGCATCAGATGCTGGGTTGGAAACCTGATCTTCAGGAGAGGTCTCAAGCTCTGCTCTCTGATAGACCCCATATTACACAAGCCTGTATAGATTATTTATAACAAAAGAATCTATTCACAGTGAATTGAAAATATTTGATTTATTGCTGAGTATCAAGCCAATCCAACTTTATTTAAATAGTACATAAACTGTACAGACCAATTTTTTTTCACATGTTGAATTAGATAAAACCAGTGACATACAACGTCATCAGTAAACAATTCTGTAAAACAATAAAAACCATAAAAAAACAAAAGTGGGTTTTAAGAGCTAACTTTAGAGTGCATGAATTTAAAGATCTGATGTAGTTTTATGTTCTGATTTTAAATTTCCTTTCCACCAACAAAACACATGATTGATAAAATGATTCATTTTATATTTATATATTTTTCGCTAAATAAGATTAAATACAGAATACACGTTTAATGGCTAGATACACTCTAAAAAAGGTTCTTAATTAAGAACTCGTAATGCACGTAAACATAGGGGAATCTTTTTTTGGTGCCATTTAACACTTACTTCAAAGGTGATATTTAGAACAAACCATCAAATGTATAAAATAAATAAACGTTGGCATGATATATATGACCATATATTTGGCCAGCATCTGTACATAGCACATTAAAAACAACAAAGAACTACTTCAGAACCACAAGTACCAAAAGGCAGTTTCTTAACAAACAAACAGTTCCTCAAAAACCACAAAGCGAAAAACCAAAAAGGGCTTAAGGGTTTTTATAAAGCAAAAAGTGCTTTTTAGCACCTTCTTTTTTTTTTACCTTGTCCTGTCCTGCTCAAAAGCCGTCACATGGGAGAGTAAATGCTTTGCTGAGTTGGACAGTTTTACTTTCTCCAGGGGAGTAAAACACCTGGTGTGGTGTTTTCTCCTCTGGATTGGAGCATTGAATGTATGTACCGGTAAATATTTATTAGTTGTGTTTCCCATGAACCAGTTTACATTAGTTGTGTCAGGACAAGGCAGCATTGGACTGAAAGGGAGAGTGAATAAGGGATTGGAGAAGGTGAGGGGGAAAGGTTCAGGAGTGAGAAAAAGATTTTCATTTTTTTGTTATTGACTATTACACTTTGCATGTAATCATATATTACTCAATTGTCCAGGCGTTACAATGAAATACAGTTCACAGTGAAATGACTTTAAACTGAACTTTTAAATATTGTGAGATGGGGCTAGTGCTACTTCTAGATTTCAGATGGATGTGTGGAATGAAAGAGAGCAGGTGAAGAGCTGAAACTAGAAAACAGGCTTAAAGTGAAGCTAATACAAGCAACAATGAGAACAAGCGTCCCAGCTGGAGTCCACTGAAGTCCCTGTCTCCTTTCTCCCCATCGTTCACTCTTTCTCCAGACTGTCTCTCCGCTAAGATGATTTCACGCTGAAGATCAGCCATTTGACAACACACACTTTAATTAGATGTGTGTGCATGAGGAAAGACACACTCACAGCAGAGTTTCTCTCTCTGAAAATAACATTGGTTTAAAAGATTGCGTGCTCCTGCTGGGAAATCCCTTCCCAAATACAGTTTACCAAATACAGAAAAGTAAGAAATTGTAAGACATCGTTGTTTTGATGTCCGTCAATGTTTACAAGTAACGTGTAAATGAAGTGTACGTTTTTGGTGATTGTTCCTCTCATCTTGATGTGAGGAGCATTGATGAATTCCCACAATTCTGCTGTGTAATCTGAAATTAGGAGTTTTCTCAGCTATTGTTTGTGAAGTTAATCAAAAATTCCACTTTTCTCAGAAGAATTCCACAATATTCCACTGAGCGTTATTAGATTATTCATGTTTTTATTTTTCTTTCCACCAGAAAATAAGTTGTTTTCTCTCCATACCGAAGAAGAAGATCACTTCTGCAGTACATCGACAGGAGAAGCAGATGATCATGAGACAGAGGTAATAAACTGGTGATAAACTGGGGTAATGGTAAGTTCTTCCTGGATAGTTTGCAGGAAGTTCACTGGAAACCAGGGAGTACACATGGGAGGGTTGGTGATCCGTAGACTAAATGCTGATGCAATTGAGACCAAGTGGTTAGGGCTTGAACTCTGGTGGTTGGTTGTGAGGAACTGGTGGGAGTAGAATTGGGTGTGCTGGTAGCTGTTGTTTAAGGACTGGAGTGATGTGCTGTGGCACCAAGTGACACTGAGTATGAGAGCTGATATTTTGAGGTTCTTTTACTAGGATTGAGCAAAATATTTGTTTTGGAAGTTGTGTGGTGGTCCATACAATCAGCTCGGTTCACTCCGATTAACCGTTCTTCTAAAGTTATTTATTTTTTGTTCACAAACATTTAGCAAACATTTGTTAACATAAGAGTAGCAGAAGAGGTACCCTCAACTCCATCCCCACCCCCCAAAGTTACAGTTGTCGAAGGGGTGGGAATCCTTTCTACGCAATGGTCATGAACACTACTCTCATGCTTCCTGAAATTATTTTGGACAAGCTTCACTGAATTTGTTGAACTATTAAAATTTTTACGATCGTAACTCTTTTACATTTAAACCGTCACTGATACACCTCAAACTTAATTCTATAAACCACTTTTTTCCTTTAAAACTCTTTAAAATCATAGTTATGCATATTTACACCTCAATTAATTTATTAAATTGGTCCGTTTTTGTCCAAATTGGTCTAAAGCATTACTTTTTTAGTACTTTTAAGCAATGAAGGCTTCTGTGGTTGTCCGGGTTGGCGAAAGTTACCAAGGGGCGGAGCTTATTGATCCTTCTGTTAAAACTCAGATCTTTTGCCAGTCTCTATCTGTAAATCTGCATTGCCGTCACAGAGTATTTACTTTCCTCTCTGAAAAAAACTGAGATAATCTGCATGAATACCTTTTCACGTGCATCATTTCTATTTTTAAATTAGCTACGCAGATGTTTTCTACAATATTCTGTAATTGGCTTCGAGAACTAGGTTTCTGCACAACAGATAGATAAACATTTTGGGCTAATGGTCACTGATACATACCAAAATCTAAATCTTTTAGCAAATAAACAATTTGAATTTTATCCTAATTATTTTATTTGATGCCAAAGAAAGTCTCTCATTTGGACTGCACCTGTAAACCGGAGTAAATTACTACCAGTCTCTCCGGTCTCGAGAAGGACAGAACCACAATAGCGGCCAAGAAAACGAGCATCCGAAGGATTAATGAGCTTTAAATTGTGATCGATTTCAATTGATGACTACACACAAGCAAAACAATTAGACCAGAATCTCTGGCAGTAATCTGGATTATGGCCCTTCTGAGCCATGTATTGTGCTGTGTAGAGACAGATAATCTCATTCAGAGGAACAAACCGATGAATCTGATTGGTTGCAGTTGTCCTGAGTAACAATGGTGAAAGATGTGATGGTGGAAATCTAAGTTTGATTAATCCTGGCTGATAAGATCTTTCCTAAAATGACTGAGCTGCTATCTTTACTCTGACACAAAACGGCGGTGGTTGAAACAAGCACATGTGAAATAATTTTTTCTACTTTAAAAGGATGGATACTTTTTCCGTTTTCTAGGTTAACTATTACTTCACTCAAGGACACGGAACTCCAGTAGGAAACCCACTTATGTTAACTAGTTTTGAACACTATGTACAGTTGAAGACAGTATACTTTATATTTTTCAGAAGTTTTGTGATAAAAATATAAAAGAATAAATAAAATCTGCTTTAGTCGATGCGATTAGTCCCCTTTTTTACCTATAATAAAAGACTCTGACAAAACATAACGTTAAAAAACACCCAAGTTTCAAATGCTATAAGACTTTAGAATTTCAGCATTTTTTGTACAATTCCTTTTTTTCCCAAAATATAATTTTGAGTCATGTTTTTTTTTCTTCGACTTTTTCCTTTTTGATGGTCAACTATTACTTTATTAGATACAAACCCCCTGTAAAAACCTGTTATATTAACAAATTTTGAAGCATATGTACAGTCGAAGTCAATTAACTTTGTATATATTTCCCAAGTTATGTGATAGTTAAATTAAAAAAAATAAAAAGTGCTTCAGTCGATATTATTAGCCCTCTTTTTATTACCAATATATAAACCTTTCCTTTTCCATATATGAGATTATGTTGTTGTTATTATTTTATATTTTGTAACATATTTAATCTCCACTGCTAAGACAAAATCACCTGATAGAATCGTTCAATATTGTAAATGCTTTTGTATGCTGGAAAAAATATTGCAGCAAATTTTTGAGACTCTGAAAGCACAAAAAGTTAAACAAATAAAAATAGCTACTATGTTGAGATTATTTGCTTCAAACGAATGAAATCTTTATGAAAGTAAACATTTTTTGCACGTTTTTTTTTTTTAAAAACATTTGAGTCAGGCTAAAAAGTCAATAGAATTTTTTCATTTTAAATCTCTTTTATGTTTCATATTACATGCTAAAAGACGATTGACTTGCACTGACTGAAGCCTCTCTTGCAGTGAAGTCGTGAATTTGTAGCTGTCTGTGTTTTACACACCTTGAAAAGATATCCAACCTCATCCTGCGTCATTCTAATTTCCATTCTAGAGTTTCAGGCCCTTACCCTCTCTCCCTCACTCTCTGTGTGACTCCAGGCCCTGAGGCAGAGCAACATGAAGGAGATCAAGAAAAGCTGATGAGGACATAGAGCAGAAAAACAAGCGCACGAGCACAGCCGGTGGCACAAGGTTGCCAGATTGTACGCCGGCCTGGGACAGAGCGGCGCCAGCACAGGGCCAGTGTGCGTAAGTGTGCAAACCCTGAGAATAATAGCGACCGATCAAGTGTCTCTTTCTTAAAATAATGTCAGACAAGACAGATCAGCCATGTGTAGTGTGTCTTCATGCATGCTGGCACATGTAGAGGGATTGTGGCAGAGAGAAAACTTTCTCAGATGAAGCGATGATGAGTTCATGTTGCGACTAAAGGTCAGATTTTGACACGCGTCAAAGAGGTGACGGACACATAAAGCTGCCGCATTGAGGAAATGCACAACAGAGTTAATGCTGTCAGGACTGCTCGGCTCAGCTCATAAGGAACACTTCCATGTTTGATGGGTTAGATTTGGTAAAAAAAAGGGACAAAATTGAGATCTTTTGATTTGTGTATCTTTTGAAATACCACATGAAACTATTCCTCTGTCACAAATGCTATGCTTTGAAGCAGAGTAAATGACACAGACAGTAGGACGGTATTTAAAAATGCAAAGTGAGTGAACAAAAGGAAAAATTAAATCAATATTTTGTGTGACTACTTTACTTTTTGCCACAAAAAAACAATTTTGTGGGATTGTAGTCAGATGTATAATCCACCACTTCTCTGTGTTAATCATGTCACATACAGGTTGAAACCAAGCCTTGAACTGAAAATTGTGATGTTAAGAAAGTTGCGTGTGATGGCGAGAGACACAGGGTAGTTATCCTGCAGCAACAAGGTCTATCCTTGACTAAAACAGACTTGGGATTCAAGATCTATGGTTCAAGCTCTATTGAATAAGCACAAAGAAATGGGCAACATTGGGGATCATAGATGCATGGGTTGGCAGCAAAAAACAAGACACGTCAAGCAAATTGGAATTCAAATACAGATGATTTCCAACACTGCCCAAACCAGTGTGCGCTAACTGGCCAGAAGTAATCTTCATGGAAAAGTTGCACCTTCAACATGAGGAACTGATTAAAGTACGCAAAAAAGCATAGGAACTGGGGTTCAGAAAACACTAGCAGGTGCTCTGGACTCATGAGTCAAACTTGAAATAATAGCAGTTTGTTTGTCAAAGGTCTGCAAGTGTAGTTAATGGTGTTCTTGATGTCTCGTCAATTATTGATCTGATCTAGATTTCTCTTCTGTTCATTCACTGCATTTTGGTCACTCAAATTCACTTCCATTTCTTGAAGCATTGTTTTTTTGCAGCATTCTTTCAAAGCTGCGTAAACAGTACTGGAACTCCCACATGCTTGTTCACTCCCATATTTAGAAAAAGAGAGAAAGTCAAAAGAGAAGCATCACACAAATGCAATAATTAAACCAACTGGATGACGATTACATCTATTAAATGAATGTTCACATTGTTTTTGTTTTGTTTTTTACACACTACTGTTACTGTTATGGTTGTGGTAAAACACAAACCTGAATTCACACGACACCAACAAAAGCTAATTGATAATAGACAATGGTTAACAACAGGAAACCCAGAAAAAACTGCACACACTCCACAAATTACGCTGTTCAAACACGAGAGAGTGTGGAAACTCCACAGTCAAACACCTAAAATGAAGTAAAGGTAAACAAATAAATTGTTTCAAAATAACATTACATTATTGTAATAATTTCAGGCCAGAAAACGGAATATTATGATTTTATTTGAGTGATCCATGTTTTAAAAACCACGTGAGTTTATTGTCCAAACAAAGATTAGTTTATGAGAGACAAGCAAATATTTTTATTACATTTAAATCACTTTTTATTGGTTCCAAACTCATGATCAGCCGAGTTTCAGTGTCACATGCTTCCTTGATATAATCACTAGCTAATAACTTCCTCAGTAAAACAGCTTAGTTGCTTTATAATCCTCCTGAATATAACATTCTTTTATTATAATTCGTGTTGTCACATGTCTCTGATCCCACTGTTTTTTGGAACCACCTTTGTTAATATCTTTAATGTTATATAAGTGATCGACACAGAGAAAGTTCGCCAAAAAATTGGAAAATAAAAAGTTGTGAAAAGTTTTCACAACTCCTAAAAATAGACGCTTAGGCTTGCAGTTTAAATCAAATATCTAAGTTTTGAAATATAAGTATAATATCTAACCTAAATGGCTTAAAAGTTTACATCTTCTGAACGTAATACAGTTAGTTGACACAACTACCAAATTTCGACAATGAAAAAATTCTGACTGTTATTCATTAATTTTTTGTCATTAACTATTAGTTAAAGAACTGAGGCACTTTATATTTTTTCCAGATTTTTTTCAAACTCCCGAAAGTTCAATACAGTTCATTGCTACCTGCTCCCGTAAGAACCTCTGTAAACCTTCACGTCAGGTGATATAGACGCAGGAATTTGGACATTGTAACAGAGACGACAAGATGTCTGTGCGCACTGTTGTGTCTGATGCTGTATCGAAAACATCCCGTACACAAACAGTCACAAACGATCACTTCTTTACCTCAAGAAAACTTGTATCGCTTCATCGGACGGTCTGCCATAATCCGGATGAAGATAGCCATCCCGCTTCTGTTGGCTAATCCCCTTCGGAATGTGAGTGTGTGTCACCCGTATAAGATACCATCGCACATATTACCTTCCCAACGAACTTTTGGAAAGGTAAACGTGATGCTAGCTCACTGTACAGCTGCAGTATGTGAGACTATAGCAATACTGTAATTTCAAAACTATTCTTTCAAGTTCCATGTCTATTAGGTCACATGGTTCTCTTTTCGCTTCTCCAAGCTCTTCATGGGCTACGCGCAAGAGTGAACAGACCCCGGACAGGTCCCCAGTGCACAGTTGGGCATCAGCTGCTTTTGTTTCGCCTGGAAATTAAACCAAAAATAATGGTTCTGCTAGACTTCAAATTCTTGTGTAATGATTTGTTGACTTCGGCCCCAAAACACCTATGCCTACCCGTCTAAATCAGAGCCTGCACAGATTCCTTCCAACCCTGTTCAGGGAGACCTAAACCTGAAGCTCACAAATCGTCTGTACGAGCTGAGTCAGGTGCATTTAGTTAAGGTTGCAGCTAAACTGTGCAGGACTCTGGCCCTCCAGGAACTGAGTTTCATACCATTGCCAAGTGAATGGTGGAATTGATTAAAAAATGTTAAAACACAACTTATCACCAAACTTCTGAAACCACCCACATGCCGTTCAAAAAACACACATCCTAAATGTAGCAATATGCATGCGGAAATACTGAAATAACACAGTTAAGTACTGTACTGCATAGAGTTGCTTTATGTTTATTGAATCGTGCACAATGGGACAATGGGAATGTATGCCCTCGTGCTGTGTCATGCGATACCAATGTAGAATTGAACCAAGAGAATTGTGGCCGTACCTCTAGAGGAAGCTTGCTGCGATTTTGAACAAGGCAATTTCTATTGTGCAACAGCAAGCCTGAAGCACAGGAGCTGTGCGTGAGTTTAGGAGAGAGAGTGGCATTGGGTCACGCCACAAACTGCTCATGTCGAGCTCTTCACAGCCACACAGAGATCCAGATAAATCTACCAATCACAGCACTGATCGCAGACTCAGAGTTCAAGTGTGTGTCAAGGAGAGATCGCCCACAGCTCTCCTGCGAAACACACGGTAGTGTAGCAGATGAGCAGATGAATGGAACCTGCTGAGACACATCTCTGGTTCCATTTCATTGTTTTACAGTCTCACATAATGTTTGGGGAAAAGATCGGTTTCAGGGGATAAAAATAGTGTTTTCACCCTTATGAAATTCCAGACCCTCACAATTATTATATTTGTGTGGCGCTTCTCTTTTGCTTTGTGGTCAGTTGCTTTTTAACCCTGGGAGTTTGCAGTATTGTGCAACTTGACATTTTGTAAAACTGGTTTAAACTGAAAACAGACTCTATTTTGAGACCTGAAGCTTTTGGTAAAAGTGTAAAAATATTTTGCACATTTTTAGCTTCACTAGCCACTTTATTAGGTACACCTTGCTAGTACCCCATTGCCTTCAGAACTGCCTTGATCATTCGTGGCAAAGATTCACCAAGTTACTGAAACATTCCTTAGAGAATTTGGTCCATATTACCTAGATCCCATCGTGCAGTTGCTGCAGATTTTTCGGCTACACATCCAGGATTTGATTGAGATCTGGTGACTGTTTGAGTCGTCATGTTTAAGAAACCGGTCTGAGATGATTCACGCTTTATGATATGCCATGCTATTCTGACCTACTGGAAGTAGCAAAAGATAGGTACACTGAGGAAATAAAGGGATGGATTTGGTCAGCACAATACTCAGGTAGGCTGTGGCATTGATACAATGCTAAATCGAGCCCAAAGTTTGTCAAGAAAATATCCCCCATACAATTACACCACCACCACCAGTATGAACAATGCAGGATGGATCCATGCTTTTATGTCAATGCCAAGTTCTGACCCTACCATCACTGTCGCAGCAGAAATCGAGATTCATTAGACAAGGCAACGTTTATCCAATCTTCTATTGTACAATTTTGGTGTGAACTGTAGCCTCAGTTTCCTGTTCTTAGCTGACAGCAGTGGCACCTGGGGTGGTCTTCTGCTGCTGCAGACCACACACCTTAAGATTTGATGTGTTGTGCATTCAGAGCTGCTCTTCTGCATACCTCGATTACCTGGATATTTTCTCTTTTTCAGACCATTCTCTGTAAACCGCAGAGGTAGTGTGAAAATCAAGACCAGCCCGTCTGAAATCACCAATCATGCCACAGTCACTTAAATCACTTTTGTTCTCCATTCTGATACTTGCTTTGAACTGCAGCAGATTTCAGCCTTCACAATGTCTACATGCCTAAGTGCATTGAGATGCAGCCATGTGATTGGCAGAAAACCAATCAAATGAACAGATATACCTAATAAAATGGTTGGCGAAAATAACATAGACATGTGGGGAATAAATAATGTTTGCATTTTTTTATGCTCTACATTTTATTTCCTCTACAAAGTAAAAAGCATTCAAACTCAACAGGCGCTGAACCTTTTGGGTGATTTTCAAAATATGCTAATAAAACTACATTCCCATCATGCCTCTGTGCTCTAATCCAGCACTGAAAGCCCCTGTCACTGCTGCTGTAATTACACACACAGCACAGGAACAAGTCACTCATAAAATCATGCTCATTACCTTTTGGGGGGAAAGTCGGTTTCCCACTGAATGAGAGAAGAGAAAGGTCTGGTGCCTCCATCGTGACTTAAAACTGACAATCAATCAATCAATCAATCGTGGATGAAATCTTCAGAGGGTGTTAATAAAGAGAAAAGAGGGCCAGTGTGTACAGAGGTCAGGTTATGACTTGTGTGAGATGGCTCTTGGCTGTTTAATCAAGCATGGGATGTGCTGAGTGAGGAATGCTGCCTCTCTTCTCACAAACATACACATCATTCTGCCATCTTCAGGATGCTCATGGGAAGCTGTGATTGGACAGGGTTTTAAAGCAAGTGTTTATAGTATTTCGTTTGTGGGTTATTTTGAAGTAGATTGGTTTAGAAGTAGATTGATTTCTCATTCAGATAAAACACTACACTGCCCTCCTCCGGTCAATGTGAGTAGTGCATCTGAATTTCTCTCTTCCTTTGAGGAAGGTGCTTTACTTCCCTCTTGTGGCCTTGTTGAATACATCATTAATCAAACTAGTGCCAAAACCCTTGAGATACTGTTTACATTTCATTAAAAGAAGCCCTAAAGTGTACCAATAGTGTACAGTGCTCAACATAGATGAGTACACCCCGCTACATTTGTGAGTAAAGCTTTCAAAATCAACATTTTCTAGGAGATACTGTACTACAAAATACTCAAACAAATGTGGGCCATTGATTTCAAACAATATTGGTTAATTTGAACACACAAAAGGTGAGTTCCTAGCAAAATAATCAAGCCCATGTTGCAAAAACCATAGGAAAAGCCACATTTGAGACCCTTCAACCACAGGTGAGTCTACAATTTAAGCAAATAGGTGACTATAAAAGGGCATTACTTAACAACAAAAAGCCCTTCCCATTTCATGCTGTCAGCAATGGCTCCCCATGGAAGAAAAATGTCACAAAATCTGAGAAAGAAAATTATTTCTTTACACAAAAAAGGTGAGGGCTACAAGAAGATCAGCAAAGCTTTATAAATCAGTCAAAATACTGTAGCTAACATGATCCAGAAAGGTAAGAAAGAAGAATGTGCAACTAACTACATCCAGGCCGTTCACGGAAGTTAACATCTCGACAAGAGCATCTTCTGATGAGAAGTGTTGAAGAAAATTGCCACTGCAGTTAGCTAAAGCAGTAGAAATTCAAACTGGAGTGACCATTTTTCGTCAATGGAGGAAGACTTCTTATTCCCAAGCAGAAAAAAGGTTTGCCTAAAATTTGCTAGGGCCCATGCGTAAAAACATGAAGACTATTGGAGTGATGAGACAAAGATCACTGTTTTTGAACTAATGTTTTTAAAACTGTTTGGCGTTGTAAAGGTGAGGATTTCAAAGAAAAATGCATGGTTGCCTACAGTGAAACATGGTGGTGGCAGTGTCCTTATATGGGGCTGCATGAGTGATGATTGGGAGCAGCATTTCATTGATGGTATCATGAACTCAACAATGTACTACTCTATACTGACGGAGAAGATGCCGCCATCAATCTGCTACCACCTTTCCAAATGTGCCTCCAAGTTGAGCATCCAGGCTCTTAAGGTTATTTTTGAAAAATGAAAAAAGAGAGATGTTGCAATATGTTAACGAATTGTTCATCCCAAGCCTAGAAGACTTGTGGCTGTCTTTAAAAATCAAGGTGCTCATACAAAATACTAGATCTGGCTGTTAACATACATAACAGCGCATAACGTGCAGTCCAATCAGTATTGTGCAATGATTTAGACAGGTGTGAAAATGCTTTAATGTTTTAAAAAATTGAAGTGTTAATCCTTTATTTTCATCAATGAATAAAGTGCAGTGAAGGAACAAGAGAGAAATCTAAAAGAAATACATATTTAGTGTGACCACATTTTGCCTTCAAAAATGCAGCGATTCTTCTAGATGCAGTTTTGTTTTTTTTCTTGTTTTGTTGGTTGTTCCAAATAGTCTGTGGATCCTTTCGTCTGTTCATGTAATCCCAGACCCACTCACAGATCAGTCCCTTATTGCTGATTTGAAGGCGTTGTGATCTTACTTTTTCTTGACACTCGTGTATTTGTATTTATTGTGTACTCTTTCTCGTGCGCTTTAAGGCAAACACATGTTATTTCCGTTCATTTACCAGTGTTTACGAACATACATTATTCAATACATTTACAGACAAATCCTTCTGAAGCTCGTGACGCCGCAGCATCAATCCAGCGATGACGTCACCCTCACATTTCGAGCAATCCCCGCTCTTTACGAGCTCATTAATTTCAGCTTCTGATCAAGAATGGCGGGAAGATTACTCGACGTGGAGCTATTTCGGTCTGCTAAAGCTCATTAGGAGAGAAACCCCACACGCGGTCGAGGGAAGTGCTCAGGTTTCTGATCCCGGAGCTCCTCTCTGAGACAGAAGGCGTCCAGGTTTGGTTCCGCGGGGCTGAACTGACCGAATAGCAGTGTTCGAGAGAGAAGCTGCTGAGATGTTGACCCTACTGTCGGCGATGTACTTAGTGGTGCGCACGGCTTCGACGCAGGTAAGACGCCTCTCCTTGACGACGGAGGTGTGAATGCTGCATTCCAAACGATAACGATGGTGTTGCCAGAGATCTACCATGCATCTTTTACCAGAAAGCACATTTATTATTTAGATAAATATAAATTGATGTTATAAGGTGGTAACCATGGTTTGCCAAGAGAAAAACACTGCAGTTAATCTATATTAATCTACAAAAAGGTAGGTTAAACATTGTGTTTGCTGTAAACTGGTTTAAAACAAAGGTCAAATAACATGCCACAGTTTTACTGAGTAAGGCCTTGCAAGGTGGTTGAAGCAGGTCTAAAACATGTATCATTTAAAATTAAATACACTCTAAATATAGAACCAAATATAGTTCTTTGGCTCGTAGTCATGGGGGTACCTTTCTGGTGACATAAGGTTCTGTTCAGAACCAACCTTTAAACATGCTATTTAGTTGTAACATTCAAAGTTAATATTTATAACTCATCCTCAAAAGTGCTATTCAGAACCAACCATGAAATGTATGAAATTTTAACTTTAATTTTAACGTAACTTTGGCACGATATATATGACCAGCATCTTCCACATTACCCAGCATATAACTTTAAAAACAACAAAGAACTACTTAAGAAGCACAAGTACCAAAAAGGCAAAAACAGTTTATTTACTCTATTATAACATTACCTCAAAAACCACAAAGAACCAGTGAAGAACCAAAAGGAGCTTGGTGGGTTCTTTAGAGGAAAAAGTGACATAGCATATCCAAATTTTCAAAGAACCAGCGAAAGAGTGTAACATAAAGAGTGTAGTTATAATATCAATGGTTATTTGGTATATTGTTTACTTCTACATGCACAAGCACTTAACTTTCTTTTATGTACAATGGCACCCATTCAACTTGTTTTTCATCAGTTCACATCGGTCGAAAAGCAGGATACAACCACAGGTCAATTGAGCTTTAATTGGATTTAAATATTTTAATATAAAGTAAATGAAAGTTATTGAATTTTTCAACTTGATAATGTTTGTAGGGATTGTTTTAGACACGGGTGGTATTCTTGTAGGAACCAACTAGCATAGTGAAAGCCCCAGCTAGACTCATTCATAATGCACTGCTTGAAACCTGAAGCTGGAAGCCCACTGATGATTCATTTACGATGTTTAGCAAGTGTCCTCCAGCACCACGGATAGCACTTGGTCAGGGCTGGATCTCCCGTTTTACTTTACACACTTTCACAGCTATTATGGAACGGTAGCTTGGTTGAGGAAGTTACAAGAAGCAAAGATCTGCATCAGTTTAATTTGATCTATGGAGCTTTGCTCTGAAAGACTGAAGTAAGAATTAAAACGGTTATAAAGACTAGCGCATGAATAATTAAACCGACTCAAGCTTGTTAGAGCTTGTTAACCCTGGGTCATGTTTAATCTTGAGATTGTCACCAAACTTTACTGTGTTTTAAATTAACAAGCTTAAGCAATGTGTAACATCCCTAAAGGACGCTAGTCTCAGCTAATAAGAGGAATATTTTACATGTTTCATTTTTTCTGAGCAATCATTTATCATATGAAGCATGTGGTGAAATTTGGTATATGGTGATTTTCTTGGAATAGTTATGGGAACACAGATGCAAAACTCTGAGTGTTTAAACAGAAATGTGGCTTTTTAATGTGTATCCCTCTGCCACATAAAAAAATAACTAACATCCATCGTTTTTTAATCCTCTCTAAAAGTAGCTGATATCAGAGGCAAAGTTAAAGATCAGCCCTACAGCTGTTGACAAAGACTTCTGAATCACATGACACCACCCCTAGTTGACATCTACTACATCTCTTAAGTCTGCTATTGTCACGTGGACTTGTCCAGTCTGTTGTGTCTACCAAGTGATTATGTTGTGCTGTTGTTGGGTGTAGAGATGAACACACCAGTTATAATTTACTACCACTGACTCACTGATTATGCACTGACCAAATTTAACATACTGGGAGCCTCGGAGCGGTGGGTCAGCCGCAGCTCATCATTTCAAGGTAAATCCCAACTTATATCTCACTGAGTAAAAGAATGAGCTATTTTCATAAAAAAAATGTGTTACTTTAAGAACTGTGTTTAAAAGGCCTTTTAGTATGCATCACATAACATTCAGAGGGTTTTTGTATTTTTTCCAATTTCCATTCCAATTTCAGTTTTATCCAAATTGTTAATTATAAAAGACAAAATGTCAAATGCAACAATAAGACTAAACAACAAACAACTGAAACTCTTTACGCATTCATGTTCTTTATAGAGATTTTTGGAAAATTGAAAATAAGGTGTCTTGTTTTTCGTTTTGTTAAAGCCAGGCTAAAACAACTACTCAGCAGACTGAAGTGAAAGCACCTGACCAGTGACCACATGACCAGTTCTGCGTTTCCTGTTGTCAGAAACCAGTTCAATTCATTTTATATTGGTTCTAAAACTACACTAGAATGGCCATGTGAGATTTTAGTTTAAACATGCAAATGTGATCGAAAATATTCCAAATATTTTGTTTACTCTGAAAATTGCACTACTGCACTGTAAACCATTGTATAGTATAGGCTAAATATTTTGCATTTAAAATGATTATGATTAGCATTTCTGTTCTGTTAATAAATTAGGGCTCATATTTTTTTTACCTTATCATTTGACGTAGATAATTTAACCCTACGTCACTATTTATGGCAGATGCCTAGTTCATTCAATTTGCAAATCTACAGCCTATTTTCATACATTGCTTATTACAGGCAACATATACACGCACAAAGAAACAATTCGTTTTCATATTTATAACAAAGACTCATATCTATCGAAATTTTAAAACTAAACTTTTCGATGTTGTGGGGAAAATATGGTAAAGAGGGGGCGTGTAATATAAAGGGCGGGCACGCGGAGACGCTTGGGAAACCGAGTTTGATTTAGGCATTGATTTATTGTGGGGTCGTTAAATAAACTACATTTCCCAGTTTGCATCATTCCTATGCTTTGGAAAGCGTGTGACTTTTCCATACAAGAATAGAGGTGACCCTCCACTCGGTCTGAGAGGCAGAGCAGCACATCTTCGACGTACATCACACCCAGCACAATCAAACCTAAAACATGGTGAGATTTGTTCCCATCTTCTAGTCTTGCGCACTTTTAAAGCATAAATAGAGCTGGTGAATTTTGATGCAGGGAAGGAAAGCATCGTCAAACACTTTTGATTTAGATGCGACATAGTGCTGCAAAGATGGTAAATATCGTTTTTAAGCCAGAAAATAATTAGATTTGAAAGTGTTTTTTTGACGATTTCCGTGTTTGTGGAGTGGGTGTAACCGCGAGGTAGCATTTTTTGTTTGAATTTGCTCTATTTTAACGTAGTCAAGCCATTGTTTTCATAACATCAACCGAAAATTACCATTGAATGTCAGTTTCATGCGCGATGACGTTTCCATCGTTACCACTTCGTTGCGTCAATCATTCATTAATTTGAACACATCTCAAAAAGCACAAAAGTCCTCCGTTTATGATCTAAACATTGTTAAACAACACAATAATCAACGTAGTGCCACAAAATGCTCAGTTTTTAACCAGTTTGCCCATTTTGTTATTTATATTTTTATAACTCCTCTTCCAGTTTGTGAATGTGTTTTAGATTTGAAAAAAATATCATCATTAAATACTTGACCTAAAATGTCTTTACTTCTCTAATACCAAACAAGAGTCAAAGAAAATGTTTTTTTTTTTATGTTAGAGTGGGGGCCTTTGTTGTAAGAAGTAGGTCATGATTTAGAGGACAATGACGTGTGTGTGTGTGTGTGTGTGTGTGTGTGTTTGATTTCAGGCCGAACCGATCCGTGTGCTTGTGACCGGAGCAGCCGGACAGATCGCATACTCTCTGCTCTACAGCATCGCCAAAGGAGATGTTTTCGGCAAGGACCAGGTGAGAGAAGAGAGAGACACACACATCTGTGTGCTATTATATAACGGGACTCTGGAGGGACCATCAGTCTGTTCAGACTGTGTTTAAACCCTTATACAACTGTGTGATTAATATATGCATCCCTCTTTGATGCCCATCTGTGCCTGGAATAGCACGCACATCATTACTGTTTTGCATCCACAAATGGCAGGTGCATGTACTGAAGACCTGATTACAAATGAATCGGTACATTTTTGTACATATGAATGGTTAAAAAAAACTAGCTTCTCTTAATGAGTGGTCAATATGGAAGCCTCTGAAACTGCAGCTGAACTGGTTGAAAAAGCCCCCAACCTAATAGCAGAAAATGCACATTTGCTGCCTTGAAACAACTGGTGATATATTTTGACAAATGAAAGACTATTAAAATGCACCCACAATTACGGTAATATCACATTTTTAAAATGTCATAATTACCGTAGGTTTTGTCTTAATTGACACTGATGTAGATGTACGTTTTTCAATTTACAAAAAAAATTAATTATTTAGCATTATTAATGCTAAAATAGCATTATTTAAGTTTTGACTGACTTCACCAAGAGTTGCTCACTCCTCTGATTTGCTCGCAATTCTGAATATTCATTAAGTCAGCTCAAGTGTAAAAGATCAGATAAGAGACTAAACCGTGGCCACTGCAGAAGTTTGAGCTATAGTTTAAGTGAGGTGCTTTATTAAAATCTCAGAAAAACCACGAGGCTATAACAAACTCTGTACCATTCAAGCTTCATTTACCAGTCACTGCTTTGTTTAAACACCAGTTTGTCCAAAAAATCTGTCAGTGCTAATCGCAATCATGTTATAACCACAAGCTCAAAACATGACGTTTTGTTCAATTTCTTCTTCAAGCCATCTTTGGAAGCAGAGATGACGCCGATAAAACTTTTAAAATAAATGTATATTTTTGAGTTCTGAAATGTAAAAAATTCAAGCATTTTTTTGGGTTGGTCAGAAACCCATTTGAGTCAGTCTTTGCGAAATCTGCATCCATCATTTACCGCTACCTACGATAAAACCTTTCTGAAAAAAAAGTTTTTTTGTGTGTGTGTATTTTAGGGCATCGTCCTTTTAATTATTCTTTTAAATTTGAATGTTTTTGTAAACAAGCATGGGCTAATAACAATAATAATTATTTAAATAATTAAAAAGCAAAAACGGTATGAAAAAAACAAAACTATTTCTTATTGCATGTTTAGCGTACCACTTACTAAATTAAAATTTAAAGGATATAGAAAGACATGGAGCGTCTAAAATGTTAATTGCATGCTTTCTACATCGGATGTGGATTTATCAGATGTTTATTTTCACTAAAGTAAATGTTTGTTGCTGGCATGGGTTTAATCATAAAGAAAAGAAGATGAGTGCAGATTTTTAGTCTTATGAAGAATATTTTCTAAACGCACCTCAATCTGTTTTCCTCTTCTCTCAGCCAATCATCTTGGTGCTTCTGGATATCACTCCCATGCTGCCGGTGCTCGATGGCGTCGTCATGGAGCTGCAGGACTGCGCTCTTCCTCTTCTGAGGGGTGAGGGGACATTGCTGGACATAAAGACATTTTGGGGCTCACAAATAAAACGTGTATTTCTGCCTCGTTTTCCAAATGTTAATTTGTTTATTGCTGAGATTGTTCTACAATTTGTCCACATATCTGCCACCATTATATCTTGGTGAAAAAATATTAATAGTTTAAATAGTGCTTTTCCACTACATGTTAAAGATAATTGTGACTCAAGACTATTCACATTTTAGTGTTTCTTCAAAGTGGATTTTGTAAAAACCAATCATACAAAGGAAGATCCAGGTTGAGTCTCTTGCTGGTGTGCGTCAAATCCAGCATCTGGGGTGTGTTAAAATGCAGAGGAGCAAGCATGACTCTGCAGAACAGATCTGAAGTTCACAGAATGTGCATATTAAAGGAAGGGGAGGGGGTGTACCCAGCATCGGCTGACCTCATTGGCTGTCAGTGAGGGACCTTCACAAAGCTGTAAGAAATGTGATGATGCCACAACAATAGGAGGCTCTGAGGATCAGTCCAAAGAACAGCTTGCATCACTGAAATCTAGTTTTGGTTGAAGTCCACTGATTATCAGATCTTTGCTATACGGTTGTTCTGAAGGATATCTGTGAAACAAGACGCTGTTGGAGACTCATTATTGATTTATGATGAGAAGAGATGAAAGTGCCGGGAGATAGTGTCACCACACAATCCAGAGCAGGAATAGACTGGGCTGAGAATGTTCATGGGTGCATCGTTTAATTATTTGAAAGTCTGTGTTTGTCACAAGAGTCAGATGAATATTTGAAATGAACAATAGATCTCTTTTGTTTTGTTTATGTACCAACAACTGTCCTTTAAATAGAACTGGTGATGAAACGGTTATTCTTAGGGCCCATTGTCTTTCTATACATCCTTATAGAATCACGGCACAGTATCAGATGAATATCAGATGTGATGCATTTAACTAAGAGTTTTTTTTTTTTTTGTTCTCTGCTTATAACTGTGTTCCATGCTGCTGTAAAAGAGCTTGTTTTATCTGTACCTATGCCATTGAATAATACCAGTCACATTCAGGGCAGATACATTTTAATTTCCACTCTTTCATTCTCTCACTTTCTTGTTTACCCTCTTTCTTTCTTCCTTCGTTGCTTGCTTACTTGCTCTCGATTGCTTTTTTTCCACCCGCACTCTCATTTTTTGTTTTCTCCCTTTTGAGCTGAATCTCTTGCTTTTCTTTCTGTGTTCACTCTTTCCCTAGCTCACTTTGCCTTTCTCACTTGCATGATTATCCACTTCCTCATTCAAACGTTCATTCCTTGCTCACTTTCACTCTCTTCTACACTTTCTTTCCTGCTCACTTTCTTGTTTTCTCCCTTCTGAGTTTGAGTTTCTCAACTTTGACTAAATCACTTTTTTTTTTTTTGCTTTCGCAATGTCACCTTTCTATTTTTTTACTAGCCCACTCTCTCTCTTTCACTCATTTTCTATCTTTCTTGATTGTTCACTTCCTCACTCTTATCATTCACCCTCTCGCTTTCTTCCTTCCCCGCTGTCTTACTACATCACTTTCTAGTGCTTTTACACATCTACATCATGGGACACTTGATCAGTTTTTGCTACGTCCTGTCATCAACAGAGGTTATCCCCACTGATAAGGTCGAGGTGGGCTTCAAGGATCTTGATGCTGCCATCTTGGTGGGTTCCATGCCCAGGAAAGAGGGTATGGAGAGGAAGGATCTACTGAAGGCCAATGTGGCCATTTTTAAAACCCAAGGAGAAGCACTTGAGAAGTTCGCTAAGAAGACAGTCAAGGTAAAAAAAAAAGAACATGAGAATAACACAGCTTCAGTCTGCACTTGTACCACTGAGATTGTTACAGTGTGGTAAAATATGCCTTGTTTATTGAAATGTGTTCCTAAATTTTACAGCTTAAAGTCTTTGAAAATACGTGTGTTTGTGTTGTAATTAAAAGACAAGCCTTTAAACATTCAAAGTTGGATTTCTTATATGCAGACTTCAAACTGTAAAATAAAAGCCTTTATTTTTTGTAATGTTAGGTGCTAGTTGTTGGAAACCCAGCAAACACCAACTGCTTGATTGCCTCCAAATCGGCTCCATCCATTCCCAAGGAGAACTTTTCCTGTCTCACCCGCCTGGACCACAACAGAGCTCGCTCTCAGGTCTGAATCACTCCTTTACCCCGTAACTGCGGAGATCTGTGTTCTGTACAGAACCTTCAGCCTGTTTGCTTTTAGAACACGCCTCTCCCTCACCTGTAGTTTTCCTCTGTGCCTCCAGGTGGCGATGCGTGTCGGAGTGCCTTCTGACAGTGTGAAGAATGTGATCATCTGGGGAAATCACTCCTCCACTCAGTATCCAGATGTGCATCACGCCGTCGTCAATCGCAACGGGAAGGAGATATCTGGTTTTGATGCTGTGAATGACGAAAGCTGGCTTAAGGGGGATTTCATCTCTGTGAGTCTGAACTTAACTGTCAATAATCAGAAGATGAATACTTTTGTTCTAACAGGCTTTGCTTCAAGAAATAAATCATAAATCATAACACTTTTTTAATTAATTTTGCCTTTCTCAAAGCATTTAATCATTTAATGAGTTTTTTGGTTCAGTATTAGTTTGAGTTAAAAACAACCATATTTTATATATAACCGGCATATAAGACGCACCCAATTTTAAATGAGGAAGATCCAGAAAAAAAGATTCTGAACCAAATATTGTAGTAAAATAATTATATCAACTGTGTAAAAGTTAACAGCAGTTTAAGAACAATTATATGCCAAACATGTAACATGAACAGTTAGTAAACAGTAAAAGTAACAAAAAAAGGCTGTAATGTTTCATACCTGCTCCTTACGATCCGCGGTATGCTAGGATCGACGAGCAGAGATGGGCGATGATGTCAGCATGCACCGCCGGGTGTACAAATATGGCCGACGGCTCCGGTGCTAGGCTGAAGCCGCGGCCTCTCCTACGGCCGTGACCACCCTGCATTCGCCGTATAAGATGCACCAACTTTTCCCCCTCAGTTTTGGGGAAGAAAAAGTGCGTCTTATACGGTACCTTCTTTTTAATGTTAAAAAAACTCTTTAGAGTCTGATTTCTGGAATCCTTCACAATCTTGTGTTTATTTCTTTTTTTTGTCTCTTTACGTGTATCAGACGGTGCAGCAGAGAGGAGCAGCCGTCATCAAGGCTAGAAAGCTCTCCAGCGCGATGTCGGCTGCCAAAGCCATCTGTGACCACATGAGGGACATCTGGTTCGGCACTCCAGATGTGAGCTTGCACCTCTTTTAACCCTTGTACATTCACAGCACTTCTGAACCAACTCTATTCCAAGTTCACCAGACTGAATCAATTGTAATTCAACCAATGTTTACAGCTTTGACGATGTTGCTGTGACCTGATTAACACTTTTAATAGTGGGAAAAGATTTTTATGAATTCAAACAATTCAACGTTAATGTGTCCTTAACATGTAGAGAATTGTGCCCCTGGAAATGTTTGGGGAATCTAGAAAACGGAATTTGGATGGTAATTTATAAAGACATGAATAGGAGTTGAAATGGAATTGGGTCATCACAGAATGATCTCTTTGTCTCCAAACAGGGTGAATGGGTCTCTATGGGAGTCTTCTCTTCTGGAAATTCATATGGAGTTCCTAATGACCTCATGTATTCCTTCCCGGTGATGATTAAGGTTTGTCTGCACATTTGACAATTTCATTTGAGATTTTATTTGTTAATTGTTCATATCTGTATCAGAAAACGGCAAGGGGTCTTGTGTAACAATGCTGCGTATGCAAAAAAAACTTACATACATCAATTTTCACAGTTGGATACGAACAGTGGAAAGAAAGTGAGAATGCGTATTAAGTCTGCCCTGTGCACTTTTCTCTCATTTTTAAAGTGAAGTGGCTCATCTAAACCTAGAAGCCATTCAGATTCAGCAAATGACTGTGATGGTAATGGGGTGCATTTTTTTTAATTGACAAGAAAGTATCAGATATACTTGAAGTTTACTGTGAAAAGCAGGAAAAACACAAAAGGTGTTGGGATCAAACTGGTTTGCCTGTTTATGTTGCAAGTGCACTAATAGTAGTAAACTGATGAATTGTTCCTAAAGATGTTTAATTTCTTGTATTGTCTTCATAATTTGTTGTTTTCTCTCCAAAACGGCATACATTTTCTCTAGTGTCAGTTTTCAGAACCTAGAAAACTGACCACATCTGATTTCATCATTTAATTTTTGTAAATCCTGATAGAACAAGACCTGGAAGGTGGTTGATGGACTGCCCATCAATGATTTCTCTCGTGGAAAGATGGACGCTACGGCTGCTGAGCTTGTGGAGGAGCGTGACACTGCACTCACATTCCTAGGAGCGTGACTTGACCCCCACAGCGCAGCGCCACAGCCATTAGACTCTGCAAAATCCCCAAACCCTCGACTCTGAAATCCTGTAGATCGCACAGCTGATTGTGTGGATGACCATGTCTTGTGTGGGTGGTTGAGTGAGTGTTACTTCACAAGGAACGATGCAACTCTGCTTGGAGTGTCCAGGGCAACACTTGAAGGAGAAAATTCCTAAATGAAAACTTTACGCACATTGTTGTCCTGACCAAAATAACCTTCATCTGTCATGAAACAATAAAAGGCCTCGTGGGAAATTACTGGTGGTTGATGTGTTCTTTCTCCTTTATATTCAGCTATAATTGACCGCGAAGGTAGAAATATTAATGTGTGCTTCTTAGTTGTCATACAATGATATATTGGAGGTACAGTAATACCAAACAAGTGAGTCAATAAAATTGAATGCCTATTTTGCTCTTTGTAAATGGTTTATCCTTCAGGAGTAATTGTGTTCTGAGGAAAATTATGTACATTTTAATAGAATTTAGTGTGTTTAAATTAAAAGTTGTATTGTTTGAAAAGAATTTAATTAAATTAAATTATTCATGTGGGAAGGTAAATTGGAAAGTGTAAAGGTTATAAATACACTTGGATATAGACGTAGTTAGGGAGAAGGTGGGTTTCACACATGACCGCAGATGCCGCTGTCCGCCATCTATTTTGCGCCACACACCATGCCGCTTTTTGATTGGTTGATGTATTTCGCCCCCTGCTCTGATTGGACCAATGGTAAAGATCTTTCCCACTTTCTGGACGTCACTTCCAGTCGTGAAGCCGCGTCGTGAGGTGAGCAGACGTGAGTATACGCGCATGGCTTGTGTTACATGAGCAAGCTACTCTTCTGGTTATGTGCTTCGTAGTTCCACAACCCCTCAATAGCCCTAGCAATATGCTTGTGTTTGCTTTCAAAGTACAATTCCCCCCCCTAATGCTGAGCATATGTTACAAAGATCATGACAGATTTAATCCTATAAATGGATTCAAAGTGGTCGATGAGTTTTGTAGTGTTTGGGCAAACACAGACATGGTAGTTTGTCCTCTTTTTAAACAAACAACTTCTCCAACAAAGTACCTGCTAGATGTCAACTTGGCTTGAAGGAATGCACATATTTTCACAACCTTGTAGTAATGCTCAATTAAGCCCTTACTGTAAGTTATTCACCTTGTGATTGCAAAGTCTATGCCAGTTTTTAGTTTCTCAAAGACTGCCAAATTAAGTTGTTTATTAATAGTCAAAAAATAAAGAGTAGCCATATAAATGTCAGCTGGCCTTCCCCTAGTCCAGTGATGTTTCAACTCAGCCACAAAGAGATTGTGTTATTTAGCATTTACTGAAATATTGTGAGTGCTGGTAGCTGGTGCTGTTCCATACTACTTAAATCGTTTAAATTGTGTGATTAGATCTGATTCTGTCAAGATAACAGTTAACACTCAAGTTTTCTTCAGAAAATATAAGATATGGGCCTTAACACAAAAGTAGAGAGGGAGCAGGTGGGCATTTGCTTTGAGCTGATGATTGTTTTACTTCTTGTGCAAATGGTTTAGCTGTTTGAGTTTACTGGTCATTCCTACCTCCATCAGGAGTCAATTTACTTTTTAGGTTGAATATGGTATTGAATACATCGTTTTGAATAAAATCCCATTTGAAGCGGATTCATTTTGTGTTCAACAATTAAGCAGTATGGAAAAAATGTTAATTGGTAAACTGTGGATTATTAAACTGTTTAATAACATGCTGGAAGCTGTGGATTAAATGGCAAAACCATCTTAATTAAGACCAGAATCTGTTTTGAACAGTTTTATCATATGTCTTCACAATAATACAAATTTACTACGAACAGAGTAACTCATAAACATTAGCTTATTCACTGAACAGTTCACCGCATAGGACATTCTGTGCTACACCACTCTCACAAATGGTTGAAATGTGTTCCCATTTTGGAAGTTCTTACACCATAACTATCAAACACTACATGAAACAGGACACACAGTTAGAATGAAATCTTTAGAATCTTTGTTTATGAATGTAGACTTCGTCAATTAAAAGCACATATCTTAATAAGATATTCCAATTATTTATGGTTTTTGTTCTCATAAAATTTTAACGTAAAATAGTTATTAAAACTTAAATTATTCATGTGTTTAGCAAGATCAGTCCTAATCAACTAAGTTTGCAATCATAAAATAAGCACATGGACTATTCTTTATTGTTTTTACACAAACAACAAACATATCCACATATTTTGATAATAAACATTTGCAAATGCACTTCTTAAAATTTGTATAATTGATACAATACTTAAATGGTAGTAACCACGCCTTATTCCAAACTATGTTTTGTATAATTAATTTCAAGAAAAAATCGTAGATACATAAAACACATATTTAAAAGTGGAGACTCAACCAAAACGTACCTGTCGTACCATGGGGTTCTTCCAAAATGGACAACGTTAATAGAAGAATGCGTAGTTAATACCTTTAAAATGCTCTCTTCCGAAAAAATACACATTTTTCTGTGTATTTTTTGTAAACTTGACATGAAAAAAACCTGTCGATGCGCTGGTCATCCACATCTATCGTTTATTTTGGATTAATTCACTTTCAAACTGATCGTAAAGCTGCGGGTAGTAACAAGCGATAAGCGAGTGATGTATGCGATGAAATGTATTTTAAACGTTCGAAACATTCGTATATTGTTGAGCCAACGTGTAAAATACACGTCCCTTGTTTTGCCAATAAAATTCGCTTTTCTTAAATTATGCTAAAGTTAACGGCTTGGTTAACGTTCGACTGCGTACGTTACATCAACGTATGCACTAGTTGTGAATAAAACACTCGTTTAGACATTGTAATAGTTCTTAAACATGTTTCTTTTTCTTTTTAATCAAAGGTTTGAACTAATGTTTTGGTGTTTGTTTGTTTTTTCAATGTAGACATCCATATTAGCTATGAAGCACCGTGTCAACACAGTTAATGTACACGATTAAGTTAATATATGACTTAACATTGTTTTTCAATTTCTGTTATTGACTCTTTCTGGAATCGTTTATCCTGGTCGTGACGTGACAATGGGCTGAGCGTGTGATTATAAACACAATCTCTGCTTGAGTCAGTGCCTCACAAAGCCCTGCTCGGGGGTCCAGCACAGACAGGTCTGTCTCCAGTCCGTGAACCTCCCTCAGATCTCCTGACTTCACTCAAGCGCTTCAGGACCACATGTTTTGATCTCCCTTTTCCGCTTCCACTCAATCCGAGGCTCCTGAAGCTCACGTTTTAAGCCAAAGGAGTTTAGTTTGTCCTGTTCAATACAATTGGGAATCCTCTGCACTGTCTAAAGCTCTGAGGTTTACAATAAGAAGTGACTGATCATGTCTTCCGTGGCTGGTAAGTGTTTTACTTTACTAGCCATTAAAACGTGCAACGGTTGTATTATTCATTGAATACAATAAATAAACAAAGGTAACTGTTGTTTTCATCTCTATCCTGGTGGTATCCAAACCATACACCAACTACGGATCTCTAGATGTGTCCAATTATCATTTTTGTGCATGGCTGTGTTTTGAGTAGAACATTCATAAAGGATGTTTTGTAACAAAAATGTGGTTAATGTAATTTTCGATTAAATAGCCTTACTCTTGCTTTAAGTGCCCAAATAATATTTTTTTAACTGCCTTTCATGCAGTGTGTAACATGTGTTTTGAGTTTTAAATGTGAATGTGTATCAAATTGTAGTCATCTCTGAGACGCTGAAACGAGTTCTTTCTTCCAACTGATCTTTCACTCAAAACTGTGTCGTCACAATATACTACATCCCCTCCTACCACCAATGGGTCATCCATTCATGTTTTAAAATGCTACTCTCAGTGCCAAGCTACTGGTATTGTGTTGTTTACCTACATTCGTTAGAGCAAAAATGTAGTCATTCTTCCGAAAATGTTCGAGGTGGCAAAACATTAATGTAGCAGTATATTTACCACTGAGAGGAATCCTGCTCCAATCGCTTTTGAGCCCTTGGACACAGGTTCTTCTTCCCAGGGTTCTCAAGTATCTCCCTTGTCTGAGTTCTCAATTCCCTGCGTCGTGATAGGTTTACTGATAAGGCAGCATCATGGTTTTTAATGCGCCTTTTACATATTATATGAGTAATAACAGTAGTGTAATATTTGTTGTTAGACGTCCATTTCAGAGATGCATGCGACACGCAGTATCCAATGAGAGAAGACAGTTGAAACTACCAATCAGGTTGTGTCACGTAAAGGAGGCGTTCCGTACAGAGGAGTACACTAGGGGTAAATTGAGTAGGTGAGACATGGTTTGGAAAGACTGAGCCAGTGGTCAGAATATGGACCAAGCATGTCGACAAAGAATCGTCAGAGATAGTAGCGTGTTGATGCACAATTTGGGTTCAAATGACCAAAGTGCCTGGCATTATTTGTGAATGGGATAAATTGGTAATCGCCAGTGCTCATCCTTGTTCTAGCACTCATTTACCGGACACTCTGTTAGAGAAGGAGATATAATACAATTTACAATTCTCTAGTCTAAAGAGACAAAGATTGAACTCTGGTTCATGACCTGAAGCCCTGGACACAACTATTCTTTCAGTGCAGGTGGTGGCAGCTTCATGCTGTTGGATGTTTCTCAGGGTTTGAGTGAAATATGAATGCTGTAATTGACGGAGACAAAGCCTGATGAAAGCTGTTTCCAGGGGTAAAGTCTTGACCCGAGAAACAGTTTGTCTTTCAGGAGAACAATGACCCAAAACATGCTGATATTGAAGCTGTGGTTTCAGCAAAACTTTACGAATGTCCTTGAGTGATCTAGCCAGATCCCAGACTTGAGAGATCTGAAAACTTCAAACTCTAGATGTTCTTAAAAAAAAAGCAGATGGGGTGAAACAGCCCAAATGTCAGCGTCATATTAAAAAAAGAAAACTACAGCCAATGATGCATCCTGTTAATACTTGTATAGATTGGATTTTTTTTTTCATTACATGATAATATTTCCACAACAAACCTGAGATTTTACAAAAAAAAAAATACAATTCAGAGTTGTAAATTGCCATTTTTTACTGCAAAAATCTCAAGAAATGAGATTGAACAGTTTTATGATTTATTGCTAAATCAAATTCCCTAAAAAATAAAAGACAAGGTCAAAACAATGTGAAAATGGAATGAAAAAAAACAGGCAAACCTCTCTTACACCTTCTACATTGTTCCAAGCACTTTTTATGCCAATGTGTTTTTTTTGTGCCAGGACTTTGAAAAACACAAGCCATATCACAAGCCAGGGTTATCCCCTCCTTTCACCACTAGAAGGCACTGATTTAACCGATATTTAAAGATGATCGCGCATTTTCTCCGATTTTTTTGAATTACCTTGCAAAATTATTTGTCATACCTACTTAATTCAAAACAAATTGGTCCACAAACTGGTGCGGGCAGAGACTTCAAAATGTTAATCCAGCAAAAAAATCATAAAATGTTGGCGTGGTGAAGTTTAGACAATAATATTGAAATTGTGTCGGATTTATTTTTCAATATTTTCAGAGAAATAATGCCATAGTAAATATATAAGTGATTGTAGTCATGACATGTCAGTGAATTATTGTCTCTTCTTCTGTGTTTGTGTTGTCAGACCTGTACCGAGCAGGTGCTAACGCTGGCATGGCAGAGTTTCAGGAGAAGCAGAGACAGCAGCATGAGAGCTCCATGCACACAGAGCTGGAGAAGCTCCTGAGCAGCTCCAAACCTTCAGATCTAGAGGTAAACACCACGGAATCAGATTAATGGTGTGCTAAACTTTATTCTGTCTGGAGAACATGTCACATCCCAGGAAACAGATAACACCTAAACCTACACTCTGTGTTTCAAGTCACTCAAAGACAATATTTGTTACATGTAATAATGATGCCTGGGGAGCAATGTTGGGAGGACTACATTTCTTCCTTCTCCTCCTTCTCCCATACTTGCACTACATGGTGATTGATCGATTTCTGTGGTTCATTGATCAGAAGTCAGTCATATATTTAATTATTTTTTTAAACATGATAGATTAGAAGGTTTGCAGGTTCACATTGAAAAGTCATGCATTACATCTAAGCGTGTGTTGAACTAATGATCTTGTATTTGTCCTGTAGAGCTCCAGGAAGGACTTTGAGGGCTTCAAGAAACTTTTCCACCGTTTCCTTCAGGAGAAAGGACCATCTGTAGACTGGGCCAAGATCCAAAGGCCACCTGAGGACTCGGTTAGTGCCTTGATAAAGTTCTAAAAGAGGTTTTCAAAAGCTTTCCAGGGTATACAGAATATTTTCAGTTCTTGTTTTCAATGTCATATTAATGTCAAACTGATCTTGATTTAACTGAAATGGAATTTTCACTGGTTCTAATGGATTTTAATGGAATAAATCAAGTGTTCCCTACTTAACAAGACAGAACCACAGTCTCAGTGGAGATTTTTTCATTGCATGAAACAAGTGTTTGATCAACTACCATCCAGAAGGTATTCTGGCACCCGGTGAGCATTTAGTTTGTCTTTTGTGAGAATCCTATCCGTTAATATTTACTCAAATTAAAAGGGTGGTCCATAATTTTCCAAAAATTCTTTCTAACCTGATGGTGGTCGAATAAATAAATCCAACAGGTAGCCAATCAGCAACAAGAGAGAGTGTTTATTCTTTAAGTTGAGAAGAGCGTTTCAGAACTCTGGAAAGAGTAGAAAAATTTCAAGAAAACGCTACGGGTTGAGAAATGGTTTTGTCTCAATTTACAATTTTGCATAAATATTCTCTTTTGCATTAACATTGCCGTTTTTCAATAATGAATCTGTTTTCATTTAATCATTGAATCAGCTTTTTAATTCAGAGGTAGTTGTTCAGCAAATAAGTTCATAAATAAATTGTGGCAACTTGCACGAGTTCCGAATGCGTAACCCAAGCTGTGTCCTCTACCGTACGTGTGTTTGTGTTTGACATTTGCCCATTGCTCCCTTTCTCCGAGGGTTCAGCTATTAATAGCGCAGCATCTCACAAGCCTGGCTGACATTTCTTTTCAAGCGGCCGCTGCTCAGTGCTCATGTTACAGCTGATAGTAAAGCAGAACGGCTGATCTGGGATCAGCACTCATAGATCAACACTCCTTAAAACCATTAGGAAATAATCCTCAGAGCTGATTCCAGCTTCTCTTCAATGAGTCTATATCTGGATTGGGCGGATGCCTGATCGGTCAGTGCAGGGTTTTGTTCTTTGTGGCATTAGAGGACATGGAGTCGGGAGAGGGTCAGACTGAAAACACACACCGCTCCTGCGATTTCACTCCACCCACCGCCCCCCACTAGGGGTCTGCTTCTATTACATTGTTTTAGTGTAATGTCGGAGCTTCTGAGGTTTTTACCATTTTTAAGGTTGATGCAAATTTAGCATAAAGTTATATATTTCAATGACCTTGACAAATGATGAATTGGTATTTTGTCTGATAAACACAAAATGAAAAATATGTGGTGGGTTCACAGTCACACGTCAGGATTCAAACATTAGAGGAGTGGGATGAAATCCACCAATTAGGATTAATATCAGTGTTTGGTAACAAGGGTTATTGGTTTACATGTTAAAACTGGTTCACTGGTTGTTCTAGAGTAGACCATTCTTAAATGTAAATATAACACATATACTGTATAAAAGGGAAGTCATGTAATATCTGCCTAACAAATACAGAATAGTTAAAAAAACTATATTGTCTCTGTTTAAGTGGACTTTGTTTGTAATGCTATGCTTTTTAGAATTTAAGAAATTTAGACATTAGACATCTCAACAATTTAGAAGTTATCATAAAATACATTATCCTTATAATATTGAAGACTCCAGAGGCAGGATTGTAATGAACAGAAAGGTTTATTTATTGATAGAGTGGTACAGAAAACCAAGTGTTCACCTCAAGCCCAGAGGGGTGCCTGAAAGCTCCCTCGCTCTGTTCTGTCGTGCTTTCGTTGTGATGGTCTAAGAGCGGCTGGAAGCTAAAGGACACTATCTTAAATACGTAGTCTTTACACACACCCCATGAGTGGTGACACAGTGACACATCATGTTTTTAGCAGAACTGCTAAACAATATTTAGTATCATCGTTGATATTATTATTGTTTGCAGTGATTACAATTTTCTATCTCAAACTTTTGTTGCACTTTCGCAATCGTTTTAGCATACGTCTATTGTATTTTATATACACATTGAATAAAAAGGTTCTTGGCAATACATAAACAAAATAAATTTCTCATATATGAAGCACATTTTGATTGATCTCAAGTTTATTTGGGAACTATTTTATAACTTATAATTTTCCGTTTTTTATCAAATCCCAGTTAGTATCAAGCTACTTTCATCCAGTGCATTTCACGTGTGGTATAATGGTGCCAATCATTGGCTGATGACGCATACGTCACTCTTGTTTTATCTTTTTTTCCTCATTGCCTAGATTCAACCATATGATAAGATTAAGCTGAAGGGACTTCCTGCCGATGTGGCGTCCAGCCTGAACAAACTGGTGGTGGTGAAGCTCAACGGGGGCTTGGGTACCAGCATGGGCTGCAAGGGACCCAAGAGTCTGATCAGCGTCCGCAACGAAAACACCTTCCTGGACTTGACCGTGCAGCAGATTGAGGTGAGGGATGTCTTCTGCTTCCTGACTCTACATTGGTGACAAATTGCTGGGTGTCCTTCACCAGCCATGTTTCCATCCAAAGAATTTAATTTATTTGCAAAACTGAAATATCTCATAAATATTTCCAATCCAATGAGTCCAAGAGAGAAAAATCGTCACCTCCAGATAAACCGGATCCCAAACATCAAAGAAAAATAGAAGAAAGCCTTCTTTACTATGTAAAAACTTAATTACCGTATTTTTCGCCATATAAGATGCACTCAATTTTAAATGAGGAAGATCCAGAAAAAAAAGATTCTGAACCAAATACTGTAGTAAAATATTTAATATCAACTGTGTAAAAGTTAACAGCAGTTTAAGAACAATTATATGCCAAACATGTAACATGAACAGTCAGTAAACAGTAAAAGTAACAAAAAAGGCTGTAATGTTTCATACCTGCTCCTTACGATCCGAGCAGAGATGGGCGATGATGTCAGCGCGCACCGATGGCTCCGGAGTGTGATGAGAATTTTCCTATATAATACTACCATCTAGTGGTCATTTAGAGAAATGGAATTTGAGAAACTTTTAAGAGACACGTCATGCTTCAGTCCCGCCCTTCTTCCAGCGCTTGTCTTACTTTGAGAGGCTCGAGGTTCTTTTCCAATGCGGATAACATGTGCGTAGGAAATGCGTTGAGACTGCTAAATCTTTACAATAAATAGCTGCATTTGCTGTGTTCTCTCTCAAATGCTCTCCAGTGTTTATTATTAATTGAGAAGGTATATTTTTACCATAACAGGAGCTAGGCTGAAGCCGTAGCCTCTCTTACGCCTCTCCTACGGCCCTGACCGCCCTCCGCTCCGCGCCGCTCTGCATTCGCCGTATAAGACGCACCAACTTTTCCCCCTCAGTTTTGGGGAAGAAAAAGTGCATCTTATACGGCGAAAAATACGGTAGTTACACGTAGATGTTACTAAAAAAAAATAAAAAATGGACTTATTTTTATCTGCATTATGCAAGCCTTAATCAAAATTGGATTGAAATTTTTCTTAAAATGTTTACATTTAGGAAATAATTCAGGCTAAAATGGCTGTTAATGGTTTGTTTCCTCCTGTACGGTCTGTTTGAGATGAGTAAAGACTCTGTTTGCACGTTCAGAGCTCTCAGCTTATCCTCTGTGTCAGTGACCCATTGAAGTTTCATAATGACCAGGAATGAAGGTCGTTGACAAGAATCTGTGCGAATTCTAATGCATCTTTATCATTACACGTACTTTTGAGAACTTCAACAAAAACAAGTCTCTTGGTGCCATCCCATGCTTTCAATACAAGCCTGGGATTCACTAAAACGCCAAGTCAAACTTTAGAAACAGAAAAAACACACACCACCACATTTTTTGTTGTTCAGGGTGCTGTGTAACATTTCTACACTAAAAAAATCTTCGAACTACAGTAGAATGAACAGATAAAACAGCATAAGATCACAGTCATAAACGTCTCGATGGTGGACCATCCGTCACCGTGAAGAATAAATAGATTAGATTTGTGTGACTGTTCCAAGTCACAAGTGTCTGTCCTCCATTCATAAACAAATTTAATCAAAGGTTTCAATCTTGACCTAAAAATGGCCAACGCTGTTACAGAACTCAATTCTAGCCAGAGCGGGTTTATAGCAGTAATGCTGACACACTGCCACCTCTGTAACAGCTTACTGGCCATCAGGAATACAGTATTATACATTAATTAATTCAGCAGACACTCAAATCTACTTCACAATGATGTTTTTTTTTTAACTAGACCATTTAGTTTCCTCCTGCTCAGGAAAATGACGTTTGTTTGTTGTGTGTAGCGTTTGATTTGAACTCTAAATCTGTATCTCTCTCAGCATCTGAATAAGACGTATAAGACAGACGTGCCGCTGGTGCTGATGAACTCATTCAACACAGACGAGGACACCAAGAAGATCCTGCAGAAGTACACGCATCACCAGGTCAAGATTCACACCTTCAACCAGAGCAGGTACGGTGTACTTTCTCCAAGCGTTTGCTGTCCACGTTCTTACAATTCTGGCTTTTGTACAGGTACCCCCGGATTAATAAAGAGTCTTTGTTACCGGTGGCAACAAACATGAGCATTACTGGAGAGAACGAGGAAGCCTGGTACCCACCCGGGCACGGAGACATCTACGCCAGTTTCTATAACTCTGGGCTCTTGGACAAACTCATCGCCGAGGGGAAGGAGTACATCTTTGTTTCGAACATTGATAACCTGGGTGCCACGGTGGACCTGCACATCCTCAACCACCTAATGAGTCAACCCACTGACAAGCGCTGTGAATTTGTAATGGAGGTCACTGATAAGACTCGAGCAGATGTCAAGGTAAGAGGACAGTGCCTCCCCCTAAAATTCTAGTAGAACTCTAAGAGGAAAGTATAGTTTTCTCTGCCAAGAGTCATTGAAGTCATGTTGTTTTTAGATGATCAGACATTCTAATGAATTGGTTTCGCTCAATCATGTGGAAACACACCAATGAAGATTTTACCTTCAGATGCTCAATGCTAATAAAACTGATGTTTTTCAGGGTGGCACACTGACTCAATATGACGGGAAGCTCCGGCTCCTGGAGATAGCACAGGTCCCCAAAGCTCACGTAGATGAGTTCAAATCAGTCACCAAGTTCAAGATCTTCAACACCAACAACCTGTGGATCAGCCTGCCAGCCATCAAGCGATTACACGAGAAGAATGCCATGGATATGGAGATCATCGTTAACCCGAAGGTCAGGGATCAGGTTCTTTTCTTGGTCAAAAATTATTGGGTTTGTTGGTTAAAGAGTTTCCAAAAACCCTACTGTACACTTTGTCTTTTTATTTGATTTGGGGCGGTTTCTTGTCCAAAGATGTCTTCTCTTAAAATGTATGCATCCTTCAAAAGTATAGCAAATTGTAAGTTTTGGACAATTTCTTTCTTCAAACTTGAGCCATTAAAAGGGCACACCTTTGGTAAGTTTCACATTAATATTGCTTCTAGAACTCATCCCAGTGGGTTAGACATTTTGGACGAGCAGATCTCTAGTTCTGGACCAAATATCCCAATGAAAACAGCATTTATCTTCGTTCCTAGACATGCTCTTTTAATGGTAGAAGATTATAAAAGTTTGGAGAAACTTTCTATTTTGTCTCTCTGAAAAAACACCAAGGGGTTAGTATGTCGTTTTTTGTCAAAATGTCAATTTTTTCAAACTTCTTCAAACTTGTGCCATTGAAAGGGCACGCTTTGGGGAGAAGATATTCAAAGGTTTTACATTGAAATCTTGTCTAGATCCTGAGATCTGGATATCAGAGTGTGGTTCGTCACAGTCAAGAAATGAATGGAGTGGGTTAAACATTTTGGACGAGCAGAACTCTGGTTCTGGACCAAATATCCCAATGAAAACCGCATTTATCTTCTTTCCTAGACATGCTCTATTAATGGTAGAAGATTATAAAAGTTTGGAGAAACTTTCTATTTTGTCTCTCTGAAAAAACACCAAGGGGTTAGTATGTCGTTTTTTTGTCAAAATGTCAATTTTTTCAAACTTCTTCAAACTTGTGCCATTGAAAGGGCACGCTTTGGGGAGAAGATATTCAAAGGTTTTACATTGAAATCTTGTCTAGATCCTGAGATCTGGACATCAGAGTTTGGTTCGTCACAGTCAAGAAATGAATGGAGTGGGTTAAACATTTTGGACGAGCATAACTCTGGTTCTGGACCAAATATCCCAATGAAAACAGCATTTATCTTCTTTCCTAGACATGCTCTTTTAATGGTAGAAGATTATAAAAGTTTGGAGAAACTTTCTATTTTGTCTCTCTGAAAAAACACCAAGGGGTTAGTATGTCGTTTTTTGTCAAAATGTCAATTTTTTTCAAACTTGTGCCATTCGAAAGGGCACGCTTTGGGGAGAAGATAATCTGATTTTTTACGATCAAAGATGTCGTTTCTTATATGTACAGTGAAGGAAGTGTTTATGCTGGGTGTGTGTAATTGCAGACACTGGATGGTGGTCTCAATGTGATTCAGCTGGAGACGGCGGTGGGTGCTGCCATGAAGAGCTTTGAGAATGCGCTGGGCATCAATGTTCCTCGCAGCCGCTTCCTGCCGGTAAAGACAACCTCTGACCTGCTGCTGGTGATGTCCAATCTGTACAGCCTGAGAGAGGGGTCCCTTACCATGAGCCCCCGCAGAGAGTTCCCTACGACCCCACATGTAAAGCTGGGAAGCTCATTCACCAAGGTCAGTGAGGGAGATTAAATAATATTTTTCCTTAAGTTCCTTAACCAGAGTGACACCTAACCTGCTTAAAATAACTGAAATGTGACCAATAATCTATGCATTTAACAAGTCCCTCGTTTTGAATTGATGTGAAAACAGTCGATTTTGATGACCGCAACCAAATCAAGGCTAGTGTTGTAAAATAAATATACAATTGTTTTACAAAAGTGATGCACTTATCCATGTGTTTGTTACAAACTTTGTATTTTACCTCCAGTTTCTACATGCAAAACCCCAGACATTTTTGAAAACACACTGCAAATTTACGCAGTAAACACATCACTTGCTTAATTTATTACGGTTGCCCTCCCCCTGCTGGCAAACCTGAGTTCCTACAGCATTATTGGATTCCAAATCACATCTATTCTCATACAAGAAGTAAGACACTGCTTTGAAGGTGGTTGGGATTATCTGTAAATAGTAGACGTCTGGAGTCGCATGCATTACAACTATAAAAGAATGAATGTAGACACAACGTCTGGATTAGAAATCTCTTTTGCATAGTGTCCCCAACAGAGAACCAGTATCCAAACAGTAAACCTTCATTCCTTGCTTGATAATATCGGGAGACTAGTCACAAAACATTGTGTATGTGAATATTTTGTTTTGGAAAATGAGTTTAAACCTGGTTTATTGTGATCTGAAAGTCATTTTAACTTTAAACACAAAAAACATCCAACATTCCCAGCTTCTTAGTGTTCCTCTTTCAGGTCCGTGACTTCCTTAGGCGCTTCGAGAGCATCCCGGATCTCCTGGAGCTGGACCACCTGACCGTCTCTGGAGACGTGACCTTCGGGAAGCAGCTCACGTTGAAGGTATGATATGCGCACACACACACACACACCCACCCACACACAAGTGCATGCTTCAATGTACGCTGCCTCTCAGGGAACGGTGATCATCATCGCCAATCATGGAGACCGGATCGACATCCCTGCTGGAGCCATGCTGGAGAACAAGATCGTCTCTGGAAACCTGCGCATCCTCGACCACTAATGGCCTTCAGACACAATGATACAAGTACTGCACGAGCACAGACTCCAGCTGGGTCTTCAAGGCGCATCGGTTTCTCTCAAAAATAAAAATGCTCGCAGATAATTTCAGAAGAAATGCAAGAATTTTTATTAAACAATCCCAAAGTAAAAACGGCAGCAGAACAACTGAACGGATGCAAAGTATTTATCCGGAAACTGTTTTAAAAGTCAAAGTTTATTTCTTTATAGAAAACTCTTCAACATTTCAAATAAATTCTGGATCTTTTAAAAACACAGCAAACTTTTTTTTTTTGACATTTACAAAATCTCAAAGAGTTAAACCAGAGCCTGGTTGGAAATTGTTCAATCATTTCATATTTACATGTTATTTGAGTCATTTCCTGTTACAAAAGTGCTTCAAACACCAGCAAAGTGCACAGATGATTCCTCCAGGTCCGCTAGAGACACACCGGTTTCTTCTAAGAGCTGTTCCGTACGAGCGGTTACCAGACATATCTTCATGGTGGTAGTTGTAACGAAGTTTGTTAACGGGCTCTCTCTGAGTTCTTGGTCATGGAGGTGTTTACCTTCGGGCAGTGGTCTTTATCTCCGTGCATTCTATGTGATAATGTTCCACAGTCTCTATGGTAGAGTCATAAGGCTGCTTTCATCTCGGTTTGGAAAGTGTGTCCTGGATAACTTTGTCTGTGAGTATGTCTATAGCATAGAAGTTCTTGAGTGATTTGTTCAGAAGAGCCGGACTGTCAAGAATGTTTACTTTGATTGTTCCAGAAGCTCAGATCTGGGGGTTGTTCCATCAATCGTTTACATTCATCTAGTAGGAGGATTGGCAATGGTTTACATGACTTGTTTAAGAAGTTAAATGCTTTATTTTATTTTCTTCAAATCATAAATGTCTAGCTACTTTTTTTTTTCTTTTCCTCAGACCATTAACCTTCTCTATAAGCCCAACCTCCAGACGAACAGTGATTAAAGATTTAGAAATGTAGTATTTGGCTCATAACTCATTAAGACGGTTTCTTCTACCAAGAGTAAACTCAAGCAACTCATTTTAACCCAAGGGTTGAAAGTTCACAAGCCCCAAAATAACATAAACAAAGAACCCCCCCCCCCCTCCCACCAATAGCCTATGTTTAGAGTATAATTAGGCTTCTGGACCAATTCTCATGAAGAAATAAAACCCAGTTTTCAGTTCGATATTTGGTTGAGAAGCTGAGATCTAGACCCTTTCATTGCTTGCCAGGCTCTATATGATATATCAACTGTAATCGAAACATACTCTTAAGAATTTATCTTAAGTTTTGACGATATGAGGTTTCGACCAGCATCGAAAATAAATGAAATTTTGTTTCCAGTTAAATATTTGGTTCAAATTCTGAGTTATATTCTGAACAAATGCCAACTTGGGATAATTTGGATAAGGAATTGTGGAAAATTGTGAACTTTCAGCCCTTGGGGTGTGTTGCTTGAGTTTACGCTTGAGCAACTGTCCAGAGCTATGATCCACCAGTGCTAAAAATGATGAGTTCTGGATGAAATATTGTGTTTCTAAGATTTTTTTTTCTTTTTCATTTCAAGACGTAAACATTGAATTGTAGATTTTTACAATTAAATTTAAACGTGAACCATAGTCACATTTTTGGTTAAAATAAATAAATTAATGCATCATTGAAACGTAAAACCTGAAAGCTAGACGTCCCATTCAAGAAAATAGGCCATTTATTTCTATAATTTCCCATCTAATGAGTTCACATTATGTTTCCAATCACAAAAAAGAGCAGAAATAAAGTGTCTCCAGCAGTGAACCTCTTATTCAGTTCCTACGTGGAAAGTTGTATGGTTCTGTTTGTGCAGTTGACCCAGTATTCAGTTCCAATGTGCGTCGTCATACAGAAGTGGTGTCCCCATACTCTCCGTTCCATTGTGTGTAGAGTTGGAGAGTCTGAGGACTGACGCTGCGCTTGATTCTCTTCAGAGACTCAAGGAAATCATTGAAGCAGATCTCCCGCATCTACAGATGAAAAGGTACAGTGTGATAACCCGTCTATTTATTTATAAACACTCGTTTTTCAATGACGAGGATCAGCACCTCATTCGCCGCCATGTTCCTGACCTGCTCCGGTTTGAGTTCTGCGAGGAGAAAGAACTACCGTCCTTTATCTGACGACATTTGACTAAAGGTCTCTCGAAGCTTCAAAGATCACTAGTAATGGTTAAAATACCTCGGATGGGTCCAAGAGCAGCATCCTTCGCCAGTGAGGTAAGATCACTACCAGAGTAACCTTCCGTCAACCTGAACACAGAGACAAGTTAAAGCTCTTGGTGAAACCAGCCTCAAATTCAACACCATTCTATCCAGGGATTCAACGGTAAACAAAGCTCACGGTTTGGTACGTTCCGCAGTTTTCCGGTTGTTTTAGAGACAACCCTACGTCAAACGTTCTTTAAAAGCAAAGATCATTATTTCCCTAAATATAGTGAGTGTGTTACCTGGCTAACTGACTCAGGTGTTTCTGAGAGAGAGGGTTTCTGTGTTTACTCAGCAGATTCTTCAGCAGCTTCAGTCGAGTCTGCAACCAACCCAGAGATCAGAGTCGATAGCGCCACCATGAGAAAGAAATCGTTGAAAGAACATTGTTCATACCAGAGAAAAGTAGCTCATCTTTCTTTTGAATGACCAAATTTGTATCTGATGAATCATACGAACCCTGAGATCTTGAAAAACTTAGCATTGAGGCAGAACACAGATTGTTTTCCACCATTAACACTGTTCCGTTTACTTATTCACCCCAAAAACATCTTTCATGTTATCCACAAGTTTTTAGCATGTATTAGCACACTAGTAGTGAGTTTACAGTTGAATACGGTGCCTAGAAAGGATGTGTAGGAGAGATGTTAGCTTAGACTGGTAAACTCTCATGAATGCAGGAAACTGGACGGTAGATTTCGATCTTCCCAAAATTCACAATTTCTTTATGTAAATAATAAACGGCCATGTCGAAAATTAAATTGTGAAGATAAAAAGAATCCCTGATGTCTGTGAGAGTGTACCTCTTCTGTCGGTAGTGCCACATAAATACGTTTCGCAAATCTCCTGCAGAGGAACAGCGAGCCCATTAGATGAGGATGATGCAGAACAACGAAGCGTAAACACAATCCTCCTCAGAAACAAACCTGAGAACAGCCTCATCAAGCTCCTGCGGCCGGTTGGTCGCTCCCATCACCAATACGCGCTCATCTCCTCCCGTCTGCACCTAGAGACACACAGAAGGGCATTCGTAACTTGTGATCGAGGATACGGTTTGAGACAAACGCACACTCACCCCGTCGAACTGCAGCAGGAACTCTGTTTTGAGTCTGCGGCTGGCATCGTGTTCCCCCTCTCTCCTCTCACACAGCAGACTGTCCACCTCATCTACATCCACACACACACACAAAACACAGTTCTGAAAACATGCGAAGAGGATTGGGTTTTCTACAAATATTTAGCATATTATTATTATTATTATTATATAGTATTCTTATTTACTAATGTTTAAATTCTTTCAGTTGTGAATGATAGCTATTCAGCAAACAAGTTTTACTATTGAAAAGTAAAAAAAAAAACATGCTTCATTTGAGAGTGTTGTGATTTTGCTCACCGATGAAGATGATTGACGGCTGCAGTTCCCTAGCAACAGCAAACAGTGCACGGACCAGTTTCTCTCCCTCTCCCACCTGAAAACACAACATGAGAAAATGGAGTTCACAGACACAGAAATGGTACAAAGGAAACTAAGTTCTTGTTCTGAAGCATGAATCCCATCGTAACCAAACAGAAATATATGTTTTTATTACTTTAGCATAACCTGGTCCATTTTATGATCTGTTTGTTTGTTTACAGCCAAGACACCAGCACAGGTTATTTCACAGCTATTTGTTGTGTTTGGTATGAAAAGAAACAGTAGGGGTGTAACGATATGACATGCATCACAATACTTTATAACACTATTTACAACCACCTTTTGAAAAATGGAAATAAAAAGTTTTGAGACCATAAAGCTCAGAAGGCTAGGGTCTAGTTTGAATTGTATGAGCGCAATTGATACCATCCATCCACTGGGGGGCAGTGTAAAGTTTGCATCTTTTTTTACTCCAAGTGATCTTTCTCATTTAAAATAGGAGTAAGGAATAACTGTCTCATGGTACAAATGACAAAAAGATAAAGGTAAAGAAGTTTCAGAAGTGACTAGAATCACAATCACTCAAATACACTTCAGTTTTTAGCGAACATGGTGGACCAGTAAAACACTGAAGATGGCGAAAAAAGAGATTACACCCAACTTTCCCAATGTCCTATTCCCCTTGGACAATGTACAGTATGAGAAAATGAAACAAATGAAAGGTGTTGCTAATGATGCTAATCCTCTTAACGTGTCTGTAAAAAACAGTAACAAGACTGCGTTACTTGATTATTGTGGATGAACTAAAACATCAGCCTTTGAAAAAAAATCCCATATGGGGAACAAGTCTATTGGGGAGAATCCACTCCCTAAAAATACGCCCCCTGTGAAAAGTCCCGGTCTAAAATTTAGAGGCTGGATAAGCTTTGAAAAATGCAACAACGCCACTTCAACTTTATTCCAAATGGAAATAAGTGTTTCTTTTTTTAAACGTGAATAAAAACAATAAACCGATATTAAAAATGTCAGTTTTTGTTCAGACATATGCCATTCTAGTTGCAACGAGGATTCCATCTGCACAACTGTAAAATAGGGACAATGTGCATTTTGAGAATCACTGCTTGAAAGAGAATTAATTTCTTTAATATTTTATTTTAAAACTGGTCAAATTGGTTTGAGCCAAAGGTAAAGTGTGACACGATCTCTTGATCTTCTGAATCATAATCTTCCCCGATTCATTTACAGAAATTGGTGCTGTAATTAAATTGACGAGTGAGAATTTGAGGGGAAGCCCTTTCCTTCATCTCCTAACAATACTTTGTAGCTCCATCCAAACATTTAAATGATGCAATGTGTAAAAAAAACAATTTCCTCAAAAATCTGTGTAGATAAGCATCTAATAATTCTGTAAGAACGTGTGGAGACGTGTTGGGATCATATGAAGCTCTCGTGGTCACTCACATATTTGGAGGTGAGACTGGCAGCGCTGATGTTGAAGAAGGTAGCGTTGGACTCCATCGCCACAGCTTTGGCCTGAGAGATGGTGAATAATTAAAGTCATGACAGGTTTTGCAGTTCACACATGAGCACAAAAGTGTTGTTTTTTTGGGTCTCACCAGCATGGTTTTGCCATTGCCTGGTGGACCAAAGAGAAGGAGTCCTCTGGCAGGAGCACGGAGACCAGTGAAGAGCTGAGGAGCACATGAACCCCATTTAAACTCATAACAGAGAGATTCCACACGTGTAGAAATAAAAGAACATTATATTTTTGCTTTTCAAGGCTGTAACAGTAAAGAACTTGTAAAATACCAAATCTGTTTTTTCCAGTCATTGAATTTCAAGTTTGTCAAATTACAGATAACTCGCAGAGTTAACTGTGTGAAATAAAACAAATTTTTGGTGGTGTGTGAGTGGAGTTACAGATGTGAGCAGGAGACTGACCTCTGGACGCAGAGCAGGGAGGATGACGATCTCCTGCAGAGCCTGCTTCGCCAGTTCCTGACCGGCGATATCATCAAATCTCACTGACGCCCCACTGCAACACACAAATCCGATCAAATTAAAACTACATACAATCTATTCAGCTGTCCTTCAGATCTGGTGCTAGCACTAGCCTAGCATAGATCATTGAATCCTATCTAACCGGTCGCTGGTTTTACATTCAAAATGTACTCTTGGCCGCAATGAAAGTAATCAAGGTGTTTTTGACATAAAAATAGACCTCCAATGGACAACAAATGCCCATGTGGTGGTCAAAAAAAACGCAGCAGCTTCACTTCCTAAAAGTCCTTAAAAAAAGACTGGGAAAAGTACTAGTCTCCTTCGACAGAACCAACATTTAGAGTGTGCCACCACAGCATGGTATTCCCGACCAGAATAAAGAGGGTTGACTGCGGTGTGTCGTGCCATGAGGTCGATTTCATTGGTGAGATAATCTACTTCCTAAACCTTAACCCTAGCCCAGAGGTCCTCATTTGATTGAAGTAATTCTAGCAGACAATACCACTGACCTTATGCAATGCTACACCTCCCTTAATCTCATGGCAAGCACCCCCCCCCCCCCTCCCCGGCTTTTGTTAGGTACATCAAAGTTACAGACATTGTGTATAGAGTCAGTTTTAGTCAAATAGAGAAATTTCAATCTGTAAAAGTCCGGATCAAACTGCTAGTGCATTAAGAGGCTTTTTGCCACTCACTCTCAACTATAGAGTACCATGACATCATGTGCATACCCTCTACACTATTCTGAAGTGCAGGACAAACTAGCAACCAACTTCATTCCATGATAAATCAAGACAGTAAATGCACATCTTGACACCCTAAACTCAGATACAATCTCATGAATTTTAAATGGAGCATTTTTCATGTCAGATATTGTACTTATATACAATATGTATATGCCTTGGACTCACTTGTGTTGAAGTCTTGTAAATAATTCAAATCTATATAAATCTCAAGACTCAATGATGTTAACCCAGCACAACTGAGATGTGTATGACATAAACGTAACCCATCTACGATCTCGTTGAGGATGAGGTTGGCCAGTTTGCTGTCCACATTCTTGAAGTTTTTCATGTCCGTTTTCCTCTGAGGAGTCGAAGTCGCCGTGCTGCTGGTTTTTGCATTAGTCCGGTTTCCAGTATTTCCCTGAGGGCCGTGGAAAACAGATAAACTTAACTCGTCTTTGAGACAGTAAACGCTCATTTTTACCCACTATAAGAAGATATTTTAGAAGACTCAAACCCTCTGATTATTCTGAGGACCCGTTCTGCTGCTCTGATTGGCTGATGATGTCCGTTGTAGTCCAGGAGCCGTTTTAGGGGGGTTTCTGGTGCGCTGAGGATTTTGATTTGTGATTGTGAGTGTCTCCCTCTTTTTGGCGACAGCTCCAGTGCCTGAAACTACAAGCACACACTTGAACACATTGAAATAAAGAGATGGCACACGGTGTCCCAGCAGGGGGCTCAACACACACCTGAATCCAGGTTCCCATTTGAGAAAGAGACACCTTCTGCTGGAGACTGAGAGAGCAGTTTGCCTTGGTGAAGCAGAACAGAGAGCGAGAGAAAGGTGAAACCAAAGCTCTAGAGGAGCTCAGGGGTTATAAGAGGGAGAAAAATCTAAATTAAACTTGAGAAGTTTTCTCTGGCCCTCAACTAGAATCTACACTGAACACAGTTTAAAACCCATAACACAAATAAAGAAACGAATCTAAATGGAAACCTACACTTACCTCTCTCTATGGGTCAGATATATTTAAACTAGGAAAAGGAGCGTGAAGCCAAACTCAACAGACCCTAAAAAAAGACCACCACGTTCACCTCGATGCAATTACAGTCAAGCCTTAAGCTTAAAGAAGAGCAGAAAGAGACCAAAGGTGGGAGACCAAACATCCCTTTAAAAAGTTGCAAGACCACAATGTTAAGAAAGCTAGGGTCTACCATACATCCACTAGGGGGCAGTGTTAAAGTTTGCATCAAGTGATCTTTTTAGTTTAAGTGATGAAGAGAACTAATTTTATAATCTTTCTTGTTTAAAATGTGAGTTAGGGATAATTCTAGTAAATATTACATAAAACAAGACAAGGTAAGGAAGTTTCAGAAGTGACTAGAATCGTAATTTCTCCAAGACGCACCACTAATGTGTACCATAGTGTATTGGAGATATGCGATTGATAACATCTGAATATCAATCAAATAAGTCAAAAATAACAAGACCATCAACCCAATTTGTTTTATAGACCTGGAAATTACTGTTTCAACCCTTTAGAGCCTACAGAAATGCCGGCGACTTCATTGACACATAAGTTTTTAAATGTCTGTAAAGCAACAAATGCGTGAAAGCATATGTTGAAAAAATATTACAATCCAGACAGCAGAGATTCACAGCACTTCTGATGCAGGGGAATTTGAATGTAAAACGTGTTTTTATGAAAAGAAAGGCATCTTTTGCACAATAAAAATTTCACAACGCGCTGCATGTTTCTCATTTGTGAAAATGATGAGCTCATAAAACGATGCATCAATGCAACAAGGATTAAAAAAAACACAATTAGATATTTTCTCAATGTCTCACAGTTCTGACTTCATGAATATTCAAAACTATCGGCCAATCAAAAACGTCAAAAGTTAATGCAAGTTTACATTGGTTTCCCTATTAGTGGAGCTAAATGAACTTTTAAAATTTTCTCTGATCATATGAACTTCATCACTGCTAGTGTATAGACAAGCAAGAGGTGATTGTGGGGCTTACCCAGGAGTTCGAGCCGGTCTTTGGCCATGCTCAGGTTGCTCCTCATCTTGTCCTGGAGTCTTCTGGCTCTGTCAGCCTTCTCACCTGACACGCAAAAATACAGAAGTGAAAAACACATCCCATAGCACACAAAAACATTACGTCCTGAAAAACTGGTGCAAAATATCAGAAGAAAACTGCAAGTCACTGCAGTAGGAGAACGCTCTTTTTTATTAATAATAAATTACTTGCGTCTTAGAACACCTAGACACCGGGGGTCGGCAACACACGGCTCTTTAGCGCTGCCTAGTGGCTCCCTGGAGCTTTTTCAAAAATGTTTGAAAATGGAAAAAGATGGTTGAAGGAAATATATTTTTGTTTTAATATAGTTTCTGAAGGAAATGTGTAGAATTTGTAATTTCTGTAAAAATGTGTAGAATAAATATTAAATTTCAACATTTCTGTCAACGAAGATTTGCGTCATAGCCTGCGACATGGCCACGTTTCTATCAGCAGAACGGGATGCCAGGCAGGTGGCTGTTGTAAACAAAACCAAAAGGTATATACTTTACCTTTTCAAAAGGCTGCAGTTTAATTTTTAAAAATGCAGGATGCGTTTTATTGCACTCTGTTTGTTGCCCCGATGAGGGGCACGTTATGCACGTTACATTTTTTTGGAATCCTCAAAATAAAAATGACATCAAAAATTGGATTTCTTTATTGCATTTCTTTAATTTAATTTAAAGCAATGAAACATGATTCATTAATATTGTAATGAAGGTAAACTTGAGGCGGCATCGTACAACAGAGTGGTCACGTGGTGCGTCATTCTCTACAGGATGCGCTGCAGGGAAAATAAACATTTACTCATGAAGGCTCATTATGTATTTGTAGACAACTTAATCATTTTGATAGCAGGCTAATATAGATACATACAGCATGTGCTGCCTTCATTATAAGGGTTCTATAAGGCTTTTCATTTTTTGAGGCTCCAGACATATTTGCTTTTTGTTTTTTTGGACCAATATGGCTCTTTCAACATTTTGGGTTGCCGACCCCTGACCTGGATAAACCGCAACATGTGCAGTCATGTCATTTGACTTTTGGAGGTAGGAGACTGTTATTGGGAACGCAGCCGGTCAAGACAGTTCTGGGATCTGCTAATCCCAAACCAGTTAGATGACAGACTTTGGCGAAGGTGTAAAACCAATCTGGATTTATTTAAAAAAAAAAAAAAAAACAAGTAAGAAGCTGATTGGCTATTGGTGCCCATGTGACACCTCTGCGTGACCCATTAAAGAGCATCAGGGTTTTGTTCTGTAAGAAAGGAACCAAACAATGCAGAAAGAAATCCAGCAGCACATATAGGTGAGACCAAAGCTCACAGCTTGAGGAGGACCACTGGTAGGAAAGAGACTTTTAAATATGTGGATGCTCTTTGTTTCTTTGTAAAATTTATTGTCATGTTTGTTTGTTTAGGTTTATAACCTAAGCCCTGGCATGTCCCAGTAACAAATAAAACCAATTCTTGTGGAAACCAGAGCTTTGAGTACAAACTTTTCAATTCTCAAGATGTGAAGGCCTTTTTCAAGTTCAGGCAGTTTGGTCAAAGTCCTTGAAGAACTTGACAGAAGGAATTTTAGGATGTGTGTAATGAAATCAGTCATAATCCATTAATGCCACCCCATCGTGCCCCAGTTCCGAGAGTACAAGGCATTGCATTTATTCAGTAAATGCATTTCCATCATGGCTTATGCACATCTTTTTAATGAGATATTCCAAAATGTGCATAAAAATAGGTGGATGAAAATACAGCAATTGTTTTCGATAAGAGCAGGTCCTCAAAACTTCAAACCGGAGACCCTTGGGTCAAGCCTGGTATTCAATGAGAGAATAACCTCACCAGCCCCGGTGACCTGAATGTGGATGCCCTTCTGCAGCTCGGCGATGCCTTTTTTGTACCATTGCACCGCTTGCTCCTTGTCACCTACAGAAGCACAGAAAAATTATGAACTTTAACCTCAGACCACCGCAGGGATGATGTCTCTGTATTGTGTTTCAAAACATTGTCATCATTTTTTAACAGAAATCTGCTCTTCTACTAAAGTAAACTGAAGCAGTACGTGCTGTTAATCATGTGAGCCCCAGTGTCATGGCCCAGGGCACTATGGGATGTGATGATGAATCTATTGAACAGTGCGCTTTGTTGTTTCTGCAACATTGGCTTCTCTCCAAACGGCACAAACAAAAACGACTCGGGAAAGGCCTATGGTTGCAATAATTCAGATATCATTCCAGTGTCAATATTGCAATGCTTCGATCCCTAACCAGACATGGATGACCAGCACCTCCGCTTGAAACACAAAGGATCATCACATTTCAAGAGCTATTTACTATTCCAACATTACAAACAAGTTCAAAGAATTCAGTCTCATTGAATTATTACATTCTCACGTCATTATCTTTGCTTATAATTCATTATATCATACAAGGGTTAGTTGGCAAAACAAGAGTGCTTGATTTATTTTGACAAAGTAAACATCTTCAGGGTAATTTCAGCCCTTGGAATCCTACATGATTTAATGCAGGCAAAGCATGAATCCATCAGGTTTGTGCAAGACATTAATTTGTGATTAAAAGCCCATTTCTGCTCAATTGATAGCTTGTGTGATTTATCCTGGAGCTAAAGAGGCTTTGTCGATTACAGATAAAGTGAAAGTAAAACCAGATCAAATGAATACCACTTTATGGGGAACTAAAAATGTTTTGTTTCCAAATTTACCTACAGTTCAAAAGGAAGAATGTCTTTTTTGACATTCTTGTAGCCGAATAATGGTTATAATCAAAATGAGCATAATCATAATCAAAAGGATTAATTTTGCAGATTCTTAGGACCAGTGACATGAGAACTCATGCATTTAGGTACAATGTGCATAATAATACATCAATATAGTTACAAATTTCTTTGCATTTCTTTTTTTTTTTTGTAGCTGAAGGTAACTATTCAATAATATTTTAGATTTTGTCAATCACAATTAATTTTTTCAGCATATAGAGTCAGCAGTAAAGGTGTATAAATAAATAATTCCCACAATGCTTTGTGCATCACATAAATGACCAGGATACACACGCTATCATTTAAAATGTTTAACGTTCAACTCTCAATGGAAAATAATGCTAGATTTTAAAAAGACTAAATAGAAGAACACAGGGGTCTAGTTTAATATGCGTAAGGGATGTAACATCATCTAGCCTCTCGGGGGCAGTAATAAAGTTTGTTGAGCATAAAACATTAAAGAGGAAGAAGTCCTGTAAACTTTAAAAATAGAGCTATTTTTATACACAGTTTTATAAAGTTCCTATTATTTCTCAAAAAGTTTACTGTTGTTACCGTTGCTTTTTCACAAGAAGAAAGAAATTTCTATTAGACAACTCCACGATACTTGACTTTTTGTATCGTGATATATTGTTCCACAATGTGTTGTTACACTCCCAGTCAGCAGGTTCCAGTTGAATTCATTCTAAAACTTCGAACTAATTATATTCCAGACGCTTTCTACTAAAAGTCAAGGTAGATAAATAAAAACTATTTCAAATATGTTACATCTTTTGATTTCTTAGAAGAGTTTCCTATCCGTTGACCTATAACTTCCCGATGGAGACAGCGTAAAAATGTTTTGCAAAACAATAACCAACTTTTGATGTTTAAATAAACACTGAATTTTGGGAGACTTTGCGAACCTGTCTCGTCCTCGTCGATGTGAAGAGCCTCGGAAATGAATTCGAAGGCTTGTTTGTGGTAGTTTCGGATCCGCTCTCCGGTCTCCTCGGAACAGTCCGAGTCCCAGGCCTTGGCCGCCATGGCTCGGCGAACGCGCCGGTACAGGCACACGAGCAAGAGCAACAATGCCCGCAGCAGCGACACCGGTAGCCAGAAAACAATTCCGCAAAGTGAGTGAAGTCGGTAACGCAAGGAGTTTCGCTCGGGTACGTCAAACACCTGAGCGCAGGTGTGCGCTGCTTTGCGTCTCACACGATCCCCACAATTCATTCACCTTACTCGGATTCTCCATACCATAACGGATCTGTATTAAAACGATTAGTTTATTTTTGGGCGTCGTTGGCAGTTTGTTTTTTTTACTATGAGCAGCCTATGCGGAACCGTCTGATGTTGTGGTGTGTTTGAAGGCTGTGACGGTCGCATGCTAGTGACGTCACGCGTCATCAAATAATTTGTTTTAACAAGATAAAAATACCCGTGTGCGTTTAATACTTTATTGTCACTGTCACAAAACATGTTCCATTTTCAAAAATGAAAAAAGATAAAACGGTCAACGAAGTAAAAGAAGTCTCTTGTAGAGACTTAAAAAAAGAAACACAACGGCACATCTGTGTATTCAAAATTGGCCACTGCGCATGCGCAACGGAAGCTGCGAAGATACCGAACCAACAACAAACTATGGCGGACGGTAAGTGCCGTTTTTTGCTTTAGTGATTTGTCCTATTTAATACCCTTGCGACGTGATTTTGTTTACTATAGTTTATAATATCCTTCGCGGTTCCGAATACCTGAGTTAATGTGTGTATCTGATGAAGCAGTGTGCCTCAGTGGCCCATTGTACCCCGCCATTTATTTAGGTTAGTGTAACTCATGATAACGTTACTTTAGATGCGCTTAGCCTCTCCGCTTATTATATGTTAAATATCTATGTAATAACTCATTTTGGTCTGACAGTTTTATCGTTCACCCCCAATACACTTACATGTTTAATATTGTTCCTTACAGAACACACCGACGCTGAGCAGAGCATGGAGGGACACACTCCTGTAAGTAAAACGGTCAAGAAACTTTACAAACATACAACTAATACACTATACTCTTGAAAGTAAGGGGTTTGTGTTGATCATGGTTATTTCAGGTCCCTGAAAACCCTCATGCAGAATATGGCCTCACTGAGAATATCCAGGTGAAGCAATGTACTCTATAAGATGTAACGTTATAGTTTTGGTGATGTAGATAAGCCTTCTTACAAATTAAAAGGACCGTATAATAACAAATATAAATATTAATTTGCTTCAACCATCCAAATCTCCTAAATAAATATAATAAAATAAACTATCCATTTGAGGATTACCCAGAATTAAAAATTATTATTCACTCACCCTTTGCTCCAAAACTTTCCTTTACTATACTGCTGATCATTCAATAAGTTTTTAATTCAGTCATTATGTAGTTGTTGTAACCCTGCATCTCTCGGTTTTCACAGAGAATTGTGGAGAATGAGAAAGCAGCTGAAAAAGTGTCCAAGCAGAAGGTGGATCCACAAACCCTGCAGACGCTTCCCACACGAGCGTATCTGGACCAGACGGTGGTTCCAATTCTCCTGCAGGGTCTTTCTGTTCTGGCAAAGGAAAGGTCTGCAGAAGAGTTTCAACTTCTTACTGTACTCTTTTTAAGCCCCTAACATTTAGGGCATGCCATGCCTACTTTTTGAGATTCTTTAAACAGTACCATTGAATTTGTAGAATGCAATAATTAATCAAAATTACTTATGAACACATTCTCAGGAAATATTTGGGAAAACATAAAATACATTTGTGCCTTTGAGACCCAAAGAATTGGTTTTAAATTTGTGTATTACAGTATTTTGATTCAATCAAGTTTAGATGCTTTCCTTGTAAACGATGTGGACCAATATTTCTCTCCACCTCCCTCCAGGCCTCCGAATCCCATCGAGTTTTTAGCTGCTTACATTCTGAAGAACAAGTCGCAGTTCGATGAGCGGAATTAATGACTCAGCGCCCTGATGGAGAGTTTAGGATTTCACTTTTTCTTTTGTTGTGAATTTAAATGTAAAAGTGTCGCACTCTTTCTATTGTTTGCCAACGTCACTGTAGTTTTAAGAAACTTTATTAAAACAATCAAGCAGTGCTTGTGTGTCTTTCGTTCTACCATTACAGTAAATTTTACACATACACAATATTGAAGGGGGGGGGGCATTGTAATCACAACTTATAAATTTCTGCATTGCATGACTATCACATCACATTACATTACAGAATAATTGTTTATATAACATGTTTGTAATGTTCTTAATCTTTTCTGTAGTTATGGGGAAAGTGGTAAATGTTTGAAACATCACATTTGAGTTTAAATTTTATTCACTTTGAGATTTATTCAAAAGAGTTCTAGTTATTTTTTTTTTTCAAATAGTAAAGGGATATTCATGTCCTCGATCCGTAGCTACTACATCTCAAGTTGACCACAGGATCACTGCTTTTTATTTTGAGTTTTGGTTCACAATTAGAAAGAACGCCTCATGCCACAAGGGCCTTCATCTGCCGATTACTTATTTTCTGTGATTCAAATAACAATCTTTGGACTTGGAGCACAGCTTGGGGCTTGTGCACCTGACCTTATGTTTGTACTAGTGGTTTTATGAGATTAGTTGTTGCAGTCCTGGTGAAGTGATGAGAAGGATCATTAATAATAATTGTTACCTATACCTGTGCCATAAAATGTACTAAAGTCAATTTTTCCCTCAGTTTTTGTGATCTCAATTATGTTTGTTTGCCTTTTAGATTTAACACTAAGCTAAAGACAGAGTAGGGTGGTTTCTGGGAGACAAGTTCTACTTTTAGTTCACCAAAACAAACATACATTTTCACCAAAAGCCCTCTCTAGTGTCTTTAAAGGTCTCAAAAGGGGAATTTTAAACCACTCGTGTATATTCAGTGATCATTGACTGCATATATTGGTATTTAAAAAAAAAGAAAAGAAAACAATGCAATTGATAGCAGAATCAATTTTGGTCCAGTATCTGTACCACATTAAAAATACCTCAATTTGAGAAGTCTACCAAAATGCGTCACGTGTATGGTTGGTTGGTTGCTATGCCTTTAAAGGTCCTAAAAGGCAATTTTTAACAACTTGTATACGATCAGCAATTATTGATGGCACTTAATGGTCATTTTAGAAAATTAGAACAATACAATTTGATAGCAGGATAAATTGTGATCCAGTATCAGTACCTTGTCACAATAGAACACAGCAAGAAATATCCTTGATTCGCATTTATTGATTTCTTTTTCACAACACAAAGTTTTTACTTTAAATCAAAAACTACACGGACCAAAATCATTAAAACTCTGCGTTTATAAACCAAATTTAAACTAGCAGTAAATATAGTTCCTTCAGTAAAAAGATGAAAATATTACTAAACTCTCACGTTTCTCAAGCAGCTATCTGTAAACATTTGGTAAAAGAGATTATAAATGTGATATTCATGTTGTATTTCAGTCAGTCAGTAACTGACAAGTAGAACAATGTTATGCACGTTTCTCTGTGGTTTTCATCCTTATGTCATTTTGGTAAACCAAAATATAAGAATATACTCAGTTGGCCTCGTTTCCACCTCTCTGACACACGTATGGAAGGTAGTCTCTGTCTGACTTAGACCTTCCCAGTATGTGGAGAAATGGTACAACTACTGAGTTTCAAAAACCAGAATGAGTGGTTTTTAAATATTACACTGGTGCTGGACTCACCAAGAACATCTCAGAAACAATGGAGATTATGGGTCAGTCAGATGTAGTATTGATGGTCTGCCAGGCTGTCCATGAAGGGACGCACCAGGTAATCTGTGGAGAAGTAGAAGACCAGGCCGAAGGTGATGGAGATTGGCAGAGCAGGAAGAGCCTTCTTAAAGATGGCCAGCAGTAAGAGCGTTAGACACAGACCCTGAAAAACACCCAAACAGCGGCATTACCCCACTTGCAACCGAGGCCTGGAGCAACTTTATGAGCACAATAAAGCTATCATTTAATATTTGAATATTTGGAACAATGACATTTTTTAGATTCAGTATAAAATAAATAGTACTGTGTAAAAGGCAATGTTTAAGTAAACTTTCAGGCACATTTCCTTTTTTAGCTCACTCTCCATCTCTCTCCTAAAATAACATGTAATGTCTTATTATTTTGGAAACTATTCAGCAACCGTCCACATCTGCATCATCTTCGCGTAGTTGATTAAACTAGATCCAATTAGACCAATTGCATATCAGCTTAAAATGATTTCTTTTCATATTTTAACCCTTAGAAGTCTCTGCGTGTGCCAATCACGGCGGCTGTTTTGAAGTAGGAATGAAGTGACCCACCAATTGTTTATTTGTAAACAATGTGTAAGTTTCAAAAAGGTTATTCGTTTTTATATCTTTGGATTGAAAGACATTGCATGGAAAACACTTGTGATTTTGCTACAAATCATAAAAACTGCTCATTCTCAATTTTTGTAGAAAAAATTTGGTGGAATTATTGCATTATGTAATGAAAAATATTTGTAAAAAAAAAAAAAGAAGCTGGATGATATAAAAAATATGTGACATGTTTTAAAGGTAACTTGTAAAGTAGTAGAAAGAAACAGCTCAAAATACTTCTTTAATTTTCAGGCTCTTTTAAATGTGACAGAAACAAAGTCGTGTGCTGTAGTACTTAACTATGCATCCCTGCAATGTAAGCTGGTGAAGGAACCAGACCAGAGTTATACGAGAAGATCACTGGTTTAACAACACAGTAATTCTAATGCAGTCATGTGATTCGGAATATAATTTTGGAATCAAATGAACTGAATCATTTACTGAAACGAAACACTACAGCATTTTTATATTATATACACCTTACCACTAACATTGACATTGTAATAATTATCTAAAATATTAAACAGTATAAATGATGGTTGTGTATATGATACATTAAAATCTCACTATGAGAATGGCCACGAAGCAGGCAAGAGTGGTGTTCCAGTCCCCTCCAGTGGCTACAGCTTTTCCAACCAGAACACTGTAGAAGATGAAATCTCCGAGGCCCAGCTTTACTCCTCCTTTCACAAACGAAAAAAAAAAAAAAAAATCAAACCAACTTGGTACAGAAGACGGCTAATGGATACAACCTCAAAAAAAAAATATTTTACAATAAAAAAAAAAAAAAAAAAGAAATCCTCAACCTTTAGAGTGCTATAAAAATGCTAACTCTGATTGGTTTATCCAGGGGCATTAGAACCTACGGGGGGACGTGCACTCCTCTCTTACCACCTATTCTATCAACCAACAACCTATTCTGTGCTACAATATAGCGTTAGACCCCTAGGAAGCACAGTTTGAACCAAAACCTTCAGGTTAGTGAAGAATAACACTGCCGACCCCGACTTAAAGTGAATGCCACCTTCAACCAGATCTAACAGCAGTACGTACGTTCTTCCTCAAGATCCTCTTCTGTTGAACACTGCCGCCTCCCCCTCTGAACTGCGACATCATCTGACTCCACCCCTTCCGGTGTCCTGCCTCCGCCCTCATTGCGCTGTCTGTCATCGGCTGAGAAGATAATCAGTGAGTTAATGTTTACAAGTAACCGCACTACGAGTCGTATGTGCAGCTCACCTAAATCCGGATTGCTAGAGTCCGCCATTCCAACCATCCAAACCATGGCAGCTGAAAAATACACTTTCATTGGTTAAAGTTGTGAAAACTGATTCTAAGTAACCCTTTCAATTACCAGGAGTCATAGAACACCTTAGTCACATTAGGGAAGCGCTATGGCATAGGGGTGGGGGTAAGAGAGAAATGTAACAAAGCCTTTCAGCCTCTACTCTATTTGTTCCGGAAGGAATTACATGAGTAGATGAGAGCAGGGAAGATTGGCTCGTTCCGCTCCTGAGCCATTTCCACCAGCTGCCTCAGCAGGCCTTTTGGACACAGCACTGCGACCAGATCTGAAAATAAAACACAGCATGGCAGAAAGCAAAGTTGATTGCATGGCTGCCTGCTTTGTTTAAAGCAAGAATATTCCCTCTTTTCAATGATATGCATCCCAGGAAGTGAGTCGTCAGGCACATACCATATATAGAGATGGCTCCCAGTATGGCCCACGCCGTCCACTCAGGCAGATATTTAACGAACATGAGTGCCATGAGGGCACTGATGATGATCAGGTATGCCTGCTGAAGATGCAGCGGCCCCTTCCAGTGGATGCAGATCATTCCCACTACTCCGAAATTCCAGATGATCATCAGCAATGTGGGGTAGTCCATCGCTACGTTATACGTCTTCAGCACCTCTCTGAAGACATGAATATTAAAAATGTATTTAAATGAGAGAAAATCAGAGTGTTTTGCTTTCATTTGTTTTGGGAGACAACTTACATTACCCAGCCCCTAAGAAATTAAGTTAAAGCACTTAATTATGAGTGTTACGCGCTTTAAATACTGTAAAATAGACTGTGTTTCTATGATTTTTAAAAAAACTTGTAATTTAATAATTGTTTTCATTTGATATCAAATGTGTATTTGTTTTGTTCTATAATCATAAAACTTTAAATTATTTAACTTTCGGCTCAAGCCATCCTCAGATATTTTATTATATAGTGTCTAGTACTATAAAACATGTATTGTTAACTAATTTGTATAGATTAAAAACAACTTTAAAGCCAATTTAAATATAAAAATAACCCACAGAAAACCCCTTCTAACTCTACAGGAGTTTCACGTTCCTGAGTTTCCAGCATAATCAGAGTCTCACCCGAGGTACATGAAGCTGAAGAAGAAGAGCATCATCAAAGATGACAAGATCAGCCAGCCGTGAATGAACTGCACGTCACAGAAAGAACAAAAATGAAATATTATAATTCCCTTAATATGATACCTTAGCAAAAATATTAATTAAACTCGAATCTAACAAAGTCAACCAAATCACAAATTAAACTAAAGAAGTGAATTAAATAGTAGCTTAAATCATATTAATTGAACGAAATCACTAAACCACAAAATAAATCAAAAGAAAGAAAACACAATTTTAAGCAAATTCATTAAATAAAATGAATTATTGAAAGCACAGCTAAAATCAAAAAGATTTAACAATACTTGGTCCTAATGTCACTTTCACTATTTCACTTTTCACTAATCCTTCCCGCTTATTCCCTTTCGGGGTCACGGGGGTCTGCTGGTGCCTATCTCCAGGGCAAAAGGTGGGGGTACACCCTGGACAGGTCGCCAGTCCATCGCAGGGCAACGCATATGTTCACTCACACATTCATATTGTAATTTAAACAAGAATAAAATAAAATTTAAAAAACACAAACTTACATTAGATTCTCTGCTTTCATGTTATTGAGACTTCCTTTATGACTGAGTGATTTCTAAAGATGACTATGTCCAAGAAAACGAGATAAGATAAAGCGTTCTTCTCAAGGTTTGATCATCATTGGGTGATGTCACGAAGCACTAGTTATCTATTATCTTCGTCTCGTTTAAGAACAAGTGCAGGATTTGTGCTGCTCTGACGCCCGACTGAACACTGAGATGGGCATATCTAACAGCAATAGACTCTTCTCTGCAGCTCTCAGACAAGACTCGAAAGGTTTACAGGTTTTAAGTCAGATGCCAATCAGAAGCAACATTTCTGACCAGTCGTTCAGGGTGGAATCTGATTTTTCTGCCAATGAAAAGGCCATGATCCATGATTTGTAGAAGAAAATCATTTTATAGGGATCTCTTAAAGACAGTGCGAGTCACTTATTGTTTTCATTACGTGGATAAAATGATATGTTTAATAAACAAAGATAAAATACCATATCAACACTACCATCTATGGTGGCTAACTGTGCTTCTCCCCTCAAGTGGATAGAAATATCCTTTAGTTTTGTGTGAAACAGACATCTGTTACCCCTTTGAATGTCTAAGAACAATCAAAGTCACAGCAGTATTTCCAGACGTGAAGCATTTCTCACTTTATAGCAGCGGTACTTGTAGAGCAGGACCAGGAGTAGGGTCATGAAGATGATGACGCTGATCATAATGATGGTGTTGAGAAGCGAGCTCAGCAAGCGCTGACCCACTGAGTTTGGGTCTTCCTCAAATGGAGTGTAGATACTGCAACAATCATAAAGAGACATGAGCGTCATGTTCTTCTCGAACCATTTAACACGAATGCAGTATTTGGACATAGCAACAGCTTCAGAATGTGAAAATAGATCTCTTACAGCTGTTGCCCTTTCTCTGTGTAGAAGCTGACAGACTTGGTGGTTGCCACGACAACCATCATGCAAATAGTGACTGGGATGAAGAGCATGATCACGTGTTTAGCACCATATTTTAGGGTCTGCTCCTCGTCTTCTGTGTCGGGAGTGGCCGGTCTCTCTCTGTCCAGCAGCTCAGGGTCATCTGGACCTGAACTGACAGGTTGCCTCTGTAAGAATCAGAAGAAGGGCAAAATATTGATGAAGAAGCACTGGCCAGACTCTCTTTTGTGGAAAAATCAATTACATTTAGTGCAACAGAGTTGTCGTTTTTTTTTCCTTGGTAAATTGCTTGCACTGTATTATTCTATTCTATTCTATTCTATTCTATTCATTATACGAGTATCATAACTGACCCGTTTGGTGTCAGTTTCCTGTGGAGGAGACATGTCATGGCCCTGGTTGTATGAATGGAGAGTGGGGCTTTCAGACTGGACCAGCGCAGACCTCTCGTTGTAAAGGTCGTCTTCGCTGTCTGAGGGATTCATCAAGAGAAGCTTGTCTCCAAAACGCTCAGAGCTGTATATAGTAGAAAAAGAGATACACTGTGATGAAATGACAGCAGCGAGTCAGATCTAAATGTTAGATGTTTTCACCTCATGAAAAACAAGAAAAGGTTTGCAATAGAATTAGAGTTTTATTTGTAATATTTATAATCAATTAAATATTATCTGCACATTTCTGATTATATACTTTTCTGATTATATATTATTATTACTTTTTGAGGCTTTTGGGAGGGGGGCTGTAGACCTAGATATCTGAGATGAATACAATATGTACAAATTTAAGATTTGATAGCCAAACAGGGATTTTTTTTGTAACAGCAGAATACTTCACTTTTAATAATTGTTTAAGAGTGTATTTTATCAGTTAATGACTTTTAAAGTAAAGTTCAAAATCAACAACCCAGACAAATTTTAAAAAGTAGTTTTAAAATGTAAACTGATGGGGTCTATTCGCATAAACGGCCACATTAGGATGGGCATAAATAAAAAAAAGAAGTTTAAATAGCTTAAGATTAAATTCATTGAGAAATAAATCGTTTTGTGTGACTACACTGTCAACAACACAAGATTTTCTTATTCCTAACAAGTTAATACGCGTTCGTAATGAATTAATGATGCTCTAATAGCCAACGAATCATATATTAATCATATATACGAATCAGAAGCTCAAATCTAGACTGTTTCGCATAAAATATATCACGGAATGAAAGAGTTTATGTTGCTTAAATACCTCTAAAAGTGACCTTTTATTATCTGAAAGGTGTCCCAAATGTGTTTTTAGGAGTCGCACACCGTCAAAACATCGAGAAATTCATTGCGGAAGTGACGTGCCCTCCATCAGCTGATCGCCTATCCACGTGATATACAGAGCGCGATGTCACCTGACACAAACGCTAAAAAAAACCCTTTCTCCCTGAAGTCTGCTTTACTGCTTTTATCAACTTCTGGTCGAAAACCTTTGGTTTTCATTAATATAGTATGCAGCAATTGCAAATATAATCTTTGCTAATTGCTAAAAAGTTTTTTTTATTAGTTTTCAATAATTAGCATTTATTAACGGTTGTGTGAATGAGGAACAAACACACTTTAACACGTGATCCATTATTGTTAAGTTGGTATGAGGAGAAACTCCCCGAACCTGTCAAACTCTCTCTCTCTCTCTCTCTCTCTCTCTCTCTCTCTCTCTCTCTCTCTCTCTCTCCCTCTGTCTCTCTCTCTCTCTCTCTCTCTGGCTCTCTCTCTCCCTCTCCCTCTCTCTCTCTCTCTCTCTCTCTCTCTCAAATGTTGGTCAAAGTAAAACTAATCCATTATTGTTAAGTTGGTATGAGGAGAAACTCCCCAAACCTGTCAAACTCTCTCTCTCTCTCTCTCTCTCTCTCTCTCTCTCTCTCTCTCTCTCTCTCTCTCTCTCTCTCTCTCTCTCTCTCTCTCTCTCTCTCTCTCTCTCTCTCTCTCTCTCTCAAATGTTGGTCAAAGTAAAACTAAATTTTTTTTTTAGTTAATTGGCAACAATTACATTGCCCTCCCTGAGTACAAGTTTTTGTTTGTGCTTGTGTAATTCACCATGACCCGAATGGAGGGAGGAGACACCTTGAGCTTACACACAATCTCTCTCTCTCTCTCCAAACCTCTCACACAGTCAGAGCCGAGAGACAGCTCAGAAGCAGCAATGATCTGCCTGGAAAACACCATACACTACACCAGCTGGGCTTTCATGCTAGGGGGTGTGGGATACCTCCTGCGGCAGATGGGCACTCACACGCCGTATGGCCGCTACGTGGATAGTAAATCCAACGAGATCATGGTACCTGCAAAGTTTGGCTGGTTTATCCAGGAGCTTCCATCATTCCTAGTCCCTTTCCTGCTGTATATATGGACAGAGACTGCATCAAGTGTGGGAGGCTTCTTGCTGCTCTCCACCTTCTGCTTGCACTACTTTCAAAGGTAAGAAACCTGAGCTCTCAAACCCTAGAAGACACTGCAACTGAACACCAGAGAAGAATGGAAGCTTAGACACACTTAGAAATGATTAATCTAAAACTATATTTTCCAGGTTTCATTAAGTTATAGCACCTAGTGCAATAAACGTATTAGCCCCAACTAATTCTATTAGATCATACGGCAAAAGTATTAGTCAATGTAGCATTGAAGTGTGGGCATTAGTCAATCAACAGTCCTAGACTTTAGTAACCAATGGATACAAAAGAAGGAAGAAGTATTTCTGCTGATTATGAACATTTGCTCATGGAAATGATCAGCTCATAAATGTAAAGGTACATAGTGTTACATTTAACACTGGGCAGTGTTTATATAGGTCTGCACCATTGACACCAGTTGTTTACTGTTGAATGCTGTAAAATTAGCTCTGTAGGTTTATTTCTGTGGTGAGACAGAAAGTTTATTCTAAAAGTAGAAAACTGATCTACAGCTTGAGCCAGAGTGACCAAGAAAACAATTGGTAACACACTACATTATGAAGGACTGTCAAGTCTACAAAGTTTCCCAACTCTTGAAAGAACATTTCATGGCAACGTCTGAATGATTCAGAAAACTTGATGACGATTTCGTGGGAGAATGCAACTAAAAATCTGCCCTCAATCCTCTGCACAGTAAAATCCTAAGAGTTAAATTAACTCTACTCAGAGTGTATTTGGTCCCACTCTATATAGAGTTAAACCAACTCTGAAGGAGAGTTATTTAAATAAGTTTATTTTAACTAAACAGTCTATTTTTGCCTGTTTTTACTCTTTCTGGAGTGGACTTGGTCCCTCTCTGAATAGTTAATATTTAGTTTGCATTTTCCATGCAGATTTGGAAAAACATGAAGAAAATAGATTATTAAATTACTCTTTCTCAGAGTCGGTTTAACTCTATATAGAGTGGGACCAAATATACTCAGAGTAGAGTTAATTTAACTCTTAGGATTTTACTGTGTGTGTTTAGAGGAATGCTGCATACAAACTACAAAACGCCATTCACACTGTTAAACATGGTGGTGGAAACATAACGCTCTGGGGGTCAAGGAATCAGGGCAACTAAACTGAATGAAGGGAACAATGGACTAAGTCTTGGGTGAAGTCATGTATGAAAACCTTCCCTCAGTGTATCGATAAAGTATGGTAAAGACCCGAAACAAAACAAAAAAATCATGTTATGGTCCTGGAGTGTTCTAGCAACATTACATCTCTGTGACTGACAACAAGGCTAAAGCCACCACGTACTGTCTAATATTTTGTCAGTCAAATACTTTTTTTCACTTCTAACCAGTTGATGCATTCATTCAAATGCATTTTAAAATATTTCAGTTTAAAATTGTTAGTAGAACATATTTTGAGCTCTGTGTGGCATTAGATAAATACCTTACGGTACAAGTTTGTTTGATCTAAGGGAGCAGTTCAGTTGAATAGACATGAAATTCTGATTTCTTCATTGGTGTGTTAACTTCCTGTGACTGCACATGTCTTAACATAGTTTGCATGTGTTGTTCCTTTTTATTCGTTGTCTGTGTATGTAAAACTGTCTGGGAATTAATATCCGACAAAAGCAAACATTTAAGACTTTGAACTTTGGATGTCTAAAGTTCAGCAGCTCTCAAACATGACCATGTGTGACAAAGAGTGGTTACAAGCTTGGAACACACCCCTGTTTTCTTTTGACTGGGGCAAATCAGTAGTAAGTTCAGCTTCAGTTTTCAGTGAAATATTTGAAAACGTGTGTAAGGATATTACACTAATTAGGGTTTAAAGTAGTTAATAGTCAATGCGTCAAATTGTTTTATATTTAGATGAGATGCACAGTAGTTCAGTCCTTGATTATTCTAAAAATGACCAAATATTTTAAAAAGAAATCCCAAAATTTTAAAGAAAATCCTTGCCGATGACTCTTGACAGATATTCTCAAATAGCTTTAACTGACCCCTAGTAAACGAATCAGCCATTAAATCCCATCATTTCACCAAAGGCAACCTCTGCCTGAGTCAGCCGTATCTCAGGATCATTTACAGGACCTGACTCAAAATTGTGATTTATAGTGGATTTGATGGAATGTCTTTTTAAAATGATAATTTTGAGATATTAAAATCCTTAGAAGTCCTCGCAATGTTTCCCTATTGCGGTGGCGTTTTATAAAAAAGTAGGAGTGACACCACCTAGCTCCTGTTTACCTTTGCTTTGAAACATGTGTCTTTCATAAAAGGTTACTCGTTTAGATATTGCTTTAGTCTTAAACGAACATTACAAGTGTTATGACACATAATGTGCAAGGTAATTGAAATTAAAATGTGAGAAAATGCATGATCATCTTTCAGTTTCATTTTACAGACCCCAAATAAGTGCCTTCTAGTAATGAAAAAGACCTATGATATGGCTTGTGTTTTTTAAAGTTCTGGTAAAGAAAATTGCATTAGGTTTTGGGGAGGTTTGTCTGCTTTTTGATGCCATTTTTCTTTTGACCTTGTTTTGGTGGCATTTATGAATTATGAACACTTTGATTTTTGTTAATTGTCAATTTTTGATATTTTTAAAGTAAAAGCTGTCAAAATTTACTACTCAGAAATGTACATTTTGAGGATTTTTGTGGAATTATTGTGAAATGTAATTAAAAAAGTGATAAGTTAAGAAAGGATTTCTGATACCTTTTCATTCGTTCATTAATTAAACTGGGCTTTACTCCCATTTCAGCTTCCAAGTGTTTTTCTCTCTTCATAGGACATTTGTGTATTCTCTGCTAACCAAAGGCCGTCCATCACCTCTGCACATCGTCCTGAGTGCGGTGGTCTTCTGTTCCTTCAACGGTTTCCTGCAGGGCCACAATCTGCTTCACTGCACACAGTACAACAGCAACTGGCTCACTGACACCTGTTTCATCACTGGTCCGTCTCTCTAAATCACTCAATATCAGCATCATGCTGCTTTTAGAAAACTCAAAAATGCCAAGGAAACCTAAATTTCTAGGCAGTTTTAGTTGAGTTGGACCTCAAAAATGGAATTTGGCTGCTATGAAATGTAGGGTTCTCACAACCTTTTTTAGAGCGTCCTCTAAGCAAAAATTAAAAAGATGTTAAGGATTTAACATAATTGGAGATATTAAATATTTGTTAAAAAATGGGCAATTTACTTCAATAAAGTCTTTAAAGAAATAGTATGTTATAATATACAGTAATGAAATCACAGAACTTACTTTTGCTTTTAGGCATGTTGGTGTTTTTCTGTGGAATGGCCATCAATATCCACAGTGACTACATTTTACGCAACCTGAGGAAACCTGGAGAGGTCAGCTATAAAATCCCCAGAGGTTAGAATCAAACTGGTTTAAAAACAATTAACATCTGTTAGCCTAAGATAGATTTAAGTAAAGTTGTTTAGTAGAAGATTGTCTCTGGTGCATGTTTCCCTATAATCCTCTAGAAACCAATCTTAACTACCACTTGGAATCTTCAAAAAAATCAAAGTTTACCATTTCTTTTTAATTTACTGTGTTTTTGCTCAGGAGGGATGTTTGAGCTGGTCTCTGGCGCTAACTTCCTGGGAGAGATTATAGAATGGTGTGGATACGCTGTGGCCTGCTGGTCGTTCCCTGCCTTCTCCTTTGCTTTCTTTACCATCTGCTCCATCGGGCCTCGAGCCTACCACCATCACAGGTGCTACACCAACCAGCCAGAAAACAAAACTTTACAGACAACATGTTCTTACATTTTACTCAATCAGTGAGATTTCCTCAAATAGAAATCTGTGTAATGTTCAGGTCTTACTGAGAGTACAGACTGGATCAATTCTTCAAAATCAAATAGTGGTTTTAAATTGCTCAAATGTTAAAATTAACACAGTTTACACTCCGGTGTTTCTCTAAGACACTATCAACTTTAGAAGTCAACGGCAGCTGAATGTTAAGAAACATGTCCCTTTAGGCAACTATTCCCTTCAAATGCCATGAAATTGTAACTTCTAATCAGTTGACTTCTAACAGCAAAGAAAAATTAAATTAAGTCTACAGTGAGAGACACTTATTTTTGTTTGTTGAGTTCCCATAGTCACAGCAGCTTTTAATGAAAATCCATTGTGATTAAAAATAAAAATCAAGGTGCTTCATCACGAAAGAGTTTGACACTGCTGGCCACTAAATCCTCATTTAATTTATGTTTAGAAGAGAAAATTTCACCCAATTTTTGCAGGTAGATGACCGTTGGTGATTGGTCGCAAGTGGATATTCCCACTTTCAGCCTGCTTGTGAATGACAAACATTAAAGTTTGAATTTTCCTGTTTACAAAATTAATGGACACATCTACATGCCGTTGCCAAACACAACAAACGCCAACATGAAGGTGAAGTAACCACCTGTACAACTGTTCCTCAGTGTAGTGCAGAGATTGTCCAGTGAACGGTGTTTGAATCAGTTTCCAAATGTTCACCAGAAGCTCAGGACGCTCTGTCAGAGGTGTGTGTTTTCAAATCAGGAATAAGAGACACATTTTGTAAGCTGGCCATCGAGGCAGGTGCTTACTTGAACCGGTCACAAGGTTGTCACTCTGATTCTTTTATAAATAAGCTTGGATTGTTCTAAACGCCTTCACTTCTCTTCACAGGTATTACTTGGAGAAATTTAAGGATTACCCCAAATCAAGAAAAGCTGTGATTCCTTTCCTGCTGTAATAAACCAAAAATGCCTGCAGGCATTTTTAACCTCACAAAGACAGTTTTTCAACATTTGTATTTATTTTTTTAAATACACCAGTAAAAAGCTTTTATATCTGTACAGAGTGAGATTCATTGGCATTTTTCCCTAAACATGAACAGACTGCTGAGGATTTATAATGTGACACAAAGTGAGTTGAACTTGTCTCCAAATGTCAACGGCTTACAGACATTGTATCATGTCAAATGTCTTTATATAGCACTTTTATGCAGATTCTTCTAGAATTAACATGTATTGTGAGACAGTATTTAGGTGACATTTAAGAGTCTAATGATGAGTATGTTTTTATCAATGAATTAAAGTTAATTTAAATGTCTTTGGATGATCTGATGAAATTACATTTATTTGACTTTTTTTCAAATAGGATGTTTTTCAATAGTTAATAAAGTTTAAATGTTGATAAATGTGATATTAAAAATCAGCAAACCTCACAGGATAATAAGTTGTATTAAAATAAGAATGTAATAAATATCAATAGCCAAAACATTTATAATAAAAAATTTAATTTGTTGATTTAAATTGACCAGTACTGTAAGCGGTTTTCCCCTGCCCAACATGGCCGCCACTCCTTCAAATTGGTCCAATCAATGGATGGCAGTGCTTTACAGGGTAGGTGAGAGAGGCTAAATTGAGGCAGTGGGTAAGTTTTGTATTTGGGCAGTGGTACGCATTTAGAATCATGTGACCATAAATTCCACATTAACCATTCGTTTGCTGTTCCGTGTGAAAGAGAGAAGTCCATGAGAAAGTTTATCAATGTCGAAAACAATTATGTTGATGATTAGCTAGTGTCTTAAACCACGCTGATAATTTAGCTAAAGATTAGCTTGATTAGTTAGAACAGGATCTCTAGTGGCCGTAGGGAATGAACCAGTTCCCTTGGGGTGAATTGAGTCAGCAGTTCTACTTTTCCCAACTCAAGCCATGTGTAAAAATTCTGAAAATCTTAGATTTTTATTGTGACTTTACACTTGTTTTATATTGTAATCATGTATAGCCATCATGCCAAGAACATACAAAGGGAAGAAAAACTGTACCTCAACACCTCTCGAAAAGATGGAGCAAGCTGTTGAGGTCAAATCTGGATGCTCCATAAGAGCAGTAGGAAGAGCGAGCATGATTGAAAGCTCAAACTTATACAAAACAAAGCTCAACCGGAAAACAGTATGGTGCAGTGGAACAAACAAGAGTCTTTACAGAAGGCATGGAACAAAAGCTTAAATTAGCAAATCATGAGCAATAATCATCAGCTCAGATGATTTGTCCAATTATGAGAGCTCTGAAGATGACAAGCAAACCAAGCAGCAGGGATCTGTTAGTTGGTAACTTTGTAAGCATTACATTTGAAACCAAAAGCAGAAGCTACAATTACATTGGGATTGTTGGAAAACTGGAGCATGATGAAGTGACTGCAAGAATCCGGAAAGGCACTGTCAAAGAGAAACACTTGTATTTTTAAGGTAAATGTAGCACATTGTGCAAAAAGTAATGTGCTGAAAAAGTTACCTCAACCTCAACCTCAAAAGGTAGGAGGCAGCAGCACTTCATATTTCCTTGCAACCTTGAAGGTTGGAATGTGGAGTAATTGGTTATTGAGTGACAAAACCACAAACTTAAGCCTTGTTCAGTGCGGAATGTTAAGTTAAATAATTACTGAATTTATAGTGTGTTTTGCATATCTGCCCTGTCCTGTGTTTCTGGTGGGTGGGATCTTGAATTGTTGACATAACTAAATGTGTGAAAATTAATTTCAGATTTTGTATTAAATTCTGTTTTTGTTCCTAATTATTCCAAGTTTTAAGTAAAAGTTTTTAAGCCTCAAGTTTTACATGAGAAAGGATGCACTGGATCAACTAAGGTCTGGGAGGTTGAGCCATCACACCACTTTTATTGTGTCACTAGTTATTTTTTTATTGTTTAAAAAAATGGATGCTAAAAAGTTTTAAAAATAAATAGTAAATAAAAATGTTTTGCATTGATTTATATAAAAAAATATTGGTAAAAAAAGTGATTTTTTCCATAGTTTTTAAATTATATAGTTATTAATTTTAAAGTCATTTTTTCATATTAAAAAAAGTAATTTTTTATTGTCCTTTGTCATAGATGCATATTTTGATTTTATTGATAGGGGACACCCTGGACTAAGGGGAATATTTTTTGTTTTTAAGCTGTAATGCTTTTTCTATTCCAAGAAAATATTCTTAAGAAATGTCTCAGTTTACCCAACTCGCCCCTATCTATGACAAACTTAGTGCTCCGCCTGTTTTTCTGCTGTAAAGCTTGAAAAGCTGGTAAAGTCAGTTTGGGTCGAAGTTATCTATTTCTTTACCACCCTTGTGTACATCTTTCTGTTTTTCATTAATATAATCTGCTACAATTGCAACAATATCCTTTGGTGATTGATGAATTCTTGTATTAGTTTATCCATAGCATTAAAAACAACTGTGTTGATGAGAAAACCAGCAACACACTTGATGTTTTGACTCATCTGTTTGCCTTGGTAGGTTCACAAAGTATCCAGTATCATTTAAAATGCTTCTCTCCTTAGAGTATTATATTTAAATTTTCATATTATGCATTTAGTTCTTTCTATTTCCAAAACTTTGAGATCGTTTAAGGACATGCCCCAGGGTACAGCTAGAGCCACTCATTTACTACAGATATTTGCTAGTTCCTGTAAACTACTGTCAAGTTGGGGGTGAGGGAGGGGACGAGAGCTTACACACACAATCTCCCTCTCTGTGGAAATCACACAGTCAGAGCAGAGAGACAGCTCAAATGCACCAATGATCTGCATAGAAAACACCACACACTTCTTCAGCTGGGCTTTGATGCTAGTAGGTGTGAGACAGATCCGGCAGCAGAAGAGCACTCACACACCGTATGGACGCTATGTAGATACAAAATCCAACCAGACTATGGTACCTGCAAAGTTTGGCTGGTTTATCCAGGAGCTTCCATCATTCCTAGTCCCTTTCCTGCTGTACATATGGACAGAGACTGCATCAAGTGTGGGAGGCTTTTTGCTGCTCTCCACCTTCTGCTTGCACTACTTTCAAAGGTAAGAAACCTTTTTGTTTCTTTTTTTTATAGCACCTTGCTAATGGTTAATGCAAACAACATATTGGCAACAATTATAATTCTATTAGATCACATGGCAAAAGTTTTAGTCTTGAGAGGAAGCATTGAAAGGTGTGCATTAGACAGACTTTTGTATCAAATTAATCGAAAATAGAAAGAAGTATTAGTCCCCTGCTGAGTATGAACACCCTGGTCATAAATATAACACTATGAGAGTTGAATAAACACTCCCTCTGTGTTAATGTAACGCTATCAGTTTTGGATTTAACACTGGAGTTCTAATTGAACTCACATAGTGTTACATGTAACACCTAGCAGTACTTATATAAATCCACACCAGTTGATCTGCAGCTTGAGTCAGTCACCAAGAAAACAATTGGTTACAGTCCACGCCAAGAAGTTTCCAGGCTCAAGAAAGCACTTTTTATTCAGAGGAGAACTGTATGATTATGTGGACGAAGGAGATCAAAAATACTTCCAATTCTCTGTCTTTAGTGAAAGAGGATTGCTGCATGTGACCCCCACAACACAATTTCCACTGTCAAACATGGTGGTGGAAAAATTATGCTACAGGGGGTCAAGGGGACAGGACAACTACACTAAAAGAAAGACACTGAAACAATGGACTATGTTTTGGGGGAAATCTTCATCTTTTACAACTAGGCGGTTGTATTTGTAATACATTTTGCGGTTAAGATCTTCTGCGTCAAAGGAATCTTATTTGGGAACATTCTAGCATTAACTTTAGCCAACACCAGAAAGGAAGTTGCCAGAAGGACTGGCAAATTTCAGAACATTCACAGATCAAAACAGATATAGCACGTCTCAGATCAGATCAGATTTCAAGGTCAATGGCACAATGCCTAATGAGGAAATCTAAAGAATCAAGGTAAATACTTTTAATTTGTTTCCCATTATCTACAAAACATATGAACAATTAACACATCACATATAAAAATGTGTAATGAAGAAAGTGTGTTATAGTCCCAGATTGTTCTAGCCAGTGTCCTGATCTTCTGAGAGAGCTGAAAGGTTTGAGATGACACATGCAGGCATGTGAAATCTTTAAGACCTGGAGAGGATTAATTGTATTAGAACTAGAAACACTAGTACTGACCACAAGGTGTCTCTTCACACATTTCGCATGTGGTTCTTCCTGTCACTATCTGTCCAAATATTTGTACAAAAAGGTAAAAAAAGGTCAAACTAGACAACCGACAAACCTTACGACTCGTTTCTTACATTTGTTTTACAAACTCAAACTACAAAAACAACGGGCTATCTCAGAAAGCTAGCATTTTAGGTAAAGTGGAATAATTCTACACCTTCACGTAATGTGAGCCCTGGTGTACATATACTTCAGGAAATTCTCTCTCAGTGTTCTTTAACAAGCTGTTACATGCTGAAATATTACAAAGACACGTATGATTAGTTTTGGTTGAAGTTTATTAGTTGTCAGTGTATGTTAAACTGTCTGGCAATGAATATTTGAGAAAAGCAAGCTTTTAAGACATGGTGCTCTGTGCAAATGAACTTTAGATGTCTAAAGTTCAGGGGCTCTCAATAATGATCCAAAGAGTGGTTTCAAGCTTTGAACACAACCCTGATTTCACACTATTTTTTTTTTTGGGGGGGGTTAAAATTTTAAAAAGGAACTTTGGATTACTTCTTATTATGTTTTCAATCCCTGCCCATGACCGATATTCCCAAATAGTTTTAAGTGCCCGAAAGTGAGTCTGCCGTTGTTCTCAATCCAAACATGATTGTGTTGTGCCATTAATAAAAAGAAAAACTAAACAGTTATCAATAAATCACATCAATTCACTGAGAGAAACTTCTGTTTGATGGAATCAGAATCATTTAAAGGGCCGTACTCTAAAATCAGAGACTCAGAAGGGATTTTACAATGTCATTTTCAGCAATGCTCATTCAATTCAACTGTTTCTCCCTCTTCATAGGACATTTGTGTATTCTCTGCTAACCAATGGCCGTCCTATACCTCTGAACATCACAGTGCGTGCGGTGGTCTTCTGCTCCTTCAACGGTTTTCTGCAGGGCCACGATCTGCTTCACTGCACACAGTACAACAGCGACTGGCTCACTGACACCTGTTTCATCACTGGTCCGTCTCTCTAATCACTCAATATCAGCATCATGCTGCACTGTAAAAAAAATTCAGATTTTGGAGTTTTGAGGACAGTTTAAATCACAAACCTTATGTTTGCTTTCAGGTATTTTGGTGTTTTTCTGTGGAATGGTCATCAATGTCCACAGTGACTACATTTTACGCAACCTTAGGAAACCTGGAGAGATCATCTATAAAATCCCCAGAGGTCAGTGGACAATAAATCAAACTGGTTTAAAACATGGTTTTATGATAAATCACCCCAGAGATTGCATCAAGTGGAGGCTGATCTACAGTACAGAACCTTAACCAAGGCTTTGTCAGTAAGGATGTGTATCCTACTCTGTATTTTAGATCACCTACCACTTTGTAGCTGAGTTACCAGTGTTCCCAGTCACTGAAAAATTCAGTTGTGAGGAAATTCCTTGACTAGATAAGTAGCAGTCACTGAGCTCTTGGGAATGGCCCATTCTTTCATATGTGAAATGCAGTCTGCGGCAATCTTATACATCTGAAATCTAGGACGTGATCTGAATACCGTTCTCATGGTTGGGTAAATATATTTACAAAGTGCAGCAAACATCCAGAATATAAACCACTAGAGCAATACATTAAATCAAGGAAACCCACCAACCAAAGCACTGCTTTGCAAAGCATTTGTGTATCACTGCCACCATTTATAATATTCACAGCAACATGAAATGCAATTCACCCTAGCAACACACAATACACCATAGCAACATCAATATCCGCAGCATCATGCTTTGTTTTATAAAAGCATGTTTAAATCCAAGACTAAAGTTGGTTGGTACTAGCGGGTGGTCTCAGGTGCTATTTTCTCTATAACGCTCTAGAAACTACCACTCGGAATCTTCAAAAAAAAATCAAGTTTACCTTTTCTTTTTAATTTACTCTGTGTTTTTGCTCAGGAGGGATGTTTGAGCTGGTCTCTGGCGCTAACTTCCTGGGAGAGATTATAGAATGGTGTGGATACGCTGTGGCCTGCTGGTCGTTCCCTGCCTTCTCCTTTGCTTTTTTTACCATCTGCTCCATCGGGCCTCGAGCCTACCACCATCACAGGTGCTACACCAACCAGCCACAAAACAAAACTTTACAGACAACATGTTCTTACGTTGAGATTTGCTCAAATCTGTGTTAAAAAAATCAAAACAAGTGAAGATGTCAACACAAAAAACTACTTCTGACCATTTCATGGTGTAAGTTTCAACGCAGTTTCATTGCAAAAGCATACATTTGCATTTACAATTAGCCGGACATGTAGCCTGGACTAAGACCCGATAATCTAGCCTGTCTTCTTGTCTTCACAGGTATTACTTGGAGAATTTTGAGGACTACCCCAAATCGAGAAAAGCTGTGATTCCATTCCTGCTGTAAAAAACCTAAACCTAGAACCTCAACAAAAACACTCACACCTCAAAACAACACACCCTGCATCCCACTAAGCTAAACCCCTCTCCCTCCTGGAAGGAAATGTAAACAAGATGAGCTGACTCCAATATTCAGACATCTTCAACATGCCATGTACCAGCCTGCTTCAAATCCTCCTCCATAATTCCAGTCCCCAAGGACTTAACGATTACAGACCTGTAGACTTACATCTATAGGCATGAAGTCCTTTGAGTGCCTGGTTCTGTTCTATACCGCCTCCAGTTTGCCTACAGAACCAACCAAGCTCTTCATCAAATCTTCCTGCATCTGGCTGCCGGTGAACTCCAGCTTTCCCATTGGATCAGTGATTTCCTGACAGACATCCTGGGATAGAATGTATCGGACTCCCAGGCCATAAGCACTGGTAAACCCCAAGGCTGGACTCATCTCAGACAGGAATGAGTCTGCCAACAGGAGGGAGGTGGACCATCTGGTGCACCAGCAACTACCTGGAGTCGCCCAGAGGACAGTGGAGTTGGATCGTGGCTTTTCGAAAAGTGCCAGCTCCAACACTCCTTTCACCCTGAGAGATGCTCATTTACACTGTGTACTCCTTCTGGTTCCTGGGCACAACCATCACCCAGAATGTCAAGTGGAAGCTCTCACCAGAGGACGATCTCCCTGCAGCAACTGAAGAAGCTCAATCATAGCCATCATACACAGCCATCATAGTCCACCCTCACCTCCTCCATCACCATGTGGTATGCTCAAGAAATGGCCAGGGACAAGCACAGGCTCCCATTCTTTTGAGACCTGCTCATGTCCAGGACTCGGACGTGGAATTAAATCTCAGTTGACCTTTCTCACCCTGAACATGGGACTCTTTGAACCACTCCCTTCAGGCAGCAGGTTACAATCCATTTGGACTAGAACCAGCTTCTTCCCCTCTACCATTGAACCGTTGCCAGTCATAATGATCTGCACTGTCACTTTAGCAGCCAATGCTTATTTGCCCTACTCTCCTTCAGTTAAACTATGCTTGTTGTAAGTGTTACAAAGTATATCTTGCTTTACTTTATTTTTATATTAGTGTTGAAATTTCCTTTTACCCCATTCTTACTACATGATCTCATGTTATGTCTCTGTATGCCCTGTCCCACTGAAGCAAATTCCTTGTAATGTGAAAACCTGTTAATTACATGGCAATTAAACACAATTCTGCTTCCAATTCATCAATATTTGTATTTATTTTTTAAATGCACCATAGAAAGCTTTGTACAGAGTGATGCAGAATATGATTAGCATATTTGAAAAATAAGCACACTGCTCTTAAACTATAATGCAACACAAAGCGCATTGAACCGGTCACAAAAAGATCAATATATCGAACAAAGACCCAACACACATTAAATCATTTGTATCAACTGTAATAAAAGACACTCAACTCCTACAATCCATCAAGCCCAGGTTTTGTGCTACTGCCTTGTATCAGCCTTACTTTTCATCTGCCGTTCTGACTGCACTGAATTCTTCATTGCTTTCTGCATGAGCCACATGCCAAAATGGACGGCTGCAAAGGCCCCCCCTGCCACCCAAAACCAGTTCTTCCTTAGCCAGCTCCGATTTCTCATCTTCACAGTTCTCCTGTTTTCTTCAGAAAGGCATCAGTAGCTGAAATTAGAAATGTAAAGATAGGCCCGAGTACAAATAGAGCTCTTAAAATACAGAAAAAAAACGGTAAAACATGTAAAAGTCATTTCTGATCACGTTAAAAAGCTTTATATTACATTAACTTTTATATTATATTAACCTATATGATATATTTAACTGACATTTATTGATTTATTTATCATGAAAATTCACAGTGGTGCCCAAACTTTTGTGCTGCACACTGTAATGATGCAAGCAGAAAAATACCATTTTGATTTATCCTGCTTTTAGTACCTCATCGATATGGGTATAAAAAGTACTGCTAACCCCCCAAAAAAGCATACAAAGCTGAGTAGAACCAGGTAGATTAATGGGAATTATGAACTTAAGCATTTAAGCATTTACAACAGAACTCAAAACACTGTTACCATCGGCAGGTGTTTCAATCACTCTTGGTCTCCGCTTTCTTCTTGGACTCCTGAGCTGCGAGCTGGGTGATGTATGTAACAATGGCCGGCTCAGGAATAATCACTTCCTCCTTTTTTTTCTGCATCAGTGGGTGGGTTTTGATCTTATACCAGGCCACGTGAATCAGGCCGATGCTTGGGATCATAACAATCAGCACTCTATAATTCGACCAAACCTCCCGGAACCAACTCATATCTCTGAAATACATGAGTAATAATATTTCAAATCAATAGATTCAATATCTGAGTAAAAATGGAAGAACAGCTAGAAAATTCTTTAAATAGAACATTACTAATCAAGGCAAAACATAAACAGTGTGTGTACTGCTTTTGACTCAAGACAATAATCAAGGAACGATTAGGGAAAAAAAGGATTTTTTTTAAGAATTACAGCAAGTTTTTATTTGAAATAGCATCCCATGTATCCCAAACAAAAGGCAAAACATAGTATGTGAAGCAGTGAGCATTGAATTTGAATATACCCTGCAACATACGATGATTTAAATACCAAAAATAGTACTTTACCCGTAAAGACACATAATTGTTTATCTGAACTTGTAACAATAATGATTAAATGCTGGTGAAAAATAAAACCTCTGAACGTATTGAGAAAATATTGTGATTGTACAAAAAATGTGGTTTTGAACATTTAACGCAAAACTGGAATTAACGTGTTCTGAATTAAAATAAAGTACTGTAGAGTGGCTTTAAAACGTAAAAACGTGACTTCTAAATTTACTGCATCTCGGCCTCAGTCATTAATATCACATACAAAGAAGACCATTTTATACCCTATTTATTTATGTAGCGCCTTTGTAGTAATAATACATTTGTTTAACATTTTCTACTAACCTTCAGATTCAACTTCTAATCGCGTGTCACCATTTAGGGGTCCTGCAGAGCAAGAAGATAGGCGGCCGACAATTATCCTGCCCGAAAATAATATTACTAATAAAATTTGTTATACAATCAAATACTAAAGTCAGGTTTTTATTTCTATTAATTAAAATATGCACATTGTTCATAAGTAAACTTAATCTACGTTAAATTATTAGGTTACCGTTTAACGTTTTTTGATGAATCGCTAGCACCAGCAGATGGAGCTGCTAACGTGGGTTTAAATTATAATAATAATAAAAAATAAATAAATAAATAAAATAAATTCACCAATTCTGTGTATGTAACAACATCCCAAAACAATAAAAAACGTTGAATTTGAAAACAGTGAGCAACTCTGAAATACAACTTTTTCATGCTACTTAAGAGTTAGCTTTGCTTGTCGTTGATTCATTGTCTTGGTTTGTTCACAATAAAACATTTGAAAATCATTTCAGAATATTTGTTATATCAATGCTAACTTTTAAGCAAACATATTGCATTATTTTTGTAAAATAGATGTATTAGTATCCCACAACATGTATGCAGAACTTGTTTGGAACAACATGAGAGGTTAATTAAAGACAGTGTCTTAAGTAAACTTCAGTCATTTGGAGCTTTAGTGGATATAATGTGACAATAGATTTTCTCTCTAATTAGGTTGTGTGTGGTAAACATGCTGTATTTGTTAAAACAGGCCAGCACTTAGCAGTTCCCATGAGAATCTGCCCTCTATCCTACAACCCCCCCTGGAAAATCCTACAAGTAATCCATAGAAAATGTGCCAGCATTCCCACAGAGAGGGTTGGTATAGCAAAAGTCATCACCAGACTTCTGTAGGGCTCTGCAATGATTACTGACAGCTGTGGGTATTGCACTGAGTTTCAAATAGTTCAGTCTTTCTAAAGGTTCAATGAGAGTTTTAAAATATAATATTGAAAAAGCAGTTGCATTAGGTTAGCTCTCACACCAGCCATTGTGTTCTTACAATATTGAAATGTTTTCAGATTATTTAAGAAAAGAAAAATGTGCTTTTAAAATGAACAAGATCTTATATAGCCAGCATATATGGCTATTTCCCTGTTATATGTATCTATTCCACCAGTTGATGACTGACAACACGCACTGTCGCAAACACTGCTGGTTTCAGGAAAGAAGAACTCTGGTGGTATTAAAAATGTCCTTTTCAATTATGTGAATATTTAGAATCTAGGGATTTTATTTATTCCAAACGGACATTGCCATTCCCCAATCAACAATCACCTCTCCAGACAACACTCTATGAAGCAAACAACCAATTGCAGGAATTTCCCACTTACCTACCTACCCTTAAAAGACTGCACCACCTAGATATTCAGATCTATGGTTCACCCCAGCTGACTCTCCAGACTGACTTTACTCACCTGGCTCTATTCCTGTTTCCTTACTGTTCCCTGGAAACCTTCAGAACTTCACCTACTCCTCTCAAACGTAATATATTTTTCTTCTGCTCCAGTAACCTGCTTTGTTTCTTTTACCCACCTCTGACCTACACTACTAAAATAGAGTTTGCTATAAACATGTTTTTCTGTCGTAACATTGTGCAGTATGATATGTTTTGTTCCCTTTTGACATAAGCCTGAAGTGGCCAGTCAGTTGCTGTTTCAGTCGTTTCTGTATTGGCACCCGTAGGGACAGTTCTAAATGAGTTCCCAATTTGTTTCATTAACATCAACAGAGTTTGGATTTGCATTGTGGGACAATGTGCAACACCTGGAAATGTAACTTCTTTTATTACTACCTAAGTGGAGTTTAGATCAATGTCCTTGATGACAGCAACCATTTAAACCCATTAAGAGCAACATTTTCCTTGTTTCACCTCAGGACATCTTTAGAGCCGACATGTATAATTTTTCAACAGTAACCTACATTATAGAAACATGCAAATCAGAAATGCCCCCAGGGGCAACATCCCAGGGACAAAGATTTGTGAAAAATTGACTGATGAATACCAAATGTTAGTCCTTTGGAGATCAGCTGATCTCAAACACTTAAACCTTTGACCTTTCACTTAAGTTAACAAATCCACAAGGAACCAGGAGTGTGCTACTGACTGCTTCGTGGACTTTAGTTTAGCTCGAAGTGAAGAGTTTTGAATGTGTTGAGGGCTTCATGGCATCAGGCTGGTTTGATAAAGAGTCACAATGTGGTTTTCAAAGAAAACACTGATTGAAGATGAAGATCTAGAAGAAGATGTTCTTTGTAAACATTTAAAGCGAGCATGTCTCATGCCAGCTATTCATGTCTTCAGCTTTCCCACGGCCATGTAAAGGGCTTTCATAACCTCTCTCACATGGCCGTGCTCAGCTGAACGTCTAGACGTACACAATGTCGACCTTGTAAGAGCAGTCACAGCTGTGTCCACTATGACACTATCAATTTAAATTAGTGAAAAATATAATTTTCCTAGAACTGGACTAAGCACATTTAATTTAAAGTGCCTTTGTGGATCCTCTTTGATTTAAGAGTCTCTTAAAATAGATTTTACACAACTATTCATCTAAGTGTAACCAAACGTTCAAGTGAATGGGACATTGGTGGCACCGGTAATGTAAATGTGCTCGAACGATTCCTTCTTTTGGAACAAATCTCTAAAGTGAATCATGAACAACTGATTATTTGGTAGAGTGAATCATTCACACATTTCATTTACTTATATGATCTCGGCTGGAAGACCGAAACTGAGTTAAGCAAATATTATAGAATGCAAGGTCCAAAAAATATGTTAAAAATGTTTATTTTAAAATGTATGGGTTTGGTAAGTGATTTGCTCAAGCACAAGTTACTAAACTAATAATTCCTATGGATTGGTTTTGTCACAGAATGTTCAAATGACTAAATCCTGAGACAGATACTCCAGAGCTGATGGGAGGTAATCAGACTAAAACTCCAGGTAAAGAATTAGATCCTGTTTTTCCCATTCTATAGTGGCAATTTTATAAAAGATTATCATAGGAGGACCAAACAGAAATAAATAACTCAAAAAAAGACTCAAACATCAATCAACAAAATAATCTGAACTTCCCAATAATCTGAACACACCATCACGACAAATAAGCAGAACTGGTTCTTCCTTTTGCTTTGTGATGTTTCTTTGGATTACTTGTCATTAGTTCGCTTTTTGTCTTGTGTAAAATTTCCCAAAACGCACTAGTCATTCTACAGTTCACTCTTCTGCACTGGACACAGCTTCATCTCTTATCAGATCATTTCCATTTAAGATGACAGTCAGTATTCAAAAGAGTCGACCAATCAGAACAGTAAACGATTCATGAAGATTCAAAACTGAAATCAATTTTAAGTCATTTTTTTTATGTAAACCCTAATAAACAGATCTAAGTTTGTGAACCTCCTTGAATAGAAGGACTAGACACCTTTAATGTACAATATTTTGAGATTTATAAAAAATAAAACAGTTTGATTTCAATCAAAAATAAAACTTAAATTTAAAAGATTTTATTTGATTTATTGTATCCATCTAAATTGAAACAACCAAATAAAACAAATTAATTTATATAAAGTGAGAATGATTGGTTTTGCAGACATTTATATGACAAAGAACATTTCTTTTAATCAAAAAAACAACATACAGAAAACATGGCAGAGATAACAGGTAAAAAGGTGGGACTGAACCAGAAAAGACCCACAATCTCGATTTCGTACAATAAAAAAATGGCCACCAAACAAGATTTCATATTTGTTTCACATTCATTTCAGTTTTCTTCATATTGTTGGTTAATTGCACTTTTAATACTGTTCATTCCCTTTAGAAATTTTGGTAGAAGTTGATGTGAAAACAACTAGAAAACTTCAGACAAGTGATTGATATCCTGCTGCAAAATCCATTAATTTAATGAATGACTTTAAAATCATGACAAAACTTCAAAAAAAGTTTGAAATTGTGAAATAAATCCACCTTCTGTTCACCTGAGGACATCACAAACACTAGCCAAGAATGTTTCCTTAACAGACATTGCACGCTGGCAGACACAAACATCACAATTTTTGGCTTTCTGTAAATAAAACGTTTTTTTCTACCTAAAAATTTTAAGATTTGACATTCTAGTCAATGCACATAAATAAAAACCAGTAATAGACACATGATTTTTAAGTTAATAAATCAAATATACACAATGATTGAATCAAAATATTTACAGAGTAAAACAACACAATGTCTAAACCGACAGTAAATTCAGTCAGAAAACTGTTTGTACATGTGTCAGTAATGCTGCTTTCCCGCTTTCTGGACAGATTAGCATCATTAAACACGAGTTTGGAAAGAAAAAAAAAAAAACCCAGACCAACCTGTGGTCCATCGATTTTTAACATCTCATCAAACACTAACGATTTTATAATATTAATAATAGAAGTTTTCTTTGAAGATTTCCATGCTTCACTCACATTGTTTAGTAGTTTAGTCAATGCTTGTGATCGTATGCTATATGAAACATCTAGGCATTGTCCACACAAACGCGTTTATTTTATAAACTATAGCGTTTGCTATATGGTTTTGCCATTTGTTCACATGCTAACTTCACAACGGAGTCAATGGGAATCATTTTGATAAGGATTCATTGGCTAAACGTCCAGATTTACACCCATAAAACAAGACGTTATGCTAAAGAGATGTGATTTTTTTATGGGGTCTTTTATGCATTGGAGACTTTAAAAAGCTATCAGTGACAGTTGTATAGCGTAGGCTTCAGCTATAACAGAGGAACGCAATGGACTAAGAAGTTGTAAAATTATGTAAACAGCATGCAGAAAAACTGAAACTGCCCAGTGATGTCAGTAATCTTCTAAAACCACAACCAATTCTGCTCACCGGCTCCCTCTGCTTGTGAACAGTAAAGGGCTCCTCACGTGATCTGCAAATATTCCTGTAAGAACGCACCTCAATTGAAAATATTGACCGAACGAATGGTGCCAATAAAAAAAAATTGGCTCAGCCATACTGGATTGGTTTTTCGCAAGGAGAATGACCAATGAAAGCTCGCTCTTTTTATGAAAGTACAGCATAAAGAGCCACTTTTCCCACATTTTCATAGCAGCTTTACACAGGAACTTGGACTGCAAACGCCATCTGCAGGCAGCCCTCTTGAGAAAGCATCTGAAAACTCGTGCACGTCTCAATTTGAGTATGTTTGTAGGGCTTAATCTACCAAAAAGTTTTTACATGAGGATCCACGGCTTCAGAAGTCTGTGTGGTGTCCTCTGGTCTAAACATTTAGACAATTAGGTGTAACTTGTTGATAGACACCTTTTTTCAAGCAATGCTGGTTGTTATAAAAGGAAAGTTCTTGTTAGGTGTTCTTTCACACATGCCTCAATTAGTTTGGTTGAATCGCACTAGAGGTTGTTTTCCCTTCTGGTATTGATCGCTTGTGCAGGTAAAAAGGTAACAAAATGGCCCGAAAAATCTAAAAGAGGTGTTCCTGGCATGGTTCCAAATGCACTCTGGAACGAGTGCGGTACTCTGAAACTTTGTTTGCGGTATGGTCTGAACTCAAACAAGATATAGATGATTTAAAAAAAGGAAAATGATCTGCAGTAACCAGACAAATATGAGCTGAGGTGCAAAGTCTTCTAGAAATGATGGCTTATATGCCCCAGTGTTTAATGTAACTGTACGTGAGTTGAATAAACAATATGTGAGTAGAATTAACACTTAATTCAGTTTTAACACTTACCAATGTGCTAATTAAACTTCGTGCCCAATGGTGTTACATTGGGGCAGTGACACTGGGGCAGTGTTTGAGGACTGCACATTTAACCCTTCCCAAGATTCAATCTAACACTATTTTTGTGCTAGAGAAAGTCACCATTGATACCAGTAGTGTTAATTCAACAATGTGAATTGTCCTGTGTAGGGTTTTTTCAAAAGTTATTTCTAACCAAACTATTAATAAATAGGCCCCAAAACGACAGATACATGGTCTGAACCAAATCACAGGTATGGAAGCCCTCTACAATAGGTTTGTATTTTCTTCAGTAGTCGCGTGTCATTCTCTGTAGTTGATGAGCAGTTTTATCGCTAACCACGAAGAATGATGACCTTCAATACAATAAAATCCTTTGCCCAAGCTGGTAATGCAGCTCTTGGTTGTCGTATACTCCTCCAGTGTGCTTTCTAACATCGATAACCATCGAAACTCATCTTCATTCACTCTCTTTTCCTGTTGAGTTGGAGCAAAGTGTTCCAGTCTTTACCAATCATGCATCATTTTCTATACGATAAACTCCATTTTGTGTGAGCTTTGTTGTGTGTCAAGAACTTTTTGGTGCGACTCTAGGTCTCTATTGTCACGTTTATTTGTCCAGTGTTGGTTTTTAAGATCCATGCTATTCTCTCTCTCCACCAGCACGTATCCGGGCTGGCGGACTTTCTGTAGCCGCCTGTTTGAGTCGTCTTGTGTAAGTTTTGGAGATTCTGGGAACTGAGTCCTGATTTTGGAATTGACCGTGTTTTTGTGGACGCCATGAAGGTCTTTTCCTGATAGGCTACCGTTTGAAGGTTTCTTCTCGATGTGGTTCTTGATCTGGTTGAGCTGATCACGAGTGTTGTTTGCCATGTTTTCATCTGCACTGCTCATAGAGAATGGGATTGTGGGATTGATTGGTGTGGCACTGGAGCTCTGTTTGCGACGGTGGCGAACACACCACAGAAAAACTGACGCCAGGGCCAAAACCCAGATTGCAGTCACAATGGAAACCAGAAGTGGGACAAGATAGCCTACTGAACGAGATTTAGAGAAGTGTTAGATTTGATCAGTCACAATTAATACAAAGTTTTTCACACGGCTCTTGCTCCCTCACCATTGGGGTCAGTGGCTGCTCTCCTTTGGATGCGGACTTCAGCAATGGAACCGATGATGGAGCTGTTGGTGCTGGGTTTGCTCACAAGGTCAATGAAGCGATCCGTAATTTCCTTTACAGCCACACGGCCGTGAAAGGCATTGTCACTCAAACGCTTCAACACACAGAATTTACATTTAAATTTGTGCTAAAAGTAAGAGTAGAAGTACAATATTTACTTTTTCACTGGCTGTTATTTTGGCATTGCTAAAAAGGATTAATTAGAGTAAAAATAAATCATTTAAATGGAATTAAAACCATGTAATCATGAAAAACAGACTAATGCTCGGGATTGGTCTGTGATGTCAAAAACATTTTCAATAACAATATGTTAGCTTAAGTAAACTAAGAGTGTTTAGTGGGATACTTCAAGTTTAGGGTTTGAAATAATATTATTGGTTGGAATTATTTCACTTTCCTGAAACCTTTGAAAGCCGCAGCTTTAAGATCAGACATATCTGCAGATTCACCAATAGTCGTATTTAACAGACCGGAACCAATTAAATACAAAAACATAAATGTAAACATACAATAAATAGTGCACTGCATGACTTACGATGGCCACGTGGATCTGGTTGCTGACGGCAGATGAAAGTTCACAGCTCACGGAAAAGGAAAACTCTGATGAAACATTTTTAGCTGCATACAGATGCCTGAGCTCACGACAAATCTGCTCCACCGTTACTCCCTGTGAACCAAATAAAACATTTACACATTAGCAACACACACAACCACATCTAATCGTCAACTAAAATCCAAACGATTTAGCTGATCGTTGTTTGAGTCATTAAGAGGATTTCTTTGTAAAATGGCAAAATTATGAGACTCCTAAACATAGAATATGGCCTTACTGAGTAAATTCAAGAGGAAGGAAATGAAATATTGAGGACCTTTAAGATATATCAATAGGAGCCAGACACCTTTTTTTCCTTTGCAGTAATTGCCTTAAATGTGAAGAATTTAGGTTTAGCTGATAGTACGCAAGATAACAAAGTATTCTATTAGAAAGTTGGAAGCATAGAATTGTCTAATTGACTACTTGAACTGAAGACGAGTCAAACCCAAGGTTCCAGATGAAAAAGTGTCTTCCACTCCACAGAATGTATCTCTACCGCACAAGTGTTCCGTTGTGACTTGCTTTGCTCCACTGTATCCGATACTTTACATTGCACTTGGTGATTTATGGCTTGAATGCAGCTGTTCAGCTATGAAACCCATTCATTAAATCTCTCTACTCTCCGTTATTGACACATAAAGTTTGGAGGTCTATGACGACTGACTGCAGAAAGTTGGTGACTTTTGGCCACTATGTATCCGCGCAGCAGCCAATCAGCTCATGGTTTGCTTTGCTTTTACACATAGTGTGACGGAGGTCCATTCCAATCATCGTGGTCCTGGCACAAATTGTGGACACCTGCCATCACAGGACGATCGGGAACAGCCGCGCCTCATCAGCGCGGCAGCATAAAAGAGAGAGAGAAAGCTGCCACAACGAGGATGATCTAACGCCTCTGTCTCTCTCTCTCCCCAGACAGCCCGTAATCACCAGGAGACGGCATCGCCTACAGCCCCGATCCTCCTGGCTACTGAACGCACGAGCACTATCGGGATTTGGAGGAGCACAAAGAAGGAAGAAGACACGAGCACCGACACTATAAAGACTGCACTGCACTTGAGCACAACCAATCACTATATTTGTTAATAAATCCACCCTCCGGGGATATTTTCTGTTCACAACCTTGTTGTGTGGTCCCTCTCCTGCGACAATACGTAAACACAGACAGATCTTACTAAACAGACACTTTTTCTAAAAGTAGAACATGAAAGATTTGATTTACAGGCCCAATGCATGTCTTTTGACTCCTAATTGTGCAAGGCATACGTTGCATACCAGCTGTTAAATAATGCAAGGAAAAGGAAAATCTGCTCATAATTTTAGCTACATTACTGTTTTTAGATTCTCACAAATGATTGTAAGAAATATCATCCTCATATTGGATTGAATACAGTTTTTGTCTGAACTCTGACCAAGTGTCCGCACCTCTGTCATTGTGTCCTTGTTGAAGGAGAAGGTGATGTTTGCACAGTCACTCCCCGGGTTGCAGAGAGTGTGAAGGGCGGGTCTGTGACCAGACCAGCACTCTCCCTGAGAGGAACATGGCTTCACAAAACACTGCTCATCACGGAGAGGAACACACACCTGACCCAGGGGACAGTCCAGATGACCTGAGCCTAGAGTTCGACATGGCTTAGGCCCACAAAACAGCTGTGAGAAAAAAAAGAAAACGTAAATATCATAAAAATGAAAATCATCCTCCGTGAACTTTGTTTCGTTCTTTGAAAAAACTGAAGCTACTTTGACAATTATTTGTGTGTTTTTATAGAGTGGACTCTCTCAGCATTTAAAAAACAACTAAAACGAGGCAATGCATGAGGAAATGGATGCATATGCTAAAATGACGGCTAGGGTTTAACAGTGTGGTTACTAGGGAGAAATAATATAATAATCCCCCTGTCTCTACAATTTTCTATAGCTGAGATATAGATATGTTTATATGGTCGCTAGGGTAAAATGTCTGGTTGTTAGGAAGGGGTTTATGATTTCTAGTAATTCTTTAGTGATACCTGTCTGAAAAGTTATAGAAACTTACCGTAATTCAGACAAGTTTTAGGCCTTGGTGGCTATAGCTAATATTAGGTGAAGGGCTGTAAAATGTGTGTATTAGTAAAGTTTTCTCCCCCCGACAATGGACGGAGACATTTTGAATATGAATCCAATATTGTATTTATTGGGAAAAGAACACATACCTTTGTGCAAGTGACAATGCCTTTATTGCATTGGCATGTGTTGCAGTCTTCAGCCCACTTCTCTCCATCTATTGTAACGCGACCACTGACCACACATGGGCGTCCTGTGACTATAAGAAAAAACGGAAAAATGGAACTCAGAACAACACAAAAGGAACCAAGGGTCTTTAATGCCATCTAATAATGAACTGTTCTCAGATCGCTGAGTAGCATACCAGCCACTTTTGACTCACCAACTCTTGACAGAGACTTCTGAATAACAAGACCCCACTATTAGATTTCATCTACAGAAGTCAAGACTGTAATTTTTCCCATGTGGAGCAGCGAAGGTAATTATGTCTGTTGCACTGTTCCAGGGTGTAAACAATGCTATTGTTTATGCCCAACAACTGACTGGCGACAAAGGGGGCAGGTTTCAGAAGTGCAACATGTGGGCATCTGATATTGCCTTTGAAATAGATGCTTAAGTTTAAAAAAATGTGGAAGTATAAAAATGTGATACTCTCAAAAAGTATATTAGCTCTCCTAGTTATTTTTAAATGGGAAAACGCTTTGGTTTTTATTCATGGCATGGAGTCTATGGAATGCCAAGAGCTCCACAATTGTGACAGATTGAGGTCCAAACAAGAAGTCCTTTGAGGTGAGTTTGAGGTTGCTGTACTGGACTACATTTAATTTAATTTAATTTCATAATCCTTTATTAGTCCCCCACAAGAGAAATTCACAGCAGGTAAGACCAAAAGCACACCAAGAAGAGAGAAAAATATCAAAGATAGCAGAATTGTTAAAAGAGCTTCATGAGAGCTCCTTCACACAGCATGGATCAGCCTGTCACTGAAGGAGGGCAACTATAAATCAATTGATCTACATTCACAAATTATCCCAAACAAGTAAATCAAGTAAACAATTGTGGCAGGCTACCAACACTCCTGCCACTCGGTGTGGTCATGGTAGCATGTGATACGGCTCCAGCGTGTTTCCTTCCAAAGAAAAACTAAATTTTCTTTCTGTTCAGGGCCAGATATTAGCTAAACCTTGTAATAAAAGATTACTGTGGTTGCCATCCATGCTTTGGAAATTTGACTATGTATGAATACTCAAAACCGTCAACCTATCAGAGCATGTCAATTACTGTAAATGTGAATTAAACAAACTTTCTCATTTAAATACGCCTTAAAAACGCCTGCCAAATGCACAAGTAAAAATTTAGTGGAAACTTTTACCTTCATGACATTGGGGCCCAGTTCTCCCAGGTAGGCACAGGCATCTGTATCCATTAATTTCATCCACACAGGTAGAACCATACGCACAGGGGGACGACTGGCACTCATTGATGTCTGCAGGGTGATGCAAAAACAATACTGAGAAACAACCACCACTAACCAGTGCTACATTCACTAGTTAAATTCATTACTCACTGATGCGGCAGTCTGGGCCTGCAAATCCACTGGCACACTCGCAGCGGTACCAGTTATCACCATCCACACACGTCCCACTGTTATAGCTGCACATATATTGACACAACATTAGGCAAGCTCAACTGTGAAACAAACTCTTTTATAATAAATATACATTGTTTACATTTGTTTTTAAAACATAGACAAGAGAGGGAGGAGCAGGACCATTTAACATTTAACCTGAACATTATTTAATACCATATATTGAGGATTGGTACAGAATCTTATAACCACTTTAATGTTGACTGAAATGGTATTGTTTACTTGAATTCTTTTAAAGGAAGTGCTTTTTTCACATTTCCCTAAACAAAATGTCCAACCAAAGAATATTTGATTGCGTGGATAATCTTAAAATATTAAAATAAAAATAATCCAAAGTTAAGAATTCATATTTTTATTTATTCGTATGTTGACCTAAAGTTTATGAAGTCAGTGTATAGGTTCATGAAGTGTTTATTGTTTAGATATGCCAAATTGGTTGCAATGGTAAACAGTCTGGTTGCTTTGGAGGGGTGACAATATAAAGTTCCCCATGTCGCTATGATTTTCTAAGACAAAGATTTGTAAAATTGGTTGCTACATGAGTAGTCTAGTTGGTATGGAGAGGTCAGTCTCATAATATGTTCTCTTTTTGAGTTTTATAAACCAACTCCTGTGTCTCAGTTATTTTCCAAAGTTAAGATGGAGTTCTTAGAAATAGTTTGCTAGGGTAAACAGTTTTGTTCCTAGGGAAACTAAAGTTTATATTATGATTAACAACCAAAACCCTCACAAAAGCAATATATACATAAAATATTAACTTATTCACAATTCTATTTTTAACTAAAATAGTTTACTCCAATACTCTAGTACTGCCACCTGCTGGCTAAATCAGATTAAGCTTCCTCTGTGTTCTTTCTGATATTACATTGAGATCAATAACAGAGCACGATAGAGCCTTTTGTGTTGTTCAACAGAAGGAACTAATTTCACATTTTTCCTAAATTGAATGTTAAATGTATGCTGTATTATTATTTAAAAATTATTATATCAAAATTATTTATGGGAAAAGCACACAGCAACATTACCTTTCGAGTCATGCAAATGATGCGGAGAAAAAACATGACATTTTGTTACAGTTATACGACCATGATACAGTTTTCAAAAAAAATCAATGGTTAAAAAATATCTTAGTGGAAATGATTAACTCTTGCTTAAATTTGGAAAAAAAAAATAGCAAAAGTATGCCTTTGTATCCATTTACGCTGTTAAATTAAACTAAATAATACTTCTAGCTTTCAGGGCCTTTAAAACTAAATCTTGATGTAGTTCAAATTATAGTAAAAAGGAATTCTGGTTTAAATAATGAGCTAATGCTGAAATATTTTTATGTCATAAAGAGTAACAGCTATAGATTTGTATTATTAAGCTTACCATGGCTGTGAGTTGCAATCATTGGAATCTGCAAAAATGAAACAGACAGGTTGTTGGAAAGAAAATAATAATGGACTAATAATAATAATAATCCTAGCAAGAGCCTATAGACTATTTAATGCATTTTCAGTTTTAATAGAATAAAAAAAAAATAATACGATTTATTAAAGAAAGTGAGTGCAGCATAGAGTTGAGAAGAAAACCTTAAGCAAGCAGCAGAGGGTGAGAGTTGGAAAAAGGAGGTGGACAGGAGTCAAAACAGGAAGTAGTAAGGAAGTGGAACAGGAAATCTTGCCGTACTCTGGCTGCAGGTGAGCCCCTCCCAGCCTTCTTTGCAAATGCAGGTGAACGTTTCGCCAGAGACCACGCATGTAGCTCCATTCTCACAAGGGTTCGGCAGGCAGCTGCTGTTCTTTGCTAAATGATAAACCGAAGAAGTGTTCTCTAATCTAAATTCTATAATCAGGCCCATAATGCAGAAACTTTTCCTGTCAAACAGGTGGAATACTGGATAATATGCTAATTGAGACAATTTCATAACTAGCTCACCGATGTTACAGGTGGCTCCGTCCCATCCAGGAGAACACGAGCACTTAAACGAGTCGCCTTCATCCGAGCACACACCTCCGTTTTTACACGTAGCCTCATCACATTGACTTTCACCTATAAAAGAGAACAAACAGATTCTGAAAAACTTAGTATATTTTGGCTTTAAACAAAATGGAAAGTATGGATATGAAAATGAGTTCACTAGATTTGTTCTGTAGCTCCTCCCCTCTTATGTTCTGTGTAACTACTCCCCTCTGATGTTCTTAAGCTCCTCCCCTCTGTAAATCTATAGCCTCTCCCTTGTGATGTTCTTAAGCTCCTCCCCTCTGTAAATCTATTGCTCCCTCCCTCTGAAGTATTGTGTAGCTTCTTCTCTAAGTTAATCGGTAGCCCCTCCCCTCTGTTAGTATGTAGCCTCTTCCCTCTGATGTTGTGTAGATCCTTCCTGCTTCTCCTCTCTGTTGTTCAATTGCTCCTTCCCTCTGTTAACATGTAGTCCCTACCCTCTGATATTCTGTGTAAGTCCTACTCTCTGATGCTCTGTGTGGCTCCTCCTCTATTATGCTCTAGGTAACTACCGGTACTCCTCTCTGATGTTCTGGAGCTCCTCCCCTCTGTTAAGATGTAGCCCCTCCCCTCTGATGTACTGTGTAGCTCCTACCCTCTGTTAATCTGTAGCCCCACTCCTCTGATGTTCTATGTAGTTCCTCCTCTCTGATGTTCTTTAGCCCCTCCCTCTGTTAATCTGTAGCCCCACCCCTCTGATGTTTTAAGCTAGACTCAGTGAGGTTGAGCAAGATTTAAAAATCTGGAAAAATTCTACACAATAATGTTTGTGCACTGTAATCTGTACTGTAGACAAAAAATATAACACGCACAAGAAAAAGATCCGGAATAAATGTGTCCAGAAAAGCAACACAAAACAAAGTGAGACACATGCAAATGAGGAGGCGGGGCTTACGTGAATGACAGGTTTTTCCCTTCCATCCATTCTCACACTCGCAGTAAAAGTCATTCACCAGATCACGACAAACTCCTCGATCTCGACAGGGGTTCAGTCTGCAGTCATCTATATCTTTTGAAACAGTCAATTGTTGCAAAATAAACAATAGTTTAGATTAGTTTGATTAAAGCTGCGAATGGAACTCACTGGTCTCACAGTCGGCTCCTTCCCATCCATCAGCACAGATGCACTGATAGCGGTTGATCTTATCAATGCACGTCCCTCCGTTTCGACAGGGGCTGCTCTCACAGTCATTGATGTCTGAGGGGGACGAGAGAAATAAAATACTGAAAGCTCAAAGAGAATAGGTGATTCATGATGCTTCCCACTGCATCCTCGTTTGATCAAAGTCGAAGGTTCCCGTGTCTGATCTCAAGAAAACACTACAAACATTGCTTTGTCCATGATGTCACAAAGAGAGTTTGATGTTAAACTCTAAAGATGCCTTTGCCACCTGGTTCTTGCCTCGTACGCCTTCAATTCTCAAGCTCTGAAAACAAGGATTTGATATATCAAGCAAACAGGTGAAACGTGTGCATGAGCTGTTTGTTGGCGATGCATCGTCACTGCATCGTTGAAATTGGACAAAAAGGTTGAGTTATGGGTGGAGTTTATGAAACTGAAACCTTGAGTGATTATCTTTATCTGTCATTCAAGTGAAAGCAATTTTAAAGCATTGCCTTCAATTTCAGAAAGTTGAAATCATTTTATCCGACATTGACTCTGGTAAAAGGCATCCAGTGAGATCAGTAGGAAGCATCAAACACACTCACTCTCATGGCAGTATGCCCCAGTGAATCCCTCCTGGCACTGGCAGCTGAAGTGCCCACCATTGTGACTCCTGCAGCGCCCGTGAGGTCCACAAACACTGGAGGAGATGAGCCGCGTGCCACCGGCACTGCTATTCGATACCACAGCCACGGTGCAGCTGTCAATCACTGAAAAAGAGAGATTTATTCATTGCATCTCAACGAATCAAATGATTAATGAATATATTCAATAATAAAGACACACTTTGAGTCAATACAAAAAAAAAACATTTCTCATTTTTATATTGATAGATTTCTTTATAAACAGTAAATCAATAACTAATTCTAAAGGTCTGCTGGCAACAGTGAAGAATTGTGGAGGCTCTTGAATGGAGATTTGGTCAGAATTAATGGTGTTCTGCAGCAGGAAAATGACCCAAAGCATACAGCCAAAGTAATAAGAACTTGTGATGTGACTGCCTTTTTATTACTGCAGTTTGTGTGTGTATTACAATATTGGTCAGGAACAGAAGCCATCAAATATAAGGATCTTACCCCGGCAGGGAGAGTTGAGGCAATGGTCTTTAAGCTGAGAGCAGTTCTTGCCTTCGTAATCTTCAGGACATTTACAGAAATAATCAGAGACCAGACTGAAGCACTGAGCTCCGTTCTGACACGGGCTGCTTGCACACCAGTCTGAGTCCAGCTGAGGAAAAAACACATGATAAACATATCGGTAAGGATCTAAAGAGAATCCTCCACCATCTCCAAAAAACACAATTCCCTTTATATTCTAGCACCACTATATTTAGCTGCTTACTGGGAAAACAAGATTTGTTTGTATGCAACGGAAGAAAGAATCTTTTTTTGCCTGAGCAGACGCTTCCATGGGTCTGAGGTTTGCCTACCTGGCAGGTAGCACCTGAGAAGCCTGGTGGGCACGCACATTGGAAGCCGTCAGGTGTTCTTCTGCAGTGGCCACCGTTCAGACAGGGACGACTGACGCACTCGTCTACATCTCTCTCACAACGATCACCTGAAAAACCTGCTGTACACTCACAGCGGTACCCCCCGACCAGATCCTGAGAGAGAGAGAGCGGATTAGCACAAACCTATTTAATGAGCTATAAGTGGAAAACAATAATAATCTACATAATATAAATACTGAAATATTAAATCATAGCAGAAAAATATATTTCAAATTGCTTATGCAGTCTTGTTTACTGTTCAAATATTAATTCGAAACCAAAGTTGTTAAAGAAATTGTTGAGAAGATTTAACAGAAAATATGACTTTATTTAGCTTAAACATAGCAGATGCTATCAACTGAACACAATGCTGCATTGAGGAAAGAGTAAGAAGAGGGAATGGGCTCATTTGAAAGTCCAAAGGAGAAAGAGGGTTCACAATATTTACTTTTCTGAAATATAATTGATAATCTTGTTTAATTATAAATCTTATTTACAAATAACCACAGTAAATCCCTTACTAATGTCCTCTTCTATAGCCGAGATTACAATTATTTAGAAGTTGTGTTTATACAACTGTTTCTTTCCAGCTTAAGCACTTTGAATATAAGATGAGAGTGTTTGGGGAAAGCTGATTGTTAACAGGAGAGATGGTGGTGTCAGCTTTACCTTGCACATGCCTCCGTTCAGACACTGGCCATGGCAGTTGTTGATGTCTGTGGAAACAAAAGCCTGATGAAAATTTGGGTAAACATCTTTCCCATCACTAAAGCTCTCTACTCCTCCTCAATTCTCTAATGTCTTATCTGTCATCTCCACAACCTACTTTAAAAGGTTCCTTGTGAGTAAAAAACCCAAACAAACTCACTCTCCAGATCGGAATACACCAAATTTGACGTAATATACTGTTTTGAAACCGATTCTTGCATTCTATGTGTGAGAATATCAGAAAATATATATTGCACTGTTACACATGAACATTATGTACACATGAACATTATTATATTATGAAAGCATTTAACAGAAAATGCAGCTTTATGTAGCTTAAACATAGCAGTCAGCTAACATTAAGCACTGCTAATAAAAGAGAGGAAGGGGGAGGAGTGGGGGAAGGAAGAGAGAGAGAGAGAGCTAGAAATGGAGCAACCGGACTCTCAAGTCCAAAGCATAAGAGTATCAGCAACTTTACTGAAAGTGTAACTTCCTGTTAGTGATGTATTTCCTGTTCTCAGGAAACAACCAGAAAATAGAATTATGAATATTTTTTCTAAAACATATATATGCATTTTCAATATCTATATATATTTTGCTTTTCAAACATATTTTTTAGTCAAAATTCAGAAAAAAAAACTAGGGAAAAAATGTGTAACAAACTAAAGAAAAATAAATTTTAAAAATGTTTCCCATTTTGAAATCACATGTTGAAACCCTTGGATATTTACTCACTAATGTCACAGTTCTGTCCCGTCCAACCAGGGAGGCACTCGCAGAAGTATCCTCCAATCAGATTCCGGCAGGAGTGGGCATTGACGCAAGGGCTATCCTCACACTCATTGGCATCTGCACCAAAAATAACAATCAGAAAAAGGGCAAAACAAATAAAAATAAGTGCTTTTAACATCTTTGATCTTTGCGTCTTAAATCAATGTGTTATTTTTGTCTTTTAAACATCAAATCAGCTATATAAGTCCACAACAAACAAATAAGTGCACAAACCAATGAGGCAGGTCTTGCCAGTCCATTGAGGAGGGCAAATACATTTGAAACCATCCAGCAAATCCACACACACACCGCTGTGGTTGCAAGGGTTTGGGATGCAGTCGTCTTCATCTGAGGAAGAGCACAAGAACATATCTTCATTAGGTTCAGGCTTCAGGGAAACTGAGAGCACTGTCATATGCGAGTTCTCATTAAGTTAGCTTGTCATAGAAACTTCAAACAGACCACACTTGTGGAGGTTACCAGACTCTGCAAGAACATACCAATTAATGTACAAAAGTATTTATTTTAAGCTTTATAAGGGGTTAAATATTTGACTTATAATGGCCTTTGAATAAAATGAAAAACAGCAATGAGAATGTCTTCAAGATCAAAGAGAAATGGGAAACATAGTAACAAATAAAAGACATAACTGATTGCTCCCTAGCAACCAAACTGTTTACACTATCAACTCAGCTTTGGTACATGAAAAAGACAAGGTGGTTGATTTATATAACGTATAGTGACAAAGGAAAAATTATTTTATGTCACTGACACCTCCATAGCAACCTGACTGTAATAGCAACCAATTTGGCACCTCATCTTAACCATGGAAAATCTTTGATACATGGCGGTTAATTTATATTACTCTCATCGGCACAGGGAACCATGTATGTAGTTTTAAATGATAATTTTAAACAGCACTTTTAAATGTGCACAAACTTTAGCCGTCTAGTTACATTTGTTATTTAAAGGACCCTTCCTAAGAACTCTACGGAGTTCAGATGCACACTTAACACACACCTGACATGTTAAACTTAATTATAAATCCATGAACAGGAAGATAATTGATCTCTTTGCTTGTTTTGAACAGTTTGATTCAAACGCGTGTCAATTTTTTTTGCATTTCTAAAACTACTTTGAGATAACTTGGCTGTTTCCTGCCCTCCCTCCTCATCTTTAAGTAATTTTTTTTTATTTTTAATTTTTTTAATTTTCTTTAAGTAAGACTGTCATTACAGTTTTTATTGATCAGAATTTTAGACCTGCCTAAATAAAAATAGATAAAGAGATGAAATAGACTCACTGATCTGACAGTTTGGTCCACTCCACCCAGGTGCACAGTGACACTCGAAGCCCTGAGCCGACTCCACACAGTGACCTCCATTTAGACAGGGCTCAGACAGACAGGCATTATCCGCTGAGGAGAGGAGACAAGTTGCATACATGAGAAACTTGTAACGCACAGTAAACATGGCTCCATGGTCTCTTTCTGATTGCGCTATACCAGTTACTTTTTTTAAACTCCCTATAACCCCAACATAAGAAGTTTATTAATTTATTCAGGTTTATGAATCTATTCAGCCATTTTTCAGATGGTATCTTTAGCATAGTAAATCATTGAATCCTATCAGACCATTAGCATTTTCATTATATTACAACACAGTCGAATAAAATCTAAAGCAGTTACATTTGAAAAAGGAAATATATGGTACAGTTCCTGAAATCATTTTATTCTAAAAAGCCACTGGTCTAATTGCAATGATCTATGCTAAGCTAAGCTAAAAGTGCCATCACCAGATCTAGAGAAAGATTAAAAAAAAATGTTAATAAAAAAAAACACACTCATTATTTCAGGAGATTGACAATGGAGCCTATAACACATAAAATAATCACAGTTTATCCCTTTTTGCATTCATTTAATTCATTTATTAAGTACAGTACAGTAGACTTCAACTAAAAAGGTCAATTGAAACCATGAACAGACACTGGTGGAATTTCAATTTTAAATTAGGTTTTCATGACATAAACTCCAAATGTCTAGTATTTAAAAATTCTTTCAATACACATTTCAGTTTTTTTTTCGGAAATGCTAACAATAGTGGTGAAATTTAACATACATCAGAGTATCTTTGAGTGTCAGAAAGTGTTGAGTTCATAGACAGTCAGACAAGGTCATGTCTTGGTTTTCCCCTTTTCAATTCCTATTCTCTTCTTCTCTTTCTCTGCTCTATTGGTTTATCAGATCAAGCACAGGAAAGCCCCATTGGCCTATCTCACCCAGAAATGGAGACCAGCAACACAAACAACACGCCAGCCACATTTCTTTTAAAGAAACAAGGGTTGAAGGAGGAAAAGCAAAAACTAAAGTACACAAAACGAGAAACCTCTATGGTTCTGGAGAATTGTGTGTAACAAGAGACACCTCATGCCAAACCAAACTATTTCTCTTTACAGATGTACACACACTGACTGGATTCTTTGGCTGGAGTAGTATTTTTTTTTTAAGAATGTGGGCTTATTGTCGCATCTGTTGACTGAATAAAACTCCAGAGTTTCTCTAAGGTTTTCTCATTTTTCAGAAGATTTAAATGAATTGCTCCAAACAAATCCAAACACAGGTTTACTTGTGTTACTTCAGTGCACTTTGAGCAAGAGCTTTCCCTCAATCTGGTTCTCTGTGTGTGTGAGAGTGAAGCACCTCTCTCGCAGTTATGGCCAGAGTAGCCGTCGGGGCAGGCGCAGTGGTGTTTGTCCGGTCCGGTGTTACTACAGGTGCCCCCGTTCAGACAGGGCTGGAGCGTAGCACAGCTGTTCAGATCTAAAAACACAGGGGCACCACATGACTCCAATGAGCAGGATGGAAAAGAACAGAGCATAAAACTGTTCTAAATCCAGTGTAATAAAAATAATGGCAGTAAAATGACATAAACGACTGTAGAAAAAACAGAAACAAAGAACAGCTAAATAAAATGAATACATGCATACTACATAGTAAACTTGAGTGAAATAAAGTGCAACAAAAATTACAAAAGAAGGAAAAGAGAGACAACAATACAACACAAAACAAGACACTGATTTCAAGCAGATTTTACCTAAATCAAGTAAAAAATATAAATGCAAACAGGCTATACGGGCCCAAATCTAAAAAAGCAGGTTGATTAGTAAGACAAATAAATTAACACATTCATTTATTCAGTAATTTTCCTTCTCGTGTAATCCCCTTTTGAGGTCACTGGGGTGTACATCTCCAATGCACATCGGGCACGAGGCGGTGGACACCCAGGACAGGTCCATTGCAGATAAATGAACACATTCTATTAAATTGTTGACAAAATTAACTAAAGCTCCAGTGATTTAGCCGATTAAAAGGTTGATACATTTTTAACCAATGGTGGCGCAGCTGCAAGATTTTTTGAGATTCAGGCAATTATGGCAAAATTCAGGCAATTATGGCAAAATGTGTATCTATGTCCACGACATATACCAGACGAAAAAGACCAGGCCAGAATATGAAGCATATGTTAAACAAAGGTTATTAAAATTTTCTAAATGTCCTGTAATTATATATTTTGACCAAATCTTGTTGAGTACCTGCAGGGCAAACGGGCAAATATACAAGCCAACTTTTGTAAAGAAATATTAATGCATTTTACAAAAACCGTCATACAAAACAAATGGTCTACATCTGTATGATGGTCTGAGCGTATTGAGACCAATTTTGTGATTTTACAATAAACAGAAAAAGCCAATAACGGTTCATGCGCCCTTAATAAACGCTTTGTCACAACAACTTGATTTACATAACCTTTAGTCAACGTGGCCAGAGGATTATCTGTACCAAGTTTCATGAAAATCTGTTAGATGGTCTAGGAGGAGTTTACAAAAGAAGGTTTTGAAGGTTACTAAAATGCGAATTAGCATAAGGTTCTATGATATCAAATAGTGAACAAGAATAGTTAAAAGGCTAAGGATTAAGAACAAAAACAATCATTTTGTTTCTAGATCTCACAGTTCAAAAGTTATTAGCACAAACAGAAGAGCTACTTTTAACTAGTGGTGGCGCTATAGAGTTTGAGTTACAGGGATCAAATTGGGTTAGATTATTCCTAAGAGCCAACTGTATCAGTGTGTCAAATTTCACAACTTTTCCAAAAGGAGATCATTGGGCTGGCATTGACCTCAATTGCAAAGAAAAAAACCAGTACAAAATAGGAGCGTAAGTAATAACAAACTGAAAAGGTAAAATAAGTCAAACAAAACTGCAACAATCAGCTTGGAACTAAATATAGCATACAGAAGTGAGTATAATAAAACAAAGCACACAACACCACAAACATTCAAAGAAAAAAAGATTGCAATGACATTCTGGGAAACAAAACAGAAGAGAATAAAAAAGAAAAAGAAGATTAAAACAATACAGCAAACAGATTTTAATTAAATACAATAAAACAAACTTCAACAGATACAAAGCAACAGATTACAACAAATCACATAAGAATAGTTAAAGTCGTAAATAAACTGTATTAATAATAGACAATGCAAAGTTCAAACTGAACAGGTCAGAAAAGAAAACAATTGACTAGAATGAAAGCAGTGGTCATACCCTTGTCGCAGAGCTGTCCTCCCCAGTTGGTGTCACATAGGCACTGCCAGGGTTCCACACAGGAGCCATGAACACAGCCTGGATGAGGAATGCACTGGTCACAGTATTCCCCCTGCCATCCATAGAGACACCTGCACCAATCAAACAGATAGATTTTCATTGAGGTTTATCAATTATAGAGCATTAGTTCACTAAATTTGATTAAAATACAACACAACACATTACCTGCAGTCTCCTGGAAGTTTACAGGAACCGTGTTCAGTGCTACAGCCCTGCTTGCAGATCGCTGAGAGAGAGAGAGAGAGAGAGAGAAGTGAAGCAGGAGTTAGTTATAAGTTCATCTGTGTGACCTCAGCAATCCTAACACACAGAATCACATGACAAACTAGCCAACATGAGCTCATTTCTTTTCCCAAACTCTTTATCATTTATCCACATGGAAATGAATGCAGAAATAAATACAAAAGAGAGATAACGCAACATGAACGCACTGTGCCAGAGCCAAATATTGCTGATCATGATTTGAGTTATGATGTTTTTCCTTGGAATTTTATCAACTTTTCATCATTTTACAACCCATCCCTCACCAGTGTTGCATTCGGGACCGGCCCATCCTTCCAGACACGTCTTGTTTCCATTGTGGTCGCAGGTGTAGTGGCCAAAGAAGTCATCTCTCGGCCGACAGAATTTATTACAGCCAAAACCAAAGTAGTGTTCGTCACAGGTCACACGAATCTGGACGTGGAACTGAGCTGCAGGGCCGGTGTGCTTCAGGAGCTGCCACTGTAGACTTGGGTTGATCATCCCTGACTGAACCGCTCGCTCAATCACTTTCATGCCTATGAGACAGAGACATATGACATTACAGAGATTAAAACTTTTCAAAACATCTCCAGATATGTTATGACAGACACAGCACATTCACAGTGTTAAATCAACACCACCTTGTGACAATGGTGCAGACACAATGGCTTACATTTAACATTGGGCTAGTGATTATAAAGGTTCACACCAACAGTGTTGATTTAACAATGAAGTTTGTTGTGTGGGTGTTAAACTGTTGGCCACGTTATCCTGCACAGGAAAGTCCTCTGAGTAAAATTAACTCTATTCAGAAAGTATTTGCTCCCTCTCTAAAAAGTGATCAAATAGCTCAAAGTGGATGAGGTTGCAATGAGAATATTTTTTTTTTTTAACCATCGGTGATGCAGAAACAAAAGGACAACTACAACACTGAATTTTCAAACGCAGATTTAGAAAAAGATTTACGAAATCATTTAATCACAATTGTGTTTAATTTATAGCTATTTTACATTTAATGTAGCTAGACATTACATTTTGTATTCAAAAAGGTCTGTGCCTTTAAGAAATGCATAAAATACCAGTACTCTTTGTTTACTATACTTAATACAAAGAGAAAGAGGCTGTATTAATGTTTTCATGGCTGACCAGAATCCAGCACAAACCTGAGGTATTTGACTGAAGGGCTGTAAATTGTGAGAAGTGTGTGAAGTGTGTGACGACTGTGTGGCTCGTGGTTGAGCAGAAATAAGTCTTGTGTTCTTCCCCTAAAGGCCTATCCACAAGCACAAGATATGTTTAAGAACATCAATTGTGGTCCACTGTTGTGCCTTATTAAAAAAGTTTAGATACAAAAAAAAATCCCTGCAACCCTGCTATGGTCGCTTCCAGGCAGATGAGGGAACTGAACCATCATTGGCGATAGTATCAAAAATGGATTTTAATCGGTATCGTCTCTAAAAAAATATACATTTTTCTCATTTTGGAGTAAACTGAACAACTTGTGCATGTGAAATTCTGTGCTGTTCTGCAAATATTTACTATTATTGTGGAGTCATTTAGAGCAAATCACTGGCATGTTAGGATTAGTATCATCCTAAGACCTTGGAGTTCTGCGAAACATGCTAGAAAATTTTTCATGCATGATAATTATTAATGGCCAAAATACTGACATGATTGATTTGCCTTTGATAATATTAATCTAGTGCAGATATGGTCTCACTTTTCTCTCTGTCACAAATTATATATAAACATTTCATTATGAGCTGTGTCATTTTAAACTAAATAATTAATAATCAAAATGCACATGTATATACAGATAAATATATTTAAACATCTGATTCAACTACAAAAACATTTAAACATTAAACTGATGACTTTATATCATAAATCTGGTTAGGGACACAGCTTTACGTGTCAGTGTGTGTTAATAAATGACAGACTATATAAAAGCAGGGCTCATGCTAACAGCTACTTAACATGTTGGTGTAAAGTACAAGTGCTCCAGTTCAGGTTTGACACAAACACAAGAGCCACATGTCGAAATCTGAATGGCAGAATAAAAAAAAAACCTGTGCACACTATTAACCAATTACAAGTAAAATTCCATGCAATTCAGAGCATAAAAAGCACACGCACGCATGCATGCACGCACATCTGAGCAGACACGCAAACTACCATACACATACCCAGTTCCAGTAACTTTGAATTCACTCTCTTTAAACATGCAAACATAATTATATTTTTGTGTGTTTGTGTTCAATTGTGATACTCACTGCCTGTGCTAGAGTCGTTATTGAAGTCCAAAGCCTCCACAATCAATGTGTAAGACCTCTGAAAGAGAGTAACAAAGGATACATTCATTAAGCCATGCACACATTAATGATGATTCAAAACGAAACTACTCAAGCATCACTACTAACACAAGAAAACTAACAAAAGCTAACAAAGCTAAAACCGGAAAGCTAACCCAGAAAAGCTAACACAGGAAAGGGAATGCAGGAAAGCAAAACAAGACAGCTAACATAGTAAAGTAAACACAGCAAAGCTAGCACAGGAAAAACAACACAGGAAAGCTAACAGCAAAAACACAAGAAAGCTAACACAGTAAGGTAAACACATGACAGCTGACACAGCAAAAAACAACACAGGAAAGCTAATACAGGGAGGCTAACATAATAAAGCTAACACAGGAAAAACAACACAGGAAAGCTAACAGCAAAAACACAAGAAAGCTAACACAGTAAGGTAAACACAAGAAAGCTAACACAGTAAGGTAAACAAAGGACAGCTGACACAGGAAAGCTAATACTGGGAGGCTAACATAAGAAAGCTAGCATAGGAAAGCTAACACAGGAAAGCTAACAGAAAAACAAAGGGGAGCTAACACAAGGAAGTTGACACAGGAAAAACAACACTGAAAGGTAATGCAAGAAATTGAACTCAAGGAAGCTAACACAGTAAAGTAAACACAGGAAAGCTAACAGCAAACACAGGAGAGCTAACACAGGAAAGTAAACACAGGAAAGCTAATACAGGGGAGGCTAACACAAGGAAGCTAACATTGGAAAGCAAACAGTAAAAACAACACAGGAAAGCTAACAGCAAAGCACAGGAAAGCTAACACAGGAAAGGTAATGGAAGAAAGCGAACACAAGAAAGCTAACACAGGAAGGCTGCCACAAGAAAGCTAACACAGAAAAGCTAACAAAAGTAAGCTGACGCAAGAAAGATAACAGTATAAAGGTAACACAGGAATGCTTTAACACTTTATTGTGTACAATAAATTTGAATTATTGAATTTATTGTGTAATATTTTGTTTTTCAACTGTATATGGTGCATCAGCTTTGGAACTGGGGTGTTTTTTGGTAACCACAACATACTCTTCGATTTCTACCTGAAGATCTCCAGATCGGGTCACATAGGCATACAATGAATGAACGAATGAATGATGATGATTCAGGGAGTGACTCCCTAAGACAGTGACATATCACACCTGCTGATTGATTTATTTATAACTTTCATAACCTTAGCAAAAATATTCATGCTATCTAATGTAAATGTCACACACAACTGCTTAGAACTGCGTTTGTTTTGAGAAACATCGAAGAACAGAATAATTACTCTTTGTTTCATCAGCAGACATCTCTGAAATCTCACTTTGCATCGACTGAAGATAACCAACAGGACAGACAGGAGAGCGAAAGAATGTGTGAGAAAATCTCAACAGGAAGTGCAATGATGCTGGAGGACGTGAAAAACATGAGAGAAAATGCTTGAGAAAGATTCGGATGAAACGAGGCTGATTCTGAGAACAGAAGCATGTGTTTTCTGACATTAGCTCACACTGGCTCTTCCTGCCTCGGATTTACCAGCTTTTATGAGCTTTAATCCATGCTTCCACACTCGCATAAATGAAGGTGAGGTCAGACGAGTGTTTGGAGCCGCACACGGGCCATTCAGAGTTCAAACTCACAAAGAGAAAGAGAGGATTCATGCGCAGGGTAACACCTCAGTGATTTCAACCAGAGAGAGTGTGAGAAAGCCATGAAGAAAGTCACGGACAACACTCACTTCACACACTGTCAGAGATTTACAGTTTATATCCATGCATCTATGTTGAACATAAAGTTCAGCCCTGCAACAAAATAGTGATCAGTCAAGAGAGTACTTTTAGCCCAGTGCATCCTTGCTTGAATGCAAGGGTTGCCTTGAAATAGAGTTTCCTCAGCCGTCTGTTTTAGACTAAAGATTTATCCGAATCTCAATTCCACTTTTCATCTTCTCCAAGTTCACAAACAGCTGGATACTGGTTTCCAAGACACTATCCAAAACATCCATCCACAAGCTGCATGTTCATCTGACCGCTGCTGATGATGCGAAATGAACAACAGTCACCTCTAACACACACACACAACGCCCACGTCTTCATGTAAAGACCCCCTGTGTTTCTTTGTACACCCGCTTTGTCCCACAATCCCACACTGCAGCCTGCGGTCAGTTCAATTGCTAGGTACACACTCGAAGGAAAAGAAAGCATGCAAGATGACAATGTCTAATTAATCTCCATTCAGAGCTGTGGAGGGGCGGGTCTAGACCGCTTGGATGGGGCGAGATGTTTGAGATTCATCACCATGGAAACCGACACTAACTGGACTGTCAGATTGACTCTCATTGACCTCCACATGACAGCTCGGCCACAGGAGTTGTGGAGGTAAACATTGGGCTCAGAAAACATTTATGCAATGGATGCCAATGAAATTTCGCATAAAATTTTAAATTGCTTATAACGCTTTTTAGGTGTTTGAATAGCCTATGGCCAAGCTACAAGACAGAGCCCTTACAGCCAATCAGCTGACACTGGAAGTCTTGCGTAGACTCACTGGGGACTGGGATTTTTCTGTGGCTGTACATTTTATGTATAATGAAGGCCTTTTAATTGCAACCTTTTCAAATCATACCTTGTTTGTTTATTATCTTACTGTCTTGGACTTTAAATGTTTTCAAGAGAAAAGGTTTATTATGCTTTTTTGTCATGTGACCACATCTTGCCCATTGTGTAAACGTGTTATAAATAAACATTGATAGTACCATCAACATCATTTAGCCAATGACTTTTTTTAAAAGAGAAAGAGCTATTTTTCATGTGTTTAAAGGGTCGCATCACCAGACAAACAATTGCGAACTATTCTGAACTCCAAACTACTGCACGGTCTTCTTATAGGATAATAGAGGTCAGTCTCATGAATAATTCAAATACAGATGGGTTGATAGATGCCATATAGGACAAAGATGTGTCACTCCTTGGAAGTCAGAAATCGAGAACAAAATATAGAAATTACACAGTTTTACCCACAAATAAAACAATACATTTGTCCGAAATAATGTTCAACGCATGGAAATATTTGAAAATATCATTTAGTTTACATCCAGTGTATTCTGGCTATTTAAGTGCTCACAGAAAAGAAAGAGTGCATGTGCATGAGCTGCAGTGGGGGTGGATAAAGAAAGGAGGGATTTGGATCAATTGAAGTAGAGTTTTGTTCAATTGTAGAGATTTGAATGCACAAGAATGAAAAGCACTGCTAGTTATGACCAGAAGATGAACAAAACATCGAGTACAAGAAAGGAACACAAAATTTAGATTTCCCAAAGGCCCTGGATTTTCTCTATTGAGCAATGGATGTTAATAGCCTTGTAAAACAACACGCTACACCTCTGCTCATTTTAGAGTCTGGCCCTTCCAATGATCCTGATCTACTGCTGATCACGTCCCTTCCCAGCATGCATACTAAAAACATAAAATTTTGTGCCTTCTTGGTGTAAAGAAAATAGTACATTTAAAGACTGTATTTGGTTACTAGGGTTAGAATTAGGGGTGTAACGGTTCATGGGGATGTATTGAACCGTTTCGGTGCGGCCTGTTCGGTTCGGTACACTTGCGTACCGTTTCGGTATATTTTTTTAATTAAATAATATAAATTTATTATTACCGCGGTATTAAGCGCAGCGGAACAATGTTCCTAGGCGAGTTTCCGCACGGACGCTATTGAGTGACACACAGTAGAGCTGCACGGGTAGCTATGAGAAATGGAGACCCCCCCCCACCCCTTACTACGGTCTCCTGTTTGGGAACACTTTGGCTTCTCTGTTAAAATACATAACGGGGATAGACGAGTGGATACATTTAAAGTTGTATGCCGACATTGTTCCACGGAGATCGGGCAGGCAACACATCTAACATTTTCTACTGCTGGAGATATTGTCACTGCAACCAGATCTATGCTCTCTTCAGAAAATGTGGATAGGTTAATCTTTTTAGCCTAAAACTTAAAAAGTTAGTTTTGTTGATATACAAGCTGAAGCTGTTGCTAGTGTTAAAAGTTTTCAGGTCCTAACTAGTTGCAGTATTTAATTTTTTATTTAAAAAATGTGTATTTCTTTATAAAGAGTGCAATTTATTTAAAATATCACCCAAATGTGTCACTTTTATATATTTTATGCAAGAATTCTATTGTGTATTGGCAGCTTTTTAAAATAAAGATTTTGTAAGCTCTTTTGTTTTGTACTGAAAATGAACCGAACCGAGCTCTCCAAGACACTGTACCGAACCGAATACGATTTTAGCGTACCGTTACACCCCTAGTTAGAATCACAATATCTGACAGAGGATGGGGTGCTAAGGTTTGTAATATAACAAATAAAGCATGCTGAGAATGGCAAAAATTTTGAGAGAAATAGAGATTTGTGGAGATTGCAATATTTAGGACCAAATTTCTGTTTAAATACTTTGAAATGTAAATTTAAAGGCACATACTATATAAGGAAGAGTACATTTTCAGGAGATAAACAAATTTGGTTGAATCTAATTTTAACTCTCAGAAAGTATCCGGCAGACTACATATTCAAAAAGAACACATAATATTATGGCATGCATAATGTTTGGTCGTTATTGTGTAAGAATATTAAGAATTATATCTTGTTATTTACACAATTTTAACTAATGAGCAAAAAATCTATATAAACTTAAACTTGCAAATTATTCCTTTAACTGTGTTTTTTTTCTACAGAGGTATTTCACATCTGTCATGCAAACAAGGTTCACTTTTGTTTTGCTGAATTAATCAATCACAAGAAACATATGTTCACCATTAAATAGGATAGTCCTTTAAAGTACCTTTCAGGTCCAGCAAGAACTCAAAATCGAAATATCATTCAACCTTCTCGATAATAGCGACAGTTTTTCAAAAATAGTTTACAAATGTAAAAGCTCTACCTCATTTACAATGTAAGAAAATAAAAGAAACACACAATTAAAATTTTCAGCTTAAACAATGTCGGATGAATCCTAACACATCGATGCATTGTTTTGTAGCAGAATGAACGGCATGTTTACAACAGGAAACCCATGAAGTTTAGGTTTCATTGAGAGATAACTTCCTTAAATGATCAGAGATTGCCCTGACTGCATTTCAAAGAGCAGTTTCATTAGGGCATTGTGTGTAAAACAGGCTCCATCAGTGGATTCTGGAGATAAAATCCTGTTTTATAGCACTCAGTCCTGCTATTTTGAGAGAATAGTGGATGAATGAATTGAGCTGGGGCTTCATACAGCATTAATGAGATGGCATCTTAGAATAGACTCTGTACAATGAACAACCAAACAGCCAAAACAAGAACTAGTAAAAACCTCACACAAGTTCTCAGTAGTTTCCAGTGTCCTTCAATGCTTTGTTTTGTTTGAAACTGGTAGTAAATGACATCCACAAAGGCAATCAATCCATCACAATATGTCGTTGGTATGGAGCTGTCTCAGTGCAATAGCTACTGGGAAATGCACAACCTCAGACAGTCTACAACAAAACTTACTTTCGGTCAACTAGCATGATAATGACCCAAATCATACTCCCAAATGAGCAAAGTGAGGGGCACAGAGACTTGAGTCCAATAAATCAGTGGAGCTGTCCAGAGTTTGTGCTAGAAGGCCAACCAAGCTGGAGAAGCTTGAAGGATCTACTCAGGACAAAAGGGTTTTTATTCCTCAGAAGACATGCTTGAGACTTGTTGAGAACCACAACAAAGCAACTCAAGTAGAATATTATTGTCTAATAACATCAGAGGGCTAATCATTTAGAGTTGTTTTTTTTTTTTTAATTCAGTCATTCGTTTATTTCCTTAACCTGTAAGGGTAAACCTTGGACAGGTCATACCATGTGTTTTTGCTTGAAAGGACACCAAAGTACCAGCAGGAAACCCACACAAACTCCACCAAGGGAGGACACCGTCTAGCCTCGAATCAGCAACCATCACAATGACAGCAGTGCTACCACTCCGCCACCATGCCTTTTAAAAATTCTTATTTCTATTTGCACTAATAACTCCATGAAATTCCTTAATAAAGTAATCTTTTAATAAATTAATCACCTGGGAGTCAAGAACAACAAGCGACTGGCTCAATACGCTTTGGCTTTGTATTAACATCACACATCACGTGATGATGATGGCAGGGTAAACTTTTTCAGGAAGTTTGCAATATATCCCCAAAATGCAAAAATATTTAAAATATTGACTTAAAATGCTAAAGATGTAAGAAAATAATTTCATATTACATAAACTTAAACACAAAGCTAACTTTGCCATACATTAAAAAAATAGTGTGGGCATGTGAGTCATGACTTGAATACAAATGTTTAGCAACAAACCCTCAGTGGAAAAAAACACCGCTGAGTCTGACAGCTCTCCTCAAACTTATTGCTTCATGTTAAATAACATTAGGCGGTGTTTCCCATCGCCAAACCTTTCCACTCACCGGCCACGCAAAGCTGAAGGGCAGCATGATCCTGGATTTACCGTCCGCGTGCTCGTCAAGGGGCTTGACAGAAAAAGTATTCCCACCGATAACGGGAGTAGATCCACTTCCGTAGCTGCAAGGGCCTCCGGAGGATACCCGTGACTGATACTCCTTCAAACAGACGCGGAAAAACGTGTCGCACTCGTCGGTCGAGCAGGCGTCGCAGCAGCCGCCGCTCAGCAGCTTCCCGCCCGCGTTTTGCACTGACAAAACTTGCATCTCGAAATAGCCCGAAGCCTCGCATCCCTGGAGCAAAACAGCAAGATGTTAAAATAGCTCGGCTATATCTTTCCTTATATAAATAGGGAACACGTGTAACTCAAATAAACATTTAAACACAATGTTTGCTATTTAAAACACAAATAAAACACACTTTATTTAAGTATTTAGGCAATAAAACCCATTGGTAACACAAATGCATGCATTGCATTGTTTTATGACCAAAACTCGAATTTTGTCTTAAAAGTGTAAAAAGATTGCATTTACAATTTAAAATATTTTAAGTTCAATACCATAAACACGCAACATATTTTGTCTCTTATCTTTTGGGACTATTTATAATATTATACTCCAAAGAAACCGAAGAAAAAAAATAAGTTTTCCCGAAAATCTCTTGCAACTCCCCAAAATTCACCAGAAAACTGTCATGCACGCAACCTGGCAATGTTTGTTTCGAGGCAGCAATTTTAGGCATCACATGACACGGATAAAGCCAAGCCATACCCGCATCCAGAGGCACTGGAGAAGCACCGGAAGAGCCAGCACCGCAAAACTCGCGCCCCGTCTGAGGATCATTTCTGTGTTCGTCCCTGGAAACTAAACTTCAGCCTCATATAGAGCTCGTGTGGGCTCATAAAGCACCTCAGAGCCGCTCGGGTCCAATGGACAGATCTCCTGAAGGCCCTTTTCAGCCTCTATTATCCGCCAGTCTATTCTTGTATTGTCCTTCTGTCTTTATAACAATGCCCACGGGCTCCAGAGGGAAGCTGCGACTTAAAGCGGCCGAGCGCACCATCTATACGGCGCGCTCGCAGGGGAGGGGGCGGGTCCAACACGACGACTCATTACATATTCATGACTGGGCGGAGTTAATGTTGCAGGTCAGGCAGTAGCGGATGGCCAACAAATATGTACAATTACCATCACATTTATTTATTTAATACTTCTAATTACGTGCAAATACTTCTAAGGCTTAAACCGGGAAGTACTTACCTGATCAAAATAAGTGCCTTGCCTCGATTTCAATCTATGTAAATACGTATTAGCGTTTATTCAATGCAAAAAAAGTGACAAGTTGCAGAAAATCAATGCAGGCGATAATAGAGAAAGAGGACATGTCTTAATAGTTGAATTAAATTAAACTAACAAAAGCATAAGAGAAAAAATCTGTAACGGATAAATTTAATTTATTTATTTTTACAGCTTCTTCCTGGTGTCGGTTCTTGTTTTTGAATTATGGAGGGAAAGCACAGCAGCTGTAGGAAACCCACATAAACAGAGGGAGTGCAAGGTTTTTTTTAAGTTCTATTTGTAGTTTCACTTTGGATTTCTATAGGTTTTAAATCAAAAGAAAATACAATATAATTAATGTACAAGGAAAAGGATATTGTTCAAAAATCATGGTTTAATCATGCATCAATAATGTAAAAAAATATTTGACTGAATAATGCTGAAATGCACTAAAAAAAGTCTTGTACAAGATTTCATTGTGTAATAAATGCAGAAGTTATGTATGTAGATCAACATTTAATTACTTAAATTCCAATGAAAATGATTTCTCCAAACACTAAAACACTGCAAAATAAACCATTAATTTTAACCATATTGGTCTGCTCTCTCCATTCTCATTCCTTCAATCCATTGCATCCTAATGAGCCTCATTTGCGTCACATTTCAGAACAAGGTGTCTGTGTGACAGCCCTGTTAATAAGCATTAATTTATTATTCATGAGTGTAAAACTTAAATATTTTGTGCTAGTCGGATATTGTTTCAGGGAGAAAATCTTGCTCTTTTCACGGTTAACAGCAGCTGGCCCGTTGCTGGATTCAACAAACTGCTCCTTTCAGGTCTAAACACGAGGCGGTTAATCTTGTGTTTGAGTTTACCTAATGAAAAGAACATGACAGGGATGAGGGGGATGGAGGAGAATGGAGGATCTCATGTCAAATAGAGATGGAGGAGGGAGAGGGGTCTTTATTTTATATTAGAGCAGCTGGGTCTCACTTGTCTTAAAGAGCTCTCATGAATAAATTATAGTGCTGGGCTGAGAAGGACACACCCACTGTACTTAAAGACACGCCTCCGTGATAAATCATGCTCCTTGAGCTTGAACTGATGGAATTCACGCAGAGTAGCAAGTGAAGATATAAACCACAAGACCACAAAACAGAAAATAATGCAACATTTACAGTGTTAAATAAACATGGCCCCCCTCAGTGTTAAAACAAAACAAGGTGTAAATTTCCTTCACATAGTAAGTAAGTTTTATTCATACATCACTGGTTTTAGCAAACAAGATGCTCCAAAGTACTTCACAATAAAACAAGTGCTTAATTGAAATATCACAACCAAAATATCAAAATAATTTAAAAATTGTTATGACCATACCCTTTATTTAGAATGACAGGACAGTGAAGAGTGACAGGAAGTGAGGTGGAGAGAGAGGAGGAAAGATGGGAAAGACGCTGAGTTCAGGACTTGAACCTACAACCATGGCACAGAACCAAAACATCTAATTGGACAAACATTCACACATTATGCAAATCAAGGTTCAAACTTTAAAACTTTCATTTTAAAAACATTCAGCAACTCTTAAGATGCCTGTACATAAACTATTTTTAAATTTATCGACCGAAGCTGCAAGATTAATCTTCCTAGGATGGTCATTGCATAAACGAGGCACAGCCACTGGGGGGGCTTTGCCACCCTTAGATTTCAGCCTCATCTCTGAAGTATTAGAGGACAACAGGTCCTAGAGGGCTTTTGAGGGATTGAGGGCTTGCTCATATGTTATGGAGAACTCTCATTCAATGCCTTAAAAACTAATAAATTGACTTGGATTCTTTTGCAGACAGGGAGCTAGCAGAGTCTGGCAGCTGCATTTACCTTGCAGCTCCTAAATCTTATAAACTGTTCCAAGCACTTTTTGAAGTGCTTTGTAGAGCTTTTCGTAGTGCTTTGTTTTATGCCAGAATTTTGAAAAACACAACACCATTTCACAGGTATTGTACTTCCAAGGGTCATTCCTTCTTGTCACCACTAAATCGCACTGATGGCACCGATTTGGGGTCTGTGAAACTAAACGGAAGGACAATACGCCCTTTTCTCACTTTTTTCCACATCTACCTTGAGTCATAATGTTCGTTTAAAACATAATATCAAAACGAAAACCTTTTTCGAAACCTACACATTTAAAATCAAATTGGGTTGTATCATTCTTACTTAATTCAAAACAGATGCTGTGATTGGCTCACGCGCCTGTGCATGCAGGGACTTCTAAAGGGTGAAATTTTGGAATTTGAAGCAACAGCCAAAAAACACTCCTGATCACCATATTTACCGGTTTAGCCGTAGATTAGCATCAGGAGAACCCCTTGGTTCCTTACTTGTAATAAAACAAACAGGGAAATCAAGAAGTTTGTCAGAAAAGAGAGCCAAAGACCTTAGCCTTCAACAACATCCAGCATGATCAGTTTGGTGTTGGGTCACTGATGATCTGGGGAGGTTTTACTATACCCTTCATGTTATTAGCATCAAGAAAATAGTGTGCGTAGCTCAATTTAACAATATAAGCTTTTTTAATTTCTTTATAATTGCTGATATCTCTATAATTTGAACAAGTCATTGATCTTTTGAGTTAAAAACATCAAAATTCCACTGGGAGTGAGTGAGCTGGCTTAAGTTGAATGCGGAAGAGTGTGTACATAAAGCCCACTAGGGTGATAACACAACAAATATTGTGCATATTATCAATGAAAGTGTAAAGAAATTCAATGCACTGCTTTAAGAAACAACAATCTAGTCCAGCATATCTCAACACAATCAATATTTTTGTTTGCAGTGGTAATTCATCTTGCAATACAGTTTCTTGCCTGATTTAAAAAATGTACCATGTCACTAACAATAATTTACAAAAAAAATGTCCAAAACAGGCAGATGTTTGAGGAAAGTATTGGGTCTGTTTGAAGGGGGAGAGCTGCTGCTAATTGCATTGGTTTCTTTGTTTTCTGCTGACTGAAGAACTCAACAGAAGCCAGACACAGTAAATACATTCATCTGGAGCATATGAGGAACACATTGAAGCTCTTCACAATCTCTCCAGTTAAAACCTTACAGACCTGCTTTATCTGATTTGTGTCTGACAGCTCAGAAATAAATGAGTTCATAGTCTAAAATAGTGTGTCTGGGTCAATTCTCACACATGCAGAAGCTGAAGATCAGCAGATAGAAGATATAGAAGAAATGACAAGAACACTACCTGTGAGAACACTTTGTCATCTCAAACAAAGACTTCAGAAGGTATCAAACTTCAAAGGTATCATAAAAAGTTGACTTTTGGAAAATTAAGAAAAGACTTGTTTTGGTAATAACTATAGGGGTGTATCTGTCAGAGGTTCAGTATGTTCTGGAGAAACACCCAATTCAACATCACTCTCGACGGCACTCCCATCCAGGAAGCTACTATCTAATCACTACACTCAACCCTATAAAGACTCATCCATGCACCTCCTAAAATATTGGATCTACAGTTCCCTGACTGACTCATCAGTTTGACTAAAATGCCTGGTTCCACTCCTGTTTCCTGTGCTATTTGCTGTGTCTCTCAGAAACCTCACTTTACTCTCTGAGTGTCCTGATCCTCAGTGAATGTTTCCTAGCTCCTGATGCTGCCTGATGAACTTCTAGACCATGATAAGCACTCACTCTTTTGCTTATGCTGCCTCTCCCCTTCCAGATGTTACTAAAATAAGCTTTAAACTATTTTATTACCAAACACTGATAATACACTAATACTATGTATTGATTGACATTTGTAAACTCAGCACATGAAATATTTTTAAGAGGAAATTAGTCTTGTAGAGCTCTTTTCATATAGTTTGCTCTTGTATATTATAAAGTATAAAATGCAATGCGGTTTCTTGTGTTCTTGTGCGATATCTAAGTTGATCATTTTAAAATAGGAACGATCAAGTGATTACTCTTAAGTGATTAATAAACTATGACCAAAACTATGTACCGCTCAAAGTAAACTATGGTGTAAAAAGAAGCGATAAACTATTTAATTGGCAAAAATTTTAAAAAGAATTTTCCTGTTAAATCTGGCTGAACAAACCTTTCCCCAGTAAGTACATGAATCTTTTAAAAAATATAATTTAACAACAAGCTTATGTTTCAATAATCAGATTTCATTCTCAACACCCTGACATCATTAAGGAATTCTCCAAAAAATCCCAACGCTCCAGCCACTTCAGATTAGAGAATAGAACGAGGACGGAGACTCAACAGTGGGAGGAAGAGAATGACAAGGGTGTGTTCATCCTCCTCATCATGTTTAGTCCTTGTTTAGCCCCCCCTCCCTCAGTCCTGCTTGACCTTATAGTTAGAATATAGTTCGCTTAAGGGATATCATAATTGTATTAAGTTATCTGACTGAGAAAATTACATCATTTTTCCCAAAACATGGAGACTCCTGTCATCAATGGCAATAATAAGTCATTTTGAACAGTGATAAAACGGTACGAAATAAGATTTTATTTCAAAATAACAGTCTCTAAATCATGAAACATGAATCATATTTTATGAAAAACTATAAAGTAAAGTTTGCATAGTCACCTTTAAAATACGACAACAAAACAGCAAAAGTCAAATATAAACAATAATGAAATATTTGACAATGACAAATGATAAAATATTAAAAATTCATAAATGTGCTAAATTTTTAGGAGTAAATAAAATACTACTAATAGAATCAGAGAGAAAAATGAGATCATTGCTAATAAAATAGAGGCAAAAAGTGACAAAAATAATATCTATATGCCAAAATTCTGACTGAACTACTGTCAGTAATATCAATAATCGAATGAACATAATTTTTAAACCTGCCTCGATGTATTAGAGTATTTAATGATTACTTGGATTAAATGTCTGAAAATTGCTACTTTAAAATTAATTAAGTTATTACCTTAAATGTAATAAAATGTTAAGAAGTAAAAGTTTAGGAAAAAATTTTGGTAAAATCCACAAATTTATTTGACACTTAATTGCTACTAAATATATTAAGTTAAAGCCTAAAGCCTAGAATATTTTTCCTTGTATTGAGGCATGCATGAAGTAGATCAAAATAAATCAATACATAAATAATAATGTGTTTAGTGGATATGAGGTAATGAAATTACAGAACTTGGTGTAAACTTTTTCATGCACAATATATGCAAATGAATGTCTATATATAAACAAATATGAAAATTTTGTTTTTTAATGGATTATTTTTCCAATGGATTAGTTGGATTGCAAATTAAACCCAAATTGCTTATTGATTCATTGGCTTTAAACTAAAGAGAAATTGGTAAGGTCCATTGCAATAGACATTATGTTTGAAACCAATATCCTTAAATTCAATCCTCAATTTCAGTAAGAGATGACTTCATCGGTTTGATTTCAGTATGTAGAAATATAACAACATGCATTGGGATGATTGTGGAAATCATTTCTGGGTGGATTGTTTCTAATGTGTTTTCTCCACGGTTTGGTTCCCATGAGCCTCAGCTTAATCTGTGACCGATCACACAGCGAAGGCCAGGTTTGTTTTAGCATGTTTGGTGAAAAGAGCTCTCGTTCAGTCCCAGTGAAGCAGGACACAGGTCCATCTCCTCAGGGACCACAGCTGCAAACCCACAGGAGGCCACAAAACTTTCCCTCATTACATGGAACAAGCAGTCGATAAAATAGCCTAGACACTATGCGTTGATGAGTGGAATGACAGTAGGATAACGGGACTCCATTGATTTTTCAAATGAAATCAAACACTATAACTAATATCTCTTTAAGTTCTTCATCGTCACCTTTCTTCTGTCATTCTGAATGTTATCTTCGGATAATAACTCAAAAGATATAAAAAATATTAAAAGCTGGTTGATTAGAAAAATATTAGAAGCAGGTTGCAGAGTGTCAGCAGGAATCCTAACATTAGATGCTGTGTCAATAAACACCAAACACATGGATTTACTTTCAAATTTTGTAATTTGCTATTTGATATTCAGACCCATTTTAGATGTTAACTTTGATTATGTTTGTATTGATCTTTACTAATCCGTGGAGACCCTAGAACTTCTGTGGAGCTGAAATGTAGTGTTTGTGGCCAACATTCTGTAAACAGCCTGTGTGAGCTTTCTGTAAATAGCCCCATAATTCAGTTTGCATGAGAAAACATAAAAGCTGTTTTCGATTACGCAGAACAAACAGTGGATCAAACTGCATTCTTCAGCAATATTCCCAAAGACAAAATTGTCTGCTTGTTATTTTCCATGTTGAAATTCATCAAACATAACATTTCCCACAGGCTTTTAAAATGGCTTTGCTTGTGACATCCAAATTGTAACTTTTTAGTAAATGATGCAACGTGCAAAAACTTTCATCTCAACATGATGCTGTCACCAACTTTTGTGAGGGGTGAGGGGTCACTTATGTATGAATGGCTCGAGTTTGGTGCCAATATGCCAAAACGTTGCAGAGATACAGCTTCAGATTTAATTTTAGTGGTAAAACGCCACTGAATTCACCCAAAATTCTAAACTTTTTGCCGGCCAAGTCTAAGGATGTTCTGATTGGAATTTGGAGAAAATCTGACAAAGGATCTGGGAAGTGATAGAAGAGGTAGGTTTTTGACCAAATTCAAAATGGCGCAGAGGAATTAAGTAATACGATAAAAATTGGTACCCATGTTTTCACCTACTCAAGTCAGAATTTTCAACCATAAGTTAAAGATAGTAAAATTATTTGCATTTTTAAAAGTTCCAAGTGTTAATTCCAGTAAAAAAGGCAAAAAGCCATGTCAATTTTGCTGACATTTTTGACATTTTAAAAACCTGGCCTTCACCCAAAATGTGGTAAAATTGCCCATGGCTCGACTCAAGTTTGAAACTCTGAATGCATTAAGAAATGTAAGTTTTTGCTATGAATGACAGGAGATATAGGCCATTCTTCACATCTCCAGACCACTAGGGGGTACGGACCCAAAACTTGATTGTTACAACATGCACCAATTTTGTTGTCAATGCGTTAAAGCTTTATGGAGTTACAGTCTTGAAACCATTTTGCGGTGCATTATCTTGAAATTGTTCACAGGCATATAAAAATGGTTAGACTTATCAACTTAAATTCCGTAACTTTTAATTTAGTCAGGAGATTATCTTGACCAAACTTTGCAAAAGAATGTTTCAAATAATCCAAAATGGCGGAAAAACTATCAAGGTGGAAAACAACTTTAACTTGGGCCAAGGAATCCAAGTGAAACTTTGCTGCTCTGCCCCTATTTAGTTATTTAAAGTAGGCGGTCACCATTGCCTGCACTTTTAGAGTACAACAATTCAATAAGACCTTTAATAAGCTTCACGGTTTGAAATAATAAATGATGTTGCTGTTTGAATCATCCCAAGCATGTAAATTTAGACTGACGAAATCTGTGTCTGCATTCCAGAAGGTGCTCTTTTCATGCTTCTTGAACTCAAACTGAGTGACTTGCAAGAATTTCGAACACATCTGGAATAACAGTATGATTCACTTTCTTCATTCTTAAACAGCTGGACACTGCAACATGCGAATTTCACTGGTTAATTAACATCTGAGGAACATACTATGACCATACCACAGGAGTCACGTGACCCCACTGGAGTCGTGGTCCCTATCATAGCACGTAATTTATGTTTAAGTCTCTATTTTCTTATTGGCAGTATAGTACGTGACATTTTCAAGTTCTTAAAAAAGGAAGGAAAACCCCGCTTTGAAATTAACTTGATAAGAATTACAAATCATTTCCCAGTGCATTAAGAGTGACCTGGGTGTTTTCAATGAAATGTTAACTTGAAAAACTTTATGAAGATATTTAGAGTCCGTTTGCATTAATGATGATTTATAGGTTCCACTATCAAAACAAACTGAAACCTCTGTGACCCTGCATGTGTGCGTACAGTGTGTGTTGGCCAGCTGCCACGGCCCAGTTCAGCTTGGCTCTCTGCAGGGAGGAAGAGCCCGGATCACAAACCTCGTTCCTATTGCACACACTAACACTCCCAATGCTTCTCCTGAGAGTCTGACACAACACACACCAATCACAGAACAATTGTATACGCCAAAGCTGAGGTTGGGTTGAGATTACATTGAGAAGCTCTTGGCTTCCCTTAATTATGACACATTTAAAATAGAAAACTTGACAAGTTGAATTATTTTCAATCAATATCATCCATTATCTGCTGCTTTTAATGTACAGTAAAGAATCACTGTATTTCACATCACCGACTCCTTTTCTTTCTGCTGACTATCCCTGTTTTAAAGCACTCTGTGGGAATTATAGAGAACGCCAAACATTCCACTGCACAATACACCCAAACAGTCATATCCGTCCACAGTCTTCCATTACTCTGTGGTCTTATCCACTATGTTCTTGTCACACTTGTGTTTTTAGTTGATTTCATTTATTTAATGTATTTAACTTTTATTTGTATACTGCCACAGCACACCATAAATGTTCAAGGATATTTAACACAAAATGAATGGACTGATACAACAAAAATTACACAAATACAGTAATACAGTCCTCTTTTATTCAAAAGCACATTAAAAATGGTTTGCTCTATACATTAAGCGAGTTTTTAACCATCGTAATGTCACTATGTTCAAGGCTCATTTCAGTGATTTTCTTCAACTGTCTATAACTGAGACGTATTAAGCTGAACTGAAACAATGTTTTGAACCAATCATGATGTATAAAGACCCGCTGATCACTGATTGGGCAAGAAATGAATCAGCGTCTGCACCATTGAACAGTGTTAGATCCTGTTCAAGTGTCTTGGTGTCCAGCAAACATGGAGCATATCAACATTACGCACCATTCAGCTGAATCACACTTTTTCGTCGACCAATCTACAGCGCTCCTTCAGATATATAAAGAACTCCGTTTCCCAGCAGCCTTTGTCTGGTGTTTATGGCACACCCCGCAACTTCCTGGATTCCCTCTCAAGATGTCTCCTGCATCCTTCCTTATGTTTCTACCTACCTTTACTCCTAGGCTACTAGGAATTCAAAGACAAAAAAGTAGCATATCCCTACCACCCAATACCAATGTTTCCAACCCCAGTTGAGGACTACTTAGTTGGTTTCTGCGCTTGCGCAAATTTACAATACTCCCCTCTCCTTCTGGGCAATGAGGATCCTAGGCTTCTCCATTTCTCTGTGCTCTTCTACAGTGGTCATGGGTTATCGTTCCTCTGCTGGGAACATGTAAGTCTCTCTTCTACTCACCAGTGGGTTTGGGTTGTGGACGTTCCCTTTGCGGTTAGATCCCCATCCACAGTCTAGGGGACATAGAAGCCTATCCAAATACCATTGTTCCTAGAAACTTCTTGAAAATACTCCCTGCATTTCCCTGAAGACCCTGCACCTGTCTACGAATGTCTACCAAGATACTTACCTGTACATGATTGGGGTACTAACCCTATCTGCCTTCACCTTACCTAGGTTAGGCACTGGTTGCTACCGGGAGAACTTACCTTTACGACCAGGAGTTCAAGGGTTCCCCTATCTGTGGACTGCAAGGTGGAAGAAGATTGCTCTATTTACCGAACCTCCAGCTGAAGACTCATTGGGCCTTAACCTATTGTCACCTATTATCACCATTGGGCCATATCACCTACCGTATATGGTTGCTGGGTGTTCAAGAATTTCTTAACATTATCTCTTTGTCCTGTCCTTCTGTGCAGTGATAGTGTGATCACAACATACTTTTTCTCGTTTCTTGTTCTCAAAACCAGACCCACAAATGGAGACAAGGCTCATCTCCTGATTCATTTTCGCATATCTTCAGAAGGACATGTCAAAAAGATAAGTATCGTCATGGAAACATCGTTCAGGTGGTTGGATATTCAAGGACCTGCCAGTGCCATAGTTAAGGGAAGTTAATAAAGAGAGACTGAAACAGCACATGCTGTCTCAACTTACTTGTGAAGCCCTACCTTGTCTCTTAATCGTGGATCGAGGACCTCTGAGAGCCTGCTCCTGAAAAGGAAGAGAAGAAAAAGGCACCAGAGCACCTTTGAGACTTTGGAGCTTGTTCCGTATCATTTGCATTATGAATAAATCCTCCCTGTAATGACATCAAATAATAATGCCTTTTATATAGTGCGTTTCCAGACGCTTTACAATTTTCAGAGCATTATTCATTAACTCCACATTTGCAAACTGGTGGGGATAGCTGTCCTCCTGAAGTCTGACAGAACATGGCTGCCTAGAGCCTACGGCCTCCTTCCCACCATCAAATACACCCTACCAGTCACATCCATACAGAAGAATGCCACAACGGCAGAATGGACCCTGGGATCCAACATCCAACCTTTCGTTTATAGGATGACCAACTCTACCACTATGCCACTTGCTTCCCCAGGGTTCTTTTGGTTATAAAAACTACAGTTGGCTTTCTTTATCTCATTCACCCTACGACACAGCGAGGCACTGTACAGAGCCTGAGCCCATTTGACACTATAGAAATTAAGCTTGAACCTACTTTCGATAATCCAAGAAAAAAGGCAGGCAAACCATACTGAACCAAACTATACTAACTATTTCCTAGCACCTAATGTAGTTTCTTATTAGCTGAACAAAGAGAACACAGAGAGGAGCACAGTGTGACAACTCATTGTAGAATGGATCGAAAACCATACTGGTGTAGGGACAGCCAGTAGCTAGCATCGACTTCTTGACTCTGTACCATAAAACATTACAGTTATCAATATAGGAAGTATTTAGTGAATGAAGGATGCACACCAGTGCATGGTTGTCCAGGACTCCATTTCCTCAATAACTGCAGCAAAAAATAAACTAATATTCACCTGGTCAGAAAGTTTAGTTCCACAATAAACCCATTGATTCACCATTTGATACAAACTTAATGAACTTTGAGTCATTTTTTTTTATCAAACCTCCTTCTCATGCTTCAAATGGTGCCGTCTCATTTTGTTTCTCACAACTGAGTTAGAAGAGTTAAAGACTGGGTGGATGATTTTAAAAATGCAAATTAAAGTGTGTAAATGATGAAATGGAGAAAGCACCCCTTGGGATTCATGGTGCGTAGGGCCGTTTTTTGGGAGAGCATTCTTGTCAGTTTTTGAAAGCATCTAGTGTGTACAGAAATCAGTGAGAGCAAACTCTGGCCTCATTTCACAGTGTGCATGGAAAACACACACAGGTACGCCTGGCCAAACTGAGACGTCCCTTCACAGTGTGCAGAGAAAGACCCGGACACTGACACACAGAGACACACACCTTGCCGAGCATGCAGAGATGTTTGGTTTCTGGAGAACAAACGGTTCCTCCTGCAGAGGCCATTAGCGAGAGCATGAGTGAAATTTCTGGTTTTATCTGCAAAAGTAAACAGAGACAGAAAGATACTTTGGAATGCATTTCTGAAATAAGAAATGTGTAGAGAATAAAATATTGTAAGAATGTAAACTGTTAAAGACTGGTTAAAGATATTGTACAATTCTTTAGACTATTTTAACCATGTTTTTTATTAGAATAAATAACAAGTTAATGTAAATAATATGTCTGTGGACTGTGTTTTGGTGTACAGATTTATAATGCAATACATGATAAATGGTAAGTTAATTTAACATATTTTGAGTTCAGTGCTGAGGTTATTTATAAAAACTATTTTATTGAATGTTTAGTAGAGGTTTAGTCAATGAAAAGACTTGTGTCTTCAGTTTTTGCTGCACTCAGGCCCTGTTTACCCGATGTTTTTGCTCATATGTGACTCAGATACTACTCTGTTCTACACTACTCTGTTCTGATCTATGAATGTGTAAACAGGAAACAAACGCATACATTCAGATATTTTGAAATTGGAATCGAGTCTCAGTCATATGTACAAATAAATCAGATCTGTGCCAGTAAACAGGCAAATCTGATTTTCTGACCAATTGCAAAGTCAAAATCAGAAAATTGAGACAGTTTGGTATGAAATTCACGCATGGATATGAATATGTAAATACCCTATTTAGCTATTTCATGCAGCTGACATTTTCAGAACAAAAACGAGGCTGCAGTGGGAAGAAACCTGGAAGTAAATTACCCTGGTATTGATAACAAACCTGAAACTATTTATGTTGAAAATTGGGCTACAATAAATGTTGTGTACCATGGGCTTTTTTATTGAAGGCTACATCGCCAGTAGGTAACATTATTTATATTACATTATTGGTCACATAAAGTGCATTACTACAGCATTAAAGTAGGAACTTACACAACAGTGAAATATCCTCTTTCTTGATTTTCTTCATACTTTTTCCTGCTTTCTTTTCACCAGAGCTTCTCTTTCATTGTTAAAACAGGCAAATTAGGGCCTCTCGTGTACGTCTTCATAGGCCCTAATGTTAGGACAAGGAAACAAAAATATTTCGATTAGTAAGACATTAGTAAGAGGATGAAAGAGATATTTATTTTTTGTTTATCCTTGCGCTAAGTATCTATGTGTCTATGTTAAACTGCTTGAAATTACAACAAACAGTTGAACAAGAACAAAATCAAAATCATTTCTTCACAATCTTTTCCACTTGAGCATGTTGTTATAGCAAGTGTAAACACAATAATCGGATATGAAACATTTGAAAGAAGGCCTGCAGTATTAACAAGTTTTTTTAAGCTGGTGATAAGGAATTTAAAGTTAGTATCATTTCAATCTAAAAATCTAAAAAAAAACTTAAAACTCATTGTTTCTGCTTATTAAAAAGTATTACATTTAAAATGTAAAAACCTGATTAACATTTTTTGAGTAATGCCAATTTATTCAGGTTTACAGTGTTGCAACAAGACCTCAGTATAGTACTAAAGTAATGTCTGCGAAACTGCTTAAATCAAAGAACAATGATGTATTATTGCTGTGAGTATCACTGGGTTGGAAACTATTTATCAACGTTATTAACTAGTTATTATGGGTCTTTCAGTGTAAAGTGGTTATACAATGAAACGGCTCATTTCAGCAAAGAGGAAGGAACGAATCGATCCAAACCTCCATAACACACCACAAGACTTAATGAAAACACCACATAGCCCTAAAAAACAGAAAAGGGAAAGATTTCTTTTACTTTTTAACTCCATGAAGTTAGTTTCTCACTCTATGAGCATTGGACTTTCTCTTTTACCATTTACAAATTTTCACAAATCTCTCAAAGGCAGTAAAAACTATTATTTATATTCAGCATGCCTACTTTTGATGCATATTTGGGTTTGAATTATTATTAGCCTTTACAAAACACATATTATTCAGTATTATTCAAAACACAAACCATCCTTGGCGGTATTTCGACAAGCATGCTGTGAAACCATGAAGCCCATCTCTACTCAAACACAGAGATGTAGGTGAAAGAATGTACAGAGTGCATCGGGAATGGGATGGAAAGAGGGATTGAGAAAGAACGGTAGAAACGTGAGCGAGGGATTACATGCTACCCGCTTAGACTGAGGCCACTTCCTCTCCTGATGCTCACATTGAGCCACAAAGAGCATCCCACATTCCTCCTATTGTCCCTGAGTGGAGGATCCCATGGGCCCTGGAAGAGGCACATATACAACACATAAAACAATTGATTCGACAACTTTCGTCGATTTTTCCACTTCCCCACATGTGTCTTTTTATTGCTTTATTGGCACAGGTGTGAAAATGTGTTTGGGAGCCATTTTTTGTATGTACTCCAACCAAAATCCATTCATACATTATCATCACCCAGTAAAGGTCAATGGGTTTTGCTGTTGTCCAGCACACAATTTGGAAAAAAGGTTGACAGGCCACATTCACTGGACCAGGCCACATTCACTCTTTTTGGTTCTTCACCTGTTCTTGGCAGTTTTGAAGTAGATTTATAGCACTTTTTTGCCATAAAGAACCCATTAAGCTCTTTTTGATTTTCACTGATTCTTTAGGGAGTTTTGTTGTGGTTAGCGTAAAGAAACTGTTAAGGCCTGTTCAGTACTTGTGGTTCTAAAGTTGTTCTTTGTTGTTTTTTAAAGTGCTATATACAGATGCCGGTCATATTTATAACGCCAAAGTTCATTTATTCCATACATTTGACGGTTGATTCTAAATAGCACCTTTGAAGTGTTAAAAGGCACCAAAAAAAAAAGTTTCTCCTGTGATTACGAGCCAAGATTTAGTTCTATATAGAACATTTTTTAAGAGGGTAGTCACAGTCTAAGTCTCGTTTAAGCTCCAATAAAAGCTATTAACATCAGCTATATCGCCCACAGAGTGATGGCATGTGAGAATGCCTGAGAATGAGGAGCAAACACCTGTTGATGCGACACTGAGAAAGACCACAAACAGCACAGAAGCAGATTATCAGCAGCTGTCGAATCAATAGAGCCAATCCTCATCCATCTCCATTCTGATTGGCTCTGTTGTTGCGGATGGAGTCCATAGGGGTTTAATTGAGTGGAGTAAATACAAGGGGCACATCAATGGAGCGGCAGGCAGATGCTGGTGGAGATAATTAGGATCGGTCTATTCTTAGGTATTCAAGACGTATTCAAGACTCCATTACCCCATTCAAGCACGTGCGGGAGGGCGGGGGTCCAAGCACAGATGGCAGGGGTGAGAGTTGCTGCTTTCTGAGGGGTTTTTCTTTCAGGCAAATGCAGCGAAAAGTGATGGGCTCTTTATTGAGTATTCATTGGTGTCAATTGCCAAATGAATGACCCATGGAGGATAAAATGAGACAAAGAGAAATATAGACCTGTGAGAGTCTGCAGGCCAGTTTATGCTGGTTAGGGCAAGATGTAGTTACTACACCGCCATAACAAAGGTGTAAATCTCTGAATGTATCTAACTTTAGGTACCAGTCTAACTTAGCAGCCAACATGGATGGAGTCATCATCTCTACCTCAAACTGAGGTATTGACTAATATTAAGGATAGGTTCCCCAGGCCTAGACAAGTCAGCCAGTGCTGTATGAATTGAGCTACAGACTATGAGAATCTAAAGAGTGCCAGAAAGTCAGATTCCTTGGCATAAAAATTGAAAAAAAAAAAAATGTGTAAGAAAATCCACTTTCAAATTCAGGTAGATTTGATTGGTTGTGGTCCTCTGTTGCCCCTCTCAAACTACACCACTTCTCTGGGTCTTATCATCCACAAACATGGCTTCTCTCAACAATGTCATGCTGATGACACTCAACTCCACAATGTCATCCTGATGACTACAGTTATGACCAACATATCGACATCTCGACATGCAAGAAGCATCATCTTCAGCTCAACATGGCAAAGTCAGAACTGTTGGTTATTCCTGCAACTAGAGTCCTCTACACTCTTCTAGTACATGTCTTGTATGTATTTGTGGATTATGGGTATTGCACATTTGTCATGCAGATGCAAACCATTTTATGTATACAAATCATTTTGCACAGCAGATTTGGTCCGTTTTTTCAGCAGGAAGTTGCACCACTTGGATTTTCAGAAGGCTAATGAAGGATCTTTAAAAAACGAGTGATATAAAAAATATTTTACAATTATGTTAAAAGAATTCATAAAAAATACTATCCTGTTACTTACATTTTTTCAGAGATTTGATAAGTTTGGTATAAAAATGCACATATTTGGAAAATAACTCAATTTGCAGAATTTCCTGGTTCTACGATCATGTGACTATTTAGTATTTAGCATTTACTTGACAATTCTTTCCTAAATACTCTGTTTTAGTAATTCTGTTACTTTCGGTCCGGTTACTTATATAAATAATAACAAGAGGGATAGTAACAAGAAAAAAACGGCACCCATGTTTTGAATTTAAGCTAATAAAACATTTAAAGTTACTTAAGATGCACCTGGAATATTCAAGTATGTATGCTATTAGAATCTGTTTTGAAATTAAGTTTAAATGAAATGTTGAAAATTTACAACAAGCAAATGGCACCCATTTGGTGGAATGGTTTAAATCGTTGATTCGACAGCATTAAACAGTTCTAACAACGAGACACTGAACACTTTGTAGTTATTGAAGGGACAAATATGTGTTTGTGAAGGTATGTTTTAACCAAAACCCATTTTTATCACTACAGTGGAAACTCTTGGTAAAGGTGGTAAAAACTGTATCAGCAAAAGTAGAAGTAGTGGAGCCCAAAAGCGCCGTCTGTTCCTCTCTCTTACAGCCCAGTACAATGAGAAACTACAATAACCTCCACCAAAAACTGTTGCCACCCTCCGGGGCCTGAGAAAGCCAGAGTGTACAATACAAGGGGCAGGAACTGAGCAAGCTATGAATACAGAGCCGTCCATTATCACTCCATGTGTTCAGACCCAACGCTGCCGTTCCCAGGCATGAGGCATATTCTTCAATTCAACAGAAAGAGAGAGTATAAAGAGTGAGTGTGGCTAATTCACCCTTTGTCTCCTCAAAGAGCATTTCATTGTAATAGACTGCTAATTGACTTTGGAAAATCTGTTCATTCAAGAAGCTAGAAAAGTTTTTTTTCCATCTACAGAAACATAGCTTTACTATGAGATACTGGGACAGTAATACCAGAAAACAGAAACCAGAAATCAGAAATCTGAAAAATATGTATATTTGTGTAAAAAAAAAAATATTTCTTGCATCCAGGCATCAACTAGAGACAAATAATGATTTAATTCTGTCTTATCTTGGTGAAAACACATTCACAATGGTGGACTCACGATCATAACTTAATATTTCAAGCACGTAGACAGGGCTGTTTGAAATCAGTTTTGAGAAGTGGTCGATAAGCCGAGGAAGGAAAAACACACAATAGCCAAATTCAAACCTTGCTTTGATATCCCACAATGCACTTGGGTTATAAATCTCCTCCGCTCGCGACAAAGGATAGGAGAAACGGGAAGTTAATCAGAGGCAGACATTAATCTAACTGTCTCAAAATCTCAAATTCTACATTTTGTATATAATAATGCCATGTGTTAACCCTGAAAACTGAATGAAACAAGGTTAACAACATTAACAACAGCTAATTTCTAATCAATTCCAATCAGAAAGCTACATAGGTTTCAATCATTTTGCTGGATTTTAACATTTGAGAACAATATATTTGACTCAAACACTTTTGGATTGAAGAGGACGTAACCCCACCACAGACTTCACGCCAACATCCAAAAAGCTAAGTTTTGCCCAGAGCTACAGTAGACGGCTAACAGTGGTCATTTCCTGGGTTTAACAGCACCTAAATAGCCTCTAAAATGACACAAGAGATACATCCAGACAATTAAAGAGCTCTTGTTTATGGACCTATCTATTGTAGTGAAGTTGTTAACCACCATGCACCATGTGGTTTAAAACCAAAAAGCCAACTTGAATTTACTTGAATGTAGTTTTTCAGCCCAAAAGTTTATAAAATAATGACATTTTCCACCATTAATTGCTTCAATCAGTTAACAATCCAGTAAACCACAGTTAGTTTTGGAAAAAAATATTGTGGAATGAAGAAAATACATAAATATTACTTTTAACTGCAAGACTGCCATAGACGGTTTCGAATAAAAATTGCTGAGAATGCTGGGAAATTTCAAAGTACTACTTGGACAAGTCGCCAGTCCATCGCAGGGCAACATTCACTCACACATTCAGACATAAGCGGAATTTAGATTATTCAATTAACCTAACCGCATGTTTTGGGGATTATGGGTTAAACCAAAATACCTGGAGGAAACCCACGCATGCACAGGGAGAACATGCTAACTCTGTCCAGGAAGGTCACTGGCAAGCCTTGAACTAACATCTTTCTAACTGGAATGCTACACACTGTGCCACCATGCCACCTCTTAATCCTAATACCAAACCTAAAAAAATAAAAAAAATTTATGAAATCACTGACAGGTCCTTGCAAATAAACTTTACCCAACCAACCAAATTTCTAAACACATAACTTTCTTAATGAGAATTAAACGGGGGTTTCGTTTATGTAACGTATAGTGACAAAGGACTCCATTGGAACCAGACCGTTTACCTTAGCAACCAATTTTGCATATTACTTTCTCAGCTAAGGAAAGTTCTAGCGATGTGGCTTGGTTTAAATCGTTCATATTGGCATGGAGAACTTTGTATATCACTGACTCCTCCATAGCAACCAGAATTTCAACCTTGGTAACCAGTCCATTTGCTTATAAATAAACTTTTAAATGGACAAGCCAACATCAAAGTTTCTGTACAAACTCTGGCCATCTAGCTGGTTAGCCATTTTTGAGGCTGATGTACACATAAAAGTAAAATCAAATGACTTTTTTTCATTGTAATGTAATTAGATAATCATTATTATGTCATCTTTGAGGCAGTGTTGCATTTCTGGAGTGTTTTTGCAGTTAAGCTTCATTCCAGAGCTTTCACTGGCCGTGGGATTCCTGCCATGCTATGCAATATCTGTTATTGTATCACCAGAAGAGAAATTCTGGGCACTCTGTGAATGCATCACACTGACCTCGATGCCTGAGCTGGAGGATCATTTGGATGTTCATCAGAAAGAAAAAAAAAATGATGTTTGGGGATTTTATTGCATTTGTGATCTTGATTACACACAAAATACTGTCTGGAACAAAATCTGTAAGAAAAAAGAAAACTCTCAAATATGCATGAAACATAAGAGCTGGATGCATAAACTGGCAGCAGGTGCTCTGGACTAATGAGTCAACATTTAAGATATTTGGCTGTAGCAGAAGGTTTGTAGGGCTTGAGAGTGATAGAATAATGAGTATTTGGAGGCAACAGTGAAGGAGGTCCTTTGAACATTTATGGGCTGTTTTTCTGCCAAGTGGAGTTGGAGATTCATTTATATTTACATGTATGCAATAAGCAGATGCTTTTATCCTACGTGACTTAAAGATCAGAAGAAAACAAAATACAAGCAATTGTCTGTAAATCACAAGAAGTCACATAGAAGAGGCTCTAGCTCATTTACATTGTATTAAGTGTATCTTGGGAGTTTTCATTTGTTTTTAAAAGTTGTAGCAGACTTTTTTTCGGATAGGGACTGGAGGAAAATTCCACCAGCCGAAAAGAGTGAATGAGAAATTCTTGTGAGAGATTCACTGCCTGTCTGAGATGGAACCACTAAAAACAACACTGCAATAAAGCATATTTAATATATGGGTAAAGATTTTTTTCCTTTTTCTTTTTTTCCGCTCACTTATGCATATAGATTAAAACCCGTACATATATTTCCAAAAACGTAATAAAATAATATAGTGTAGATTATTTAGATTTAATTTATACGCCATAAACTAAACAAATGACGACATAATGTGCATTGGTTTGTGTTTCTTTGAGTAAACTAAAATAAATGTGCCGTTTGAACAAACAAAACACAAACGTTATTAGGCGTAAAGTTGTTAAGAATAGTGCTTTTATTGAGCGCCACCTGCAGACGAGCGGTTGTATAGCATAACGTTCGTAGAAAATTAACGTATTTTGATTTTTTTTTTCATTAATTATTCTTTTTCTTCATTTTCATTTAACAAAACAGCCATGATCCTTTAATTGCTCAAACGTGAATGCTAATAGCGTAATTAACCTAACTGTCAAAACAGCTCAAATTATTTTTATACATATTTAATATAGCGTACAGGAATAATTTCAGTTTATGTTAAATTCTAACATTTAGATAATTATCGAATAAACAAATTCAACTGAAATTCAAAATTGTTAAGATAATGAACTAAAAAATAAGTTACTAATACCCCACTTACAAGGATATTTGAACTCACATGACAGTGGTTGTGGTATGTATTTAATACACATATTTCTATTTTATTTCAATCATTTCGTTTGTTATTTATCTCAATAAATTCATTTATTCAATTTGACCAGCGCATGCGCAGACTTTCTGGCAGCTTTTCCGATCATGGAGGATGTTGTTGATATGCAAACCCGTTGCAAACTTTCTTCTCACTTTCTCTAAACCTACAGCATCAATCTCATTCCGGTAAACGACACGTTTAAACCGTTATTGCTTAGAGAATCTTTAAATACTGCAGTAATGCTTTACATGTAACGTTATATGTTATTTTATAGCTTTATAAGACCGAAAGCTGTTTTGTTTATTTCCTGTTGCTTTTAAGTCTGATGGAGATCGCCATCTCTTATTGCTGAAAATAGAGCTTGTGTGTTGTCTGATGTATTTTTTATAAGCACTAACGTTTTATATTTTATTTGTTGCAAACCTATGTATATTTTGATAGTAATAGCTGATTAGCTTTGGTTGCTAAATGATTCCAGATTGAGCGACTTCGAGTTTAATTGTAATGTTAACGATTGTTTTTACGAATAAAACATGCCAGTAAAAGAAGATCCAGATATTTCTCATAAGAATTCATTTTTTTAAAAGACAGTTTTGTCCTTTTCCCCTCCACCTTTGTTCCAACACTATTAAAAGTATTGGCTTTAACATATAAATAAGAATATTTTTATAACTAATGATCGTAATACACTATATTAAACGCGTGTATTTAGAATTGCTTGAATAAAAACAATGGTTTTTGTCATATTTTGCCCACCTTTTTCTCAGGTCTAAGTTGCCAGATCCTCTACCATGAAATCCTCCTGAGCAATTGACATGTTCTGGTAAAATGGCTTCGGAGTTGTTTCCTACCAAAAAGCTTCCCAGTGTGTCTCCTAGTGCCGTTCACCAGATTCAGCAACAGAACCTCAGCAACAACAACAGCAGCATCCAGGGATGTAACTGGCAGGGCTTGTACCCCACCATTAGAGAAAGGTGATCCAATGACGAATTCTGATATCGGTGTCAAATAAACCTGTATACTTTATTAGCTTCATCATGTCCATTGATTCTTGATTCTGTGCAAAAGCTGAAGATAACATACAGGCCTTTATACACTTTTGTAGCTTTTTCATTTGAATACATTAGTTATTAGATCGTTGATGCATGCCACAAAGGTGGAAAATAGACAGTAGCATAGTTGTATCCACAATACGCATTAAAGACTTGTAGTTACCAAAACCCAGTTGTTAACATTTTTGGGGGATAATTAAAATGCAAATAGAAAAACATGTTTTTGTCCAGGTTTCTTATAGAGGGTACCCTATAGAGGGACATTGGTGAGTATTGTTTATTGGTATCATGACATCTACTGATAAATAAACAATATACCAAGCATACGTATATTGTGCTAATATCTAGACCATTTATAAATCTTGATTGGGAAAAAAGATACACTGTATCAAAAAACCAGGAGCACATGTGAGTACCACTCATTAACAGCAGCTATCACTGTTGCTTGGCAACATGTTCAATCCTCTGTAGGATGCAGCCTTTCAAATGTGACTATTGTGTTGTTTTTCTTCATAACTTCCTTCTGTGTTTCAGAAATTCAGTCATGTTCAACAACGAACTGATGGCCGATATTCATTTCATTGTAGGACCTCCTGGAGGAACACAACGTGTGCCCGGACACAAGGTACACAGACAGTTATCAATAAAATATTAATGATTACTATTAATATCCTTAATAAGTAATAGTATTATCTTTAGTTAGTAATAGAGCCGTTAACTGTGCTAGCATTGAGTGCTAATGTTAGCATTGTTCTAGCTACAGAAAAAAAAATCGATAAAGTAACGCCATAATTTTCAGAAAGTGTTTGAATCTATAAGGCTCAAGTTTGGTAAATATATGGTATAATATAAACTCCAACTATGTTTAAAGTGATTAGCTTTGGCTTCAAGCTATTATTAGCTAAATATTAGCTTAGAACACCTGAAGAGAGCTTAGATTTTTTTCCCCAACATATTACAAAATAAAAGTCTTAAGCAACAGGTGTGGAGAACTCAAAAATAAATTCAAAATTTCTAATGGATAGAAATACACATTTTAAACCAAAATATAAATAACTAACAAGAAAAAACAAACACTACTAAACTTTAGCTACAATAACACTACTGCATATTTTCTTTCTATCAATCTTTAGTATGTCCTGGCTGTGGGCAGTTCTGTTTTTCATGCCATGTTTTATGGAGAACTGGCTGAGGATAAAGATGAGATCCGGATCCCTGACGTGGAACCAGCTTCATTCCTCGCCATGCTCAAGTATGACCCCTTAGATACAGCAAAAAATATAAGCATGAATTAAACAATGTTTAAAGGAATGCCCAGGCCATGATTCTTAGTCAAAAAGGTAGCATGCATCATACAACTTGGTGGAGTGATCCTGCCTCAAGTGGAGAAGTTTGAGTATCACAGGGTCTTGTTCCTGAGTGGGGGGACCATGGCACAGGAGAATGGACTTTTGCAGTAATGCTGTCAATGTACCAGTGAATGGCGTGGTGAAGGAGCTTAGCTGTAAGGCGAAGCTCTCTATCGACCAACCATCTATATTCCTATTCCTACCTATGGTCATGAGTTCTGGGATCCCAGTTACAAGCGGTATAAGTTAGCCTCTTTCGAAGAGTGACATTGCGGACTCTTTGAGATCAAGTGAGGAGCTCAGTCAATTCAGGAGGATATCAGAGTACATCACATCAAGAGAAGCCAGCTGAGGTGGCTCTGGTATTTGCTTCACATATACATCTCTAGAGAGGGTTCCTGGGCATGTCCCTCCAGGCAGCTTCTTCTGGGAAGAGGTAGGGCACACTGGAGAGATTATTTCTCTGCTGGCCTGGGAAAGTCTTCCACGACTGATTTAGCCTTTCGCTATACTAGCTGAAGCCAGGCATCAGCTGTTTCAGGAAACCGACGGTACAGTGAATTACTTTAGTTGAGCCTCAGGGAGATCTGAAATTTCAGAGATCATGGGTTTCAGTTTGGGGATTTTTCATAGAAAAAAAGGCTATTACAAAGCCACATATTTGCTGTTCATAATCCCCAAGTTTTTTTTAGAACATGGCTATTTGAGGTCTATAAGAATAGAACCTGGATTCCTCCATATTCTTTCATTAATGGACACAAAATTTCACTTTTCAGATACATCTACTGTGATGAGATCGACTTGTGTGCGGATACAGTCCTCGCCACGCTCTATGCTGCCAAAAAATACATTGTCCCTCACCTCGCCCGTGCTTGCGTCAACTTCCTGGAAACCAGCTTGAGCGCTCGCAATGCCTGCGTCCTTCTGTCGCAGAGTTGCCTGTTTGAGGAGCCGGAGCTAACGGAGCGTTGCTGGGAGGTAATCGATGCGCAGGCGGAGCTAGCGCTACGCTCTGAGGGCTTCTGTGACATTGACGCATTAACACTCGAGAGCATCCTACGTCGTGAAACACTCAATGCCAAAGAGATGGTGCTGTTCGATGCGGCACTAAGTTGGGCCGAAGCTGAATGTCACCGTCAGGAGCTCCAGCCCTCTATTGAAAACAAGAGGCTGGTTTTGGGGAAAGCCATCTACTTGATTCGAATCCCAGCTATGGGCCTTGACGATTTCGCTAATGGTGTTGCGCAGTCTGGCGTGCTGACACTTAATGAAACGAATGACATCTTCCTGTGGTATACGGCAGCTAATAAACCGGAGCTGAAGTTTGTTTCGAAACCACGGAAAGGCTTGACCCCACAAAAATGCCATCGTTTTCAGTCATGCGCCTACCGTAGCAATCAGTGGCGCTATCGTGGACGATGCGATAGCATCCAGTTCGCTGTGGATAAACGTGTGTTTATTGCTGGATTCGGGTTGTACGGTTCCAGCTGTGGTTCTGCCGAATACCAAGCTAAAATCGAGCTGAAGCGGCAGGGGGTGACGCTGGGCGTCTCCATCATTAAATACTTCTCGGATGGGTCCAGTAACACCTTCCCAGTGTTCTTCGAGTACCCCGTGCAGATTGAGCCAGATACCTTCTACACTGCTAGCGTGATCCTCGATGGGAATGAGCTGAGTTATTTTGGGCAGGAAGGTATGACCGAGGTGCAATGTGGGAAAGTGACCTTTCAGTTTCAGTGCTCGTCTGACAGCACCAATGGGACAGGGGTGCAGGGGGGCCAGATACCTGAACTCATATTCTATGCTTGAGAAAGCTTGTCTGGTTTTAATGGATGTCCCCACAAGAATAAGCACCCCATAAACTCCTTGCTTTTTATTCCATCTCTCAGAATTTAAACTTTCACTCATCCTCAGAACATGATTTTCTACCCCTACATTTAATTTTCAAAGCAAAATTTTTAAAAAGCCAGTAATGGCGTAGTGAAGACCAAGTCCTAACCCTAAGTCCATCTTGATTTTAACCCTTCAACTGTGGAAGACACTTGTTGTTGGGTTGGCGAACATTTATTTTAGGTTTGATATAAATGCTAATCAAAGTGTGAACAAATTTGTTTGTTGTTTGCGTGTAGTACCGAACTTTACCACTAGAGGTTTATTTCAGAATGTCATACTTCAGTTGAGAGACGCATCAATAAAAATCCACCAATTTCAAAAAAACTATTTATTCTGAAATTAAACTGATGCTGTCTGAAATTACAATCACAAAAAACCCTGCTCCGGTTGCTTTTTTTTAGAAATCGGCGATGTGTGAACGAAGCAGACACAAGGTGAGCTCAATTTTCATCCTGTGAACATTTTGACAGAAAAATTTCTGGTCTGTGTGAAAGATCTTTTAAGACCACCCAGCAGCCACCTCGCATGTTCACTGTTCACTTGCCATTGCAAGCAGAGTCCCACAAGTACTCTGTAATTTAACCATTTTGAATAATTTGATGATGCATTCTGTCTTGTACGTACGTATATATGGTCACAAGCGTCATTTAAAACACTTTCTCAAGTTATGTTTAATATAACATCTGTAAACATGCAATGTATTAATTACAATAGCATGCTGCAAAAACATATAATGATGCATCCTGGATTTGTAGGAGTGTAGCATTTCTTGGGTGAACATACGCATTACTTTATATGGAGAAATGGAACCACATTTTTTAAAAAAAGACATAATAATATTTGTCAAAATAACGTGGTGGTGGGCGAATGAGCTAAATTGGTTCAAATTTGAATGAAAATGTCTTGTGTTCTGAGGATGAATGTCTCTAACTTTGGAATTAATTGCATTATTCCTTTAATGAAGTGCTCTTTGGAGTTTGCGCAAAGCTGCAAAAAATTAATTATTACGGACAATCCACACAGAGTGAATTACAAGTGTGAAAGTTCACCAGATGTTCTCCATTGAGGGCTTTTTCTCGATGGTACTAATACGTTTACATTGCTCTTAAATCTTCTTTAGTGGTCTCTGTGATGAACCACTTAACAATTTTAACAGAATACTAGATTTCAGTCACTTGGTTCATTTGTAGGTGAATATTTCATTATTTTTGACCAATGTAATGACCTGACTACAATATTTTCTCAAGCATTGATGAAACATTTAAGAGGGCCTTTTTAGTTTACGACTTTTCTTATGATTGACTGTGTATTCAGTGTTTATTGGCTGCTCTGAACAGTTTTGATGGCTTGAAATCTAATTGTTGATTTTAAAATATACATTATTCCACCTGTTTGTATTATAACAAAACTGTATTTTACAGAACCCTAGATTGTTTAATTAATTTACACAATATGTGAAGCACAATGTCCTGAAATGTATTTTCTCCTCTTAATCATCATGTAATCTTATATTTGATAACATTGTTTAAACACTGTGTATTGTGGGGTTAACAGAGAGCAAAGCTGGAGAATTACTGAACGGTGCTCGACAAATACAGTATGTTGCCAAAAGTATTCACTCACCCATCCAAAAAAACTTGAGTCCCGTTGTTCAGATCACTTTTATAATCACCGGTGTATACGCTCGGCACCAGACTGCAGTCAAGAAAGAATTTATCTCTTAGTCGCTCCTTAAACCAGTGTGGTGCTATGGATTCCAGAGAAGTCTGGTGTAGAAATATTCAGCAATAAACTGCAAACAAAGAGAGCCAACCATTTGCAGTCAATCGATTCAAATCACCAAACTTCAGATTATCCTAAACCAGAACATTCATGGCCATATAGTGGAGTTTAGAGCAGTAAAGAGGTGTTGTATAGAGTGAATGGGGGATTATGGTGTAGGGTTGTTTATCAGACACTGGGATTTATCAATTAGTTCCAGTGTAAGTACTTCATGGGAAAAACCAAAGGATGGCCCAACATGACTGCACCCCAGATGAGGACTGGAGAGGAAGATGTAACTGGATATGTTCGGTTCAGGTTAGAGGTGGAGGTTGGGATGGTTAGGTGGGCATATTCCATTGATTAAGCTTTTGGCGACATAATTAGAAGCTCAGTCCCTTTGTTCGAAAGTTGTAGTCGTTGGTGTGAAGTTGGTTAAACAGTGGGTGAATGTCATTGGGGTTATCAGGTGGCTACTCTCCTTCCTCAATATTTCCTCATTGAATGAGGACCAATCTACAGAAGACCCAAAGTTGTACGAGGTCCTCCCTGACTGCACACCATAGAGCAAGCAAACTCCATGAAGGGATGGATGAGTGAGTTTGTTGTGGAGGAACCAGTCGAGTTTTGACCTCAGCCCAGACAGAACACCTTTGGTATAAATCAGAGTGAAGACAGTGAGCCGTTTAGTATCAGTGGGAACAAAATCCCCATAAACACACTCCTTTACCTTGTGGAAACCCTCAGAAGGGTTGAAGCTGCTATAGTTACAAATGGTGGGGCGACTCTAGTGGCAACTGAGTGAATATTTTTGGTAATATTACCAAAAATATAGTCCTAAGTTGATGCTATTGTGGTTAGATTAAATTTCTGCAGACCACACAGTTAAAAATGACGTAATTTAAGCTTGAAGGGGTCAGTTTAATGCAGAAATTCCCTAAATTTATACACTATTGGGTTTCCAGTGCCTTATGTATTTTCTTTTTCTGGTGAACGTTGCAGTACGTACCTATTGACTCTATAGAGAGAATATTCATGTGTTTTATTTTGAACAAAAGAAAGATGATGAGAAAGGAATGAAACCATTTGAGATTCAGAAACAACTACTTCCTATGGTTTTAAGGCAGCTGCCCTCATTGATATGGACCCTTTGGGCGCCATAGCAACTGCACAGCACTGATACATCAAACATTGATATATAATCTTTATACAGTATAGTCATGTTTAATAAATGCTGCCAACCAGTATACTAAGTTTAAATGTCAATTTTTGCACTACATCTGTTACTATTGAACACTGTGGCACAATTAAGAATCATTTCATGCCTTAGGATTAATTTTTTTATGGGTCAGGTTGACCTTAAATCATAACTTGTGCCTTTCTAGGTGGGATGTGAATGAACGACCGAAGTGTTTCTTGCACATATGCTTTCCTGGAGCTTCTTTGAGATGCTCTGCTCATGTTTTTCATTTATTCACGGGTGTATCGTGATTAAAAGCACAAAAGAGGTCAGTTTGTGAAGGTGCCAAGACTCTAATTTGCCAGTCTGTGTAACACAAATAAAGCCAACCTTTAACTTCAAGAAGCTGTCGTTCCTGTTTTACTGAATGAACTGCACATAAAGAATCAAGTTTGTGCCATTTCTGAAAAGCAAGCTATTTAAAAGAGTTAAAGCAGTACAAGAGCAATGCAAAAGTCAGATATCATCCATATATAATTTTCACTTTGCAACTTTTTGTTTAAAAATCAACTTTGCAAAAAACAAGTGTTCTTTACTTATTGCTCTGAAATGCATCGGCCTGGTCAAATTTGGCCGAGCTGTGATGTGAGCAATGCTCATGTCTTCCTGTTTTGGTAATAGTGACAACAGATATTTCAAGAGACGTTTTCACTACAAGTATGACATTTATGAAATATTTGCCATTTAGTCCTTTTTATACCAATTCCTCAATCCCTAACCAGAGTCTGGTCTTCACCTATTTCGTCTTCTGTTTCTTGCGCGCTTGAAACTGCTCGGTTTTGTTCTTGATCGACTTGATGAGCTGTGATAAACCGGGGTCTATGACTGATGATGATGATGACGATGAAACCGTAGCCTCTGTTTTCATTGCGTCTCTGCTTTTGTTCATCTCCTGGCTTTGCTTTTCTTTGTCCTCTCTGCGTCGCTGCTTCTCTTCGATGATGCTCTGTGTGGCTTTCGTTTTCTTGTACGCTGGATCTGATGGGTCCAGGTTGTACAGATGAGACGTGAACATTGCCTGGAAACGAGGGTCCTGAACGTCCACCTAGAGAAACATGGGAGAAAAAGAACTGATGTGTTACAGTGTCAAACTTGTCCATCAAAGTCAGTGGGCGTGGCTTATGCAGATTTAATTTAGTTTTTTAGTTTTCGTCTGTTTTGGTTAAATATTACACACGTTACAGTGTCCACGTTTGACTATAGCAATTTTTAAAACACTTGAATTATGAGCTAACCTGGAAGGAGTCCTCCTCTATCTCTGTGTTGTTCTTCATCAGTTTCTTTCTCTTCTTCTTGCTCAGGTTCTGCTGCTCCACGATCTTGTCATAGTTGAAGTGTTTGTGTTTGTTGTCTTCTTCGTCCTCCATCAGCAACCCTATCTCGGCCTGGAAGAAAAGAATCCCACTTTACTGTCAGCCATCAGTCCTTACGGACCAACAGATGCACTGAGAATGTGAGAACCACCTTTCGTCTCTCCAGCTCCTCCTGCTCCTCTGATGTCTTCTCCTCACCCTGTTTCTTGTTCTTCTTCTTGCTCTTTTTGTTTTTCACGGAGGCTGCAGAGTAAATTTAAAATTTATGCTTTGTTAGACCGCTTTTTCTGGAATAGGTCAGAGTATGCTACTTTAAAAAAAAGGTATTTTTGCTTACATTCTAATTAAAACGTGATTTAAAAAATCTGCTTCTTTTCTGGTTCTGAAGCAATCAAATGTTTAACCTCTTAAGCCCGAGAGTCCCCGGTACCGGGGACTTGCCCCCTTGTGCGTTACATTTTCACTCATAGCTCACGAACCCTGAGAATAACCCACACATATTATATACTGTTGTGCTCAGCGGAAACTCCTCTAAAAACGTATCTAATTCATTTTTTGGCCATTCCAACATCATTTACTCTTACCCAGTGTTCTTGACTGTCAAATTAACTCATCCACACCACTCCCCAAGAACCTATCTTCATTTTGATACCAAGATTTGCAGTTTAGACCTTATAAAAGCTGAGAAATGCCTTAAAAAGTAAAAGTATAGGATTTTTTGAAAATAGGCCTCAGGGCTTAAGAGGTTAAAGATTATATTGAGCCAAATGGGATTTTCTTCACTTGCATCGATCTATTAAGATGCGAAAAGAGTCAAAACTAAAGACAACACTTCTACAAACAAATTATCAATTCTTTTCTAAAGAAGGTGTTTGTAGTGTATTTCTCAGGCTTAAAATGGAAGTCTCTTTTCCTCTGTTTCTTTAAAAGGACAGCGGACCAAAAAATATTGTTGATTGGTCATTTAATCCCCTTCAGAAAACCGAAGAATGTTGGACAAATTTTGTGTGTGTGACAAATCTCCATTTGCTGTCTATAGTAACGCATGAGAAGAAATACAGCAGCATCACTGACCCGTTGTTCCCAGCTCCCCTGAGAAAAAGGGATCATTGAGGTCTACGTCCGCAGGAAGTTCATCATCACTGATCAGAGTCTCTGCCTCCTTCACCTCCTGCACCAGAGAAGAGTTAGAACAGAAATTAAAAACACCACCATCACTTACCCCTCTGACGCATTTACCTTCTTTGCTTTTCTTTTCTCCTTCTTTTTCTCTCTTTTCTTCTGCAGGAACTCCTCCCATGGAGTCAGGCCTTCTTTCCCCTGCATCTTTTTCTTCACAAGTTTCTCTGTTGTTTCTTTGAGTCCTAAAACAAAGAAAATAACATTTGTGTTTGAGCTCGAGTCTAAG
>SRMA01025603.1:200561-513602 GCA_007224835.1 Danionella cerebrum
ATATCCATTTATTTCAGTTAGTTTTCATCATTAGCAATACTTTCTCATTTTCATCTGTTAAAACTATTACAATTATGAGAAGAAAAAAGGAAAAGAACAGTTAACAGTGGTGTACGAACATTCCTTGTGGTGGTGGTGTTTGAAAGGAAGAGTTTTGGTTGATAGGAACCATAGTCCACTTCAGTCGCTCGGTCCTTTGGCTCATCATCAAACACAACATCATCAGGAATAAACCTTTAAAGCACACAGAACCACCAGCTAGATCATTACACAAACACTACTTAAAAAAAAGAAATACAGTAAACACTCGGAAGTATCTGTGTAATCAAGTACAAAAGGTTGGTGACCATAAACCATAACGGTAACCGGCACAGCATTTCATTACAATGAAACTCATTCTCTTGTTTGATATTATGAAATTTTGATTTATTGCAGTAAAAACGCAAAACTTCTGGTCGTTTGCAAATGTTAAAATACATAAACATATCATACACGAGGCTATTAGTCTAAACTTTTCTATAAAACTAGCATTTTTTATCGTTTAAATAACGTTTTCAGCCCTATATATGCTCTTATGGCATGAAATCTAACGGGAAACGATGGATTTCCTAATTTTGCTGCTTTTTTTGTGGTGTTTTATTAAGAGTTTATAAAACAAAAAAAAAGCTTGTCTCATGAGCGAATCCATTGTAAATCTTTGTGGTTATTTGGCCATTTTTCATATAAAACACGCACTTTTTTGTGATTTCAATTACATTTTTGGACATGTGTATTTGTTACATGAAAACTAATGTTTTCATAATTTTAAAACCTTTGTAAATGACAAAAAATACTTTATTCGTGAATGCTAATCGCAGCCATCTTTGTTAAACAACCAAATGTGACGATCCGAAGTGAATTGCAAAATTAAGAGCTGTGAAAAATTCTTTAAGATCTAGAACAGCAAATTGAATTACAATTAAGGGCATTTTTTAGTGTTTTTAAATTATAGACTTTTTAAGACCCCGCGTAAACCTTGAAAAAAAAGATCATTTAAAAAAGAGGCTTTTTGTGTGTGTGTGTGTGTGTGTGTGTGTGTACGCTAGGAGAAAATAAAAAGGGCAGTTTAAAGCTATATGCGTTCAAGATGAAATACAGAAATCATAATTTGATGTTTGTTTTTTAACAATCGCTGACTAGTATGATTTTTAGAGGACACTATATGTGCTCTAACATCTCCAAACATGAGTTATGCTGACCATAACCTTCCAATTGGATTGTACACCCCTGTACTAGGACACTGTCACTGTATTACACGACTTACATGCTATTGTTCATTACGCTAGGAACGTACAAGATTGAAAATAGTTTTGAGTTTCTCACCGCAGGTCAACCATGGAGGAGGTGCTCTCATATTCGAGTCCGTCACACTCCTCGTAGATCTTTGCAGCCGTCATGGCAGAGTCACACTCCACCACTGCATAATAATATCTCAGACGTTTAAACTGATAGTCCCGTACCTTCTCCCTGTAGATGCTGAAACAAGAGCAAGTTAAAGTGCCCCTATTAAGATTTTGAAATGTTTTATTACACAAAGGGTGTCTTTGACAACAGGGTTGATACACATGGAAGGCCTAAAACACACTGATCCATAACCGGGTTTTACAAGACTCCCTAAATTATTAACTTTATTAAAAGTTCTGTATAAAACTTCCCGTCTTTACGTTATCGTTATTACAAACGGTAATCATTGTAGCCCTTTGAGCTATTTGAATCCTACTCCCATCCCAACGATCATAATTGTATCTGGTACCTTTGCTCTTCTGTGTCTGCGTCAGGGTCATCTGGGAGACTGGTGAGCTCCAAGGGCCCCCGAGTGTCTTCTGCTTGTAACCTCTCCTTCCCAAACTCAGACGGATAAATCTGCATTAAATATCAGTCTCAGAATTCAGAACTCATTGCAAGACAGGTTTCGAGGAATATCAGGAGGCCATTTTTTACCGTCACAGACAGCACCACGCCATCTTTGGGTTTAAATGAGCTGAAGAGGGCCAGGAGATCTTTGGCCTTAATTCTGTCCCAGTTCATGTTACAGACCCCGAGGCGCCGGAATGTCTGAAAACAAACATACATCTATTCAGTTAACCTCTTTATACAAAACAACAAGTTGGGGGGGGGGGGCTTTGAGAAAAAAGTTAAGTTGACAATATAAGCCAGCCATTCTCCCCTCTTTGCTATATTCAATTAAAAACATTCACTTGTTCTAGAGTTAAGACTGTATCACAAAATAATCGCTACAGATCAAATATTCGAAATAAACCTGTGGCCACAAAGCAGCCTGCAGTCGTTGATCATTGATTGCAGCGATAAAAAACATACATATGTTTTGGTTGGACACCCACAGGTGGCTATGCATTTCCTTCATGAATAAAACATGTCCACTGTGTCCTTGTGATGAAAATCCCAGAATTATGACTGACATTCAGACACAGAAAACCCATAGTCTCTTAAAAACCCTGAACAAACTGCCAATAAATTTGTGACTGGTTGATGCATGATCCCGTGTCATGTGTCTTTCTTCGTCGCCCTGAGATCTCAGAAAAACTTTGTCTCGAGACGGAAAAGAGCAGAGTCCTTCCATCACAGTCCTCAATTATTCATTTGATGGAGGATTACAAACTCCTACATTTACTGTAATATGAATGTGTCTCGTGTCATCATAGTTGATATGATCATAAATTTTCATTGCATAAAAATGTCAGTCTCATTAATATCTATGAGACATTGAAGTAGATTTTAATCACAAAAAGCTGAAAAATCGCGCATTTATCACTGACTGAAACTAGCAAGTTTCCCAGGGCAAGCAAGAACTGACATTTATGTGTTTAAAAGAAAATTACTAAAGCCGGCAGACACGATTTTTGGCCTGTTTTGAGATGATTTTTTCCATTGTGCGACTATTTAGGAGATCTGAGCATGTGCAAACATTTGAACAAAGTGAAAGTGATCAACAAGGAGCTCAAGGGATCTCTTTCCATTATATATTTGTCTACACAGAAAACACCATAAACAGCAGCAATACAGGTGTTGGAAGCCATTATTAGGGGTGTAACGGTACGCTAAAATCGTATTCGGTTCGGTACAGTGTCTTGAAGAGTTCGGTTCGGTTCATTCGGTTCGGTACAAAACAATTAGAACTTACATAATCTTTATTTTGAAAAGCTGCCAATACACAATAGAATTCTTGCATAAAATAAATAAAAGTGACATTTGGGTGATATTTTAAATAAATTGCACTCTTTATAAAGAAAAACACATTTTTTTAAATAAAAAATGAAATACTGCAACTAGTTAGGATAGATTACCTATCCACATTTTCTGAAGAGAGCATATATCTGGTTATAATATCTCCAGCAGTAGAAAATGTTAGATGTGTTGCTGCCTGATCTCCGTGGAACAATGTCGGCATACAACTTTAAATTTATCCACTCGTCTATCCCCGTTACGTATTTTAACAGAGAAGCCAAGTGTTCTCAAACAGGAGAGTGTAGTGAGATGGGAGTATAGCGTCCGTGCGGAAACTCGCCTTGGAACATTGTTCCGCTGCGCTTAATATCGCGCTAATAATAAATTTAAATTATTATAAAAATACCGAAACGGTACGCAAGTGTACCGAACCGAACAGGCCGTACCGAAACGGTTCAATACATACCGTGAACCGTTACACCCCTAGTTTTAATATTTAACAAATGTAATTTTTAAACTTGTATATGTTACATTTCTGTACAAACACAGGCAGACCATACTGTCCACGTCTGCGCAGCCATTTCCTTGTTTAAACTTTTCCAAGTTTCTGCAAGATAATGGCACAAATTTGCAGTGAAGCGCACTTGTGTATTTTCAAGTGAGCGTCTATAACACTGTGTTCTTGACGCAGTAGTCTCGTACAGTGTGAGCAGTCAGTTCAAACTACTCCAAGGTTGATCGCGAGCTGCCATGAAAACGCTGCTTTGTAACACGTAGGGGTGTAACGGTTCACGGTATGTATTGAACCATTTCGGTACGGCCTGTTCAGTTCGGGACACTTGCGTACCGTTTCGGTATTCGGTATTTGTATTAAATAATATAAATGTATTATTAGCGCGATATTAAGCGCAGCGGAACCATTTTTCCTAGGCGAGTTTCCGCACGGACGCTATTGAGTGACGTGCAGCTCTACTGTGCGACACTCAATAGCATCCGTGCGGAAACTCGCCTTTGGCTTCTCTGTTAAAATACATAACGGGGATAGACGAGTGATAAATTTAAAGTTGTATGCCGACATTGTTCCACGGAGATCGGGCAGGCAACACATCTAACATTTTCTACTGCTGGAGATATTGTCACTGCAACCAGATCTGTGCTCTCTTCAGAAAATGTGGATAGCTTAATCTTTTTAGCCAAAAACTTAAAAAGTTAGTTTTGTTGATATACAAGCTGAAGCTGTTGCAAGTGTTAAAAGTTTTCAGGTCCTAACTAGTTGCAGTATTTAATTTTTTATTTAAAAAAATGTGTTTTTCTTTATAAAGAGTGCAATTAATTTAAAATATCACCCAAATGTGTTACTTTTATTTATTTTATGCAAGAATTCTATTGTGTATTGGCAGCTTTTCAAAATAAAGATTATGTAAGTTCTTATTTTTTTGTACCGAACCGAATTAACCAAACCGAACTCTCTATGACACTGTACCGAACCGAATACGATTTTAGCGTACCGTTACACCCCTAGTAACACGAGAAAAGTGAACTCACTAAAAGAGAAAATGAACTCTAGTTTAACCTCTTAAGCCCTGAGGCCTATTTTCAGAAAATCCTATACTTTTACTTTTTAAGGCATTTCTCAGCTTTTACAAGGCCTAAACTGCAAATCTTGGTATCAAAATGAAGATAGGTTCTTGGGGAGTGGTGTGGATGAGTTAATTTGACAGTCAAGAACACTGGGTAAGAGTAATTGATGTTGGAATGGCCAAAAAATGAACTCCGCCTAAAAAAAAAACACATGTTTCCTCCAATATCTCCTTATTTTACTTATAACGAAGCAAATAAACACAATCAATTGTAACCACTACATGTCAAGAACATCTGTAGCAAGTTTGGTGTTCATACTACAAGAAACTAATATTCTGTAAAGGTTTTGATTGAACAAAGTTCAGGCGTAATCCATGTTGGCACAGTTTGGCACAATTTGGCACAATAATTGAAATATGGAAAAATCTTGTCCAAAGCTTCAGCTACGTTCATAGTCTTCTTTTCTTGCTTATGGGACATGATTTCAGCAAAAAAAAACTCCTAAAGAAACGCTGTAAAAGGGGGGTAGAAGCTCATTTACGCCATCTTGCTGCGCTTTTGGGAACCTTTCATTCACAAACGCTTTCGACGTCGAGCTTCTGCGTGTCCCTACCCCCCGACCATCTGTCCAATCCGGGAGATCTATATATCGCTGGAAAGCTCTGATTCTATGGAAACCAATCAGCTCAACCATTTTGAGACTGACGGGATCGCCGACGAATCACACGACGCGCAGCGTGGAGAGACCACCTCTTACGCACGGGGAGTCATTCCATATTTGGTGACGTAATGACGCCACAAAGCTACAGAAATAATCAAAAATGGCGTTTGCGCGAAGCTATCGACCGGACATAACAACAAACGGACTTTTATCGCTATGGAAATAACTTTTTGTTGAAAAAACGGCAAAGGTAAGACAAGATTTACATGCTTGCTTGGTTTTCGCTGGCGTTTTTTCGTGGAACTTTCGCTCCCTGCTCTGAAATACTTCATGCAATGTTAATGAGTTGCATATCACTGGATTCAGCTGGTTGTTAGCTTTCATTTAATGTAATGGTTTTGGTGTTTCCGTTTATATTGTGGATACATATCGCACATAAACAAAAACGTGGTCATGAATTATACTCCGGACATGTTGTTGTTTATTTGCATGGCGTTCAAGCTGTGGTTAACGGATATGAAATTGAATTAGATACGTTTTTAGAGGAGTTTCCGCTGAACACAACAGTATTTAATATGTGTGGGTTATTCTCAGGGTTGGTGAGCTATGAGTGAAAATGTAACGCACAAGGGGGCAAGTCCCCGGTACCGGGGACTCTCGGGCTTAAGAGGTTAAACTAAACAAGCCTTGTTTGAAAGCACCCTCAATAAATGAATCAAGCCCAGGCTATTTATTGCAGTAGTTGCTGTCGTTTCTTGCCAGCCATTTCTTGCAACCTTAAAAGTCAGATATATGCTGCTTTTTTGTAAATTTTTCACCATGTTCTGACAAATAATGCACTGGCACAAAATAAGAAGTGGCGTATAAAACCAGCCCACTCCGAGCCATAAACAATGGTAATACAAATGAGAATTCTGGTGGGTAACACTTTCAAAATTTAATGCACTTACACAATTCCCGCGTGGAGCGTCTTTCCACATCTCTCCCCAGTCATGTTTAATCTCCTGTTTCTCCTGACGGAGAAAGTCTTCCATATCTTCTTCATCTTCATCAGAGCTGGTCTCTACGTTCCCCTGTCCTCTGGCCAGATCAGGTCCATGGTCACTCTCTTCATTATCTGACTCATCATCATCGTCGTTGTTGTCCTCCTCCTCCTCCTCCTCTTCATCTTCTTCTTCTTCAACACCTGACTCCACATCCTCATCTGTACAGCCAAAATAGATTGTTTGATTAACACAAATGGATTCCAGTTTTAAATTCTGACATCTGTTGATCACAAAAAGTTCTAAAGGCTGCCAAAGATTTCCATGGTAGGACAGGGAAAAAGAATAACAGCAACAAAATCGACCACTTTTGCCACTTGGTCCCTGAAACTTCATATTTTATACATATCTTGAGATACTACAGCAGAAACAGCTCACCTTCTTCATAGACTTTCACTCCTTTTACTGGTGACTTCTTGCTTTTCTTGTTTCGTTTCCCCTTCTCATTAGCTTCCTCTTCTTCAGCTTCATTCCTCTCTTCACCAGCATCTGAACCTTTCTCTTTGTTAAGGGTTTTCTCTTCTACCTCTGTGTCCTCCTCCTCTTCATCATCGTCGTCGTCAGAGTCAGAAACATTATAGAAGCGTCTCAGATCCTCAGAGGTCGTGTGCTGAATCGGTCGACCTCTTTTATCTACTGTGTATTTGAGTTTAAAGCGTTCTTCGTGAAACATGGACTGGAAACGCTTGTCGATCTTGACCTTGCGCTGTCTGCTCGGCATTTCCCAGAAACGAGGGTCTTTTTTGATCTTGGAGAAACGATCATCTCCTGCACCTTCATTTTTAGACGTCATGACGTGGCCTGGAGAAAGCTGTAAGAATGAAATAGTGAAAAACCTTTTGTCAAAAATTTTGGATATTATCACAATCTGAAATATAGAAACGTGTAAATGTTTTTGAAATTGTAAATGTGATTGAATACATTTCTAAATGCGGCGAAAATATAATAACATGAGTTACATAGAAATATAGTTCATAAAAATAGTGCCAAAGCTGCAAATCAAATTCGTATTCATTTTCTTGGATTAATAAATGATTTTACAATTCTCAAACCATTTACACTCAACACTAAGCAAATTTTCAAAGCCTTACATAATACGTCTGTACAAAATGAACAAAAAGTAATATTTATTATTTATATATTAAGAGAACACGACATTTGTATAATTTAGAAATCCCACAAACATTTTTAAAAATCCCCTGCACAAATTCACTCAATATTAAAACTTAATATGTTATATGCCGCAGATGCAGATAAAATACAAATTTTATTGTCAAAGAGGGTTACATTTTATTTTCTTCTGTACACGTCTCGTAAGTTCCAGTGAACCGTGGTTTTAACTAGTCGAAGCCTTTCTTATTTTGTTATTATGCGGCCTAACGTTAGAGAAGATAAAACTATTTACGGCAAAAAGGTAAATTAAAGGCCAAAACTGACCTGGTGGGACCTCAAAAAATGTACACACAGGTTCGGATTCACACGTGTTTACCCATAAGCCTTTACGATTATTCTATTTCCGTAACCGCATTGAAGCCCCACCCTCCTTTTTGCTACGGCAAATCACAAGGCTCAAAAAACGATACTACCAGAATATTTCATATTTGAAATATAACGTGTAAACAATGTTAGTCTCAAAATCTTGAGTACGTAAATATGAATTCTTTTTGACTAACACAGAAAAAAACGCTTAAAACACACTGATCAGACAAATACAAAACAGATAAACCCCAAAAAACAAAGCTATTAGGCTTCGTAAATACCAAGCTAACAAAACTACTTTAAATATAATTTGAACTATTTAAACCAGAAAAAAATACACGAACTAAAAACAAACATTTTAAAAAGAACCATAACATTTTCCCTCCCAATCAAGCCATAGCCAAAGCACAAAACTTTAGTAAATAACGTTTTCAGTTACTAAGTTTGAATGAAGAAGCTAAACCTTTCAGTGTATATATATATTTTTTATTTTACAGAAGAGTGTTTTTGTTTTTATTAATGAATTGTTCACTCCAGTCCAGTGCTCATACGATCCAGGCCACAGTTTAGCTCGCATCTCGTGGTTTTGTGACGCACGCTGTGGCGTTCTCCAAGTCTCGCAGCCAAACTGTGTTAAAGAAGTCATGCTTGGTTTAATAAACAAAGAAAAAAATTACAAATAATTTTAAAACATGAATATCGCACTAAGAGGCCTCCGGTGTGTGAGGGGCTTCTCCTCGAAGCTCGGAGGGGCCATGAATGTGTTTGACAGGAGCATGAAGCGCAGGCAGAAAGACTGGGCTGCAGCTCTACCTGATTGCTATAAATATGACTATCTTCGAGATGAGGTGAGAAGTTAAGAGTGGACGAGTGCGGTTTGGAGAGCTCAAAAAGAATATCTGAGATGTGTTTGTGTTTGCAGGTGGGGATCTGTTTGGCGGACAGAGTTCATGATGTGGCAAGGTCATTACAAACTGGATGCCTTTGCTTATATTGTGACCTCTTGAATGAAATATTTGTTTAAAAAAATGAGTTCCTGTGTGCATCATCAATAAATAATTTCATGTAATTTCATACATGTAATATTTTTACAGGACATTCCCTTTGGCTCTGGATTTAGGATGTGGCAAGAGTCATGTTGCTGAGCATTTGAGTAAGGTACAGTTGATTTGTAAGCTCCAGTGAAGTTACTCCCCCGCAAGGATGCTGCCTCTCAATCATGGGGGATATGGGTGTTTAAATCTACAAATAAAACAAGTCCAGTTTATAAATATTAGTGAGCAGTTTTTCGATGGGTAGATTTCTGTTTTTGTTACTTCTAAACTTGTTTTCTGACTTCCTGGTTATATCTGCCATCCAATAATCTCTGAACTCCACTGAAAGAACTTTAATAAATATTTTTCTGCTATGTATGATGTCACTCCAGAAACACTCTTCTACCAAACTAACCAATCGCAGAGCTTAGGGTCTGCATCTATGATGCGCAAAGGTACATTTAGGGATGTGCAAATCGATAAGTCAAAAGGTTTAAAGGGTTTTTTTCATTCTCTTTAATCATTTCTTTTCTTGTTCTTGTAGATTGCTCAAATGAGACATTTGATTTGTCTCAAAGCATTAACACAGGTGCAGTGCCCCACAGATCAGGGAAACAAACTGAAGCGTGCAAAAAAATAAGTGTTTTTCTGGATCAAGTGACTTATAAACTGTGCTTAGCAGCTACATACGGACAGCTATATAGCTGTAACTTGCAACTATATGCCCCAACATTCCTGGGACTTGGATTTGTTATACATTTTTTCAACTAAAACCAATAAAAATATGTGGTGCTAGCCTGCTGTTTATAATAATAATAATAATAATAATAATAATAATACTAATAGCCTGCTGTTTTAATTTCTGAGAAAAAGAGCACTCCACACAAACTCTGCCAGTTCTTTAAAGAATCAGTGCATTTTCAGATTTGTTTTTGTTTTCGGTGGAAGTAATTAAATGGAGGCTGACTTATTTAATTATTTTTATTTATATATTGTTCAAGATTTTGTGTGTAGATTTGCCTAAAGTTGGTTTTATTTTCTAGTATTCAAACCTCTGAATGTTCTGCTGCTGCACATGATAAAAGAAATCTAGTTTAAAATCTAATCTAGTACACTTTAAGTTCACGTACTCTTCTATTCTCATCCTTTGCTTGTTTAAAACGTTTAAACTCTTTCATTAACTTTTTTGGTCGAGCCCCTCTTTAAACCTTTGAAAAAAATCCTCTTTAAAATTTTAAACCCCTCCCCTTCATCACTCACGAAGCTCCCTGAACCAGGGGCCTGTACCATGAACGTAGATGAACAAACTCAGAGTTACAGGATTAGTTTTTAGTTGACAAATCCAAACCGATGCAATCAGGCATTATTAGTACCATGATGAAGCTCATCAACTTTCTTTGTTAACCCAGGCTTTGATCCTTAAGCATGATTACTTGAGGCGTGCACATAAAAGAGTGACGTACCACCGAACAACCAATTGTGTTCTACATGGAGAGAGGGAGGTCCTTATATTTCTCCGCTGAGGAGCAAACTATTATAATACAGAAATACAATGAATTTAAGCACGTTTTAGAAGCGCGCAGTAATACCGTGTCTGCTGCCAAAGCGAGAGAAGACTGTTGGAGAAAGATTGCGGATAGCGTTAATGCGTAAATTAAATACATATTTTATACATCAAGGTCTAATTATGTATATGTAACGGTAGTTTATGTATTTGCACGCCCGTAAAAATTATGCTAACACTTTACAATAACAGTGTAATTGTTAAAAGCATTCGACCGGACAAATGAAGAATGATCACTAAAGTTGTAGTGTTACTAACTACTTTTCAATTACTGGATTTCAATATGCTTTCACTACTGAACTACTGTTACTAGTTAAAATAATATATAATAATTTATTATTTTTAAAATCTGTATCTTTCATACAAGTAACTATCAGGGAAGGCAATGGGATCTTGTCTGTCCCTAAAAACTCTTTCTCTGCGAAGCGCTCTTCGAACAATTTTCGCTGAAATGTCCACGGGATTTCTCAGAAAAGGACAAGCCATTGCAACAGACACTAGAAATTAGTTGCGTCACTTAAATGTTGTCTACTGATTGGTCAAATTTCGTTTTGAGATCTTGAATCCAGAACTTAACCTGCCCTGGAGCAGGTTAGCCGTGCAGCGCAAGTTACCATGGCAATGAACACCAACTGAAGCCGAGTTTCTTTCATGGTACCTAAAACCCAGCATTGGTGCAACCTAATCCTAAACTTACCTGGCAAGCCAGCTAATCCGGCTTCATGGTACAGGCCCCGGGTTTCATGCTGTCCGCTGCCAGCGTTTTTAGGCATAGGACACACATCTGCCTTTCCTCCTCACCATCGACATTAACAGTGAAGCCGAGAGCAAGATATTCTTCGTCATATTTTCTGCATTTCACCACGTTAGCTTTTGAATGACCTGCCTGGGTCTGTGCGACTTCAGTGGCTTTTCTCTTCCCCTTTACAAACGGATGCATCTTTTACTCTACGTCTTTTGGCTGTTCATTTTCTTTTTCTGCTGATGATCTGCCTCCCCCACTGGCGGGCGCGCCCCCCACTTTGAGAACCACTGCTCTAACTGGTTAACAAGCAGTCACAATTTTTAATGGTTGATGGTGAAGTATACATTGGGTTTTAGTTTGAGAGTTTTCACCACGAAGTCAAACCTTTTAGAACGTGTGCGTTTGAAATCCATGAGACTGCAGGTCCACGTTGAAGCATGACAGAGTTTCCTAGACTCTCCAGAAGAGTTCACCTGAAAACCAGGCTTTGCTTTTTCAACAAAGGGATGACAATCCACATGAAATGCGATTGCTGCCAGCTCCCAACAGCGCCACTTCTATTTTACTGTTGGCGCAGAATAAATTACATTGTGACGTCCAGCAGAATTATGATTGGCATCCTTTGAAGATGCTTTCATGTGTTTTGTGACTTGTAAGTGTCTACTAATTATTTAATTTCTACCATTTATGATCTGTATGTTCATGTTCTTTATTCAGGAGGTGGTTCAGCGTTTCTTCTTAACAGATATCTCAAGTCGTTCTCTGGTAAGTGCAAATGCAAATTGACGAACAAATCACAGTGCGCCATCTCATGTTAATGCTGTGATTCCAGAAGCTTTAACTGTAGGCGTCGCACAGCAGATGATATTTCGTATGTTTTATCATCTGCCCCATTTCTTTTTCACGTCTGATTCAGAGGAATAGGAAGCTGTGTGAGATTCCTACTCACTGTGTTCTTGCAGATGAGGAGTTCCTGCCCTTCAGAGAAAACACGTTTGACCTGGTGGTCAGCAGTCTGAGGTACCGTCCCACCCCAGTGCATAATGGGATATTCAGGAAAAGCTCTGCTTTCTAAACTTGTAATCATCTCCACAGCATGCACTGGATCAATGACCTTCCTGGAGCTCTGAGACAGGTATGAGCACCTATTATAAATTTTTTTCTTATTGTACATGCTTTATAAATGCATACATTTTTTCAGATTTCTTGGCCATTTAACAGAAAATATGAACGTAAACTCAAAAACATTTTTTCCACTCTTGGTTAGGTTTTTAATCATAACGACAGCAGAAACTTTCCAAACAACCCTGATCAAAAGGCTATTTTGGCATGATAATGTGCAGAAAAACAGGCACAAAAGGGTTTGAGTGGTTGGTAAAGGTCACCATCCTCATCCTTTTGCTTTGTACATAAAAGGTTTCTGGGCTCCTGATAGACCCTTGCCTCTTTCATCCAGTGATCCACTGACAATTCTAAACTGTAAGCAATGGGGAAGGCAAAAGAGCTGTCAAAGGATCTATGGGAAAAGGAGGTTAAACTGTACAAAGCAGGAAAGGAACTGGGAATGCTAATCAGTTCTGTTCAAACTTTGGTTAAGAAGTGGCCAGAGAAATAGGATTCCAACAAATAACTTCAGCTAAAATAGTCTGGTAAAAAATCTGTCATGGCTGTTTCAAGGAGCAGAATAAGGAGACCCTTGAAGAAAAATAGGTCGCATGGTCGAGTTGCCAGAAGAAGCTATTACTACGGAAATGTCACAAAGTAGCCCGATAACAATACAGACAAGCCTCCAAAGTTCTGGAACAAAGTTATTTGGAGTGATGAGACCGAACTTGAACAACCACAAATGCTACATTTGGAGAAGAGTCAACATGAATGGAACACCATCCCCGCTGTGAAACACGGAGGTGCGTCACTGATGTTTTGGGGGGACGTGTGTGCTCCAAATAAAATAAAAAAAACTCCTTAACCTCATTAACAACTACACCCGATAGTTTTCTTGAGAATAAATGGCTTTCTCTGACCACTGACTGTGAGTTGCGAAAAAACAGTTTTTGTGTTATTCATATTTTTTTAAACAAATGGCCAAGAAATCAAAAAAAATCAAAATGAGCCAAACCGTATAAATCAACACAACGCCAATCTCTACTACAGAGCATGTTTAAGATGACAGTTTGAAACCAACAGATGGCATTTAATGCCAGACCAGACCATCTTGGCATTTATGCACGAAAGTTGGGGTTTTGGTATGGCTAACACTTTGGTAATGTGAGGGGAATGGGAGTAATGTAAAACAACCATTAGTAAAGTCATCTGTTGTGGTTCAGATCCACCAGGTGTTGAAGCCGGATGGTGTGTTCATCGGTGCGATGTTGGGAGGCGAGACACTTTATGAGCTTCGATGTTCTCTGCAGCTGGCAGAGCTGGAGCGTGAGGGAGGCTTCGGTCCTCACATTTCACCCTTCACGGCAGTCACTGACCTGGGAAACTTATTGGGACAGGCGGGCTTCACCCTGCTCACCGTGGTACCAGAAAGATTAATGACTACATCTAAAGTGTATTTAGATCACTTTCTCGATTTGACCAAATACATAGAAGTGCAGAAGAAATTCTACGATGTTATGCTAATTATATGTAAATGAAACACTTGATTGGTAACATGTGCCATTGAACAGCGCTTGGACAATGAAACTGAAACACTTGATGGGTGAGTCATCAACTAAGAAACAGATTGGACAATGAAACTGAAACATTGCATTAGTATGGCATCCATTGGGCAATGAAACTGAGAAAAACTAAATTAACCAACCGTTATTGATAAATTGGACATTAAAACTGAAACACTTGGTTGTTTTAAATGTTGTAAAGTTTCATGGAGAGTCTTTAAGTTTTTGAATCACATGTGGTGATGCTCTTGCGTTGCACTGCAGGATATCGAGGAAGTTCAGGTCAATTATCCTGGGATGTTTGAGGTCATGAGGGATTTACAAGGTATAGCTGGCTATTGTGGTATTTTGTTTAAGATTTACCAATGTTAAGTGTGTATTTATCACCAACTCGTGTTCTTCAGGTATGGGGGAGAGCAACTGTGCATGGAACAGAAAGCCACTCCTCCATAGAAACACAATGCTGGCGGCAGCTGCTATTTATAAAGGTACATAACTTTTCATTTAATTATCTATTTATTTGAATACTTTCGATTATTTTAATAAATTTCCATTGTATGTGCAGTTGTGCTCATAAATTTATTAAGCTAAATTTCTTGGCCATTTTTAAGAAAATATGAACAATAACACAAAAGCATTTTTTCCCCACTCAGTGGTTGGATGAAGCCATTATTCGTCCAATAGCTTTGTTTACTCTTCATAAAAACATAAGTTTACAAGCCCTGATGATTTACATAAAAAATGAAACAAAGGATTTGAGTAACTGGTAAATGATGAACGGAACACCAACTCCACTGTGAAGCATGGGATGTGCGAGCTCCAAAGGGACGAGAAACTTGTTCAAAGCTCAAAGGACACTCCGGGAAAATTGGCATTCATCAGCTCAGAAGCTGCACACAGGACTTTACTGGACATTCCAGCACAACAATGATCCAAAACACAAGGCCAAGTCCGCTTGTCATTAGTAACACCAGAACAATGTGAAGGTTCAGGAGTGGCCTTCTGTCTCCTGACCTCGACATCTTAGAACCACTCTGGGGAGAACTCAAACATGCTATTCATGAAAAAAACAGCCCAAGAATTCACAAGAGTTGAAGGCTTTTAGCCAAGAAGAATGGGCTGCTTTACAAAAAGAGAAGATAAAGAACCTCATCGACAACTACCTCAAGAGACTTCAGGCTGTCATTGATGAAAATATTAAGAGCTGTAATGTTTTTAACAGGGTCCTTTGGAAAGTTTCTGTAAGACACAGTCATACACATAGCTGAGTACATATTTAAAAAAAAGAATTGGTCTAGAAATCAAAGCTTTTGCCATGATATGTACATTTATGAGCACAATTGAGTATGATTTTTTTTAAATCTTCCCATTAATGTGTTGATGGAAATTGTACACAACGTAACTTCTTTTAGAAATGTATGGCAATGAAGATGGTTCAGTTCCTGCCACCTTTCAGATCCTCTACATGATTGGCTGGAAGCCCCACCCATCCCAGGTCTGCTGTTTTCATTGGCTTGTTCAACACTAAACATTTACATATTTAAGATTCTAACCTGTTCTCGATCTACAGGCGAAACCAGCAAAAAGAGGATCAGCCACTGTGTCCTTCGCAGATTTGTCAAAACTAGACAAACTTCAGAGCGAGCAGCAAAACAACAAAGAGAAATCCTGAAAGAGAAATGAAATTTAGACACCAAATCCCCTTGTGATGAACATTACATCAGCGGCATGGAAGACTGAGTGGAAATAAAGCATGACTTTATTTTGGGGCCAACAGTTAAAAATTAAACAAATCAGGAAATCATATTATTCAAGTACAACAAAAAAGTAGCAACTGTTTTTTTTTTTTTTTTAAAAGGTGTGTATACATATCATTCTCAGAACTCTTTCTGATCAATGGAAAATGCAGAGCTCACACATAATTACCAATGTAGTCCCCATCAACACTCTGTTAATGGAAAATAACATTGACGTCAATGGCTACAAGTTTCGAGAATAAAAGTGACCGGAATTTCATTTTTGGCTCAAACATCCCTCACCATGGCAAAATACAGTACGATCTCTTTTCTCCAATCATCACAGGAACAAACTCTTCTCCAGAGATTAAATAAACACAAATATTCAAATGGCTTCCTCAATGTTGTAAAACCAACCATAATATCGGTCACCTTTGATGGCTTTAATTCACACGTCAAGCTCAATCTTTGGAGGGCCACCATCCCGCAGTATAACCCCAACATTGTTACACATGATGAGTCCTTATTGTTTTTGCAGATTACAGGTTTGTCTGTGTAGAAGAATGGCTGGAACAAAACCAACATTGTTTATGGAAAACCTTCCCTAAATAATGAAATTAATATAATAACCACACTGTTACAAAGTCAAAGACCATTATAAACACAAAACCTAATTAAAAAAAAGAGACTCTATTATTAGTGTTTGGTAATCTGTTGTGTTTGACAGTAGCACTGTTAGCTTAGCATAGCTTAGCTTAATTTGTTTAAACCAAAAGCATACAAAACCTTTATTTTTGTTGATTTTAGTTTATTCTGTAACTATATAAGAGTAAAGTTCTAAACAAAAAGCTCATTTTGTTTGTAAATTATTATGGTTAACAATTTTAATAATCTATGCTAAGCTAGGCTAACAGCGCTTTCACCAGAGAATGATGAAATAGAAGTGAGTGAATAAAATTTGATATTTTTTTATATTGAGCTCATGACCTTGTGAAGAGCATGAAAAATATTTTTATTGACACAGAGCTTCCAGAAAGCTTTTCATCATAGGAGCTAAATTGCCTATATTTATTTTGTTATATTTATTGCAAAATAAGCTATATTTATTTTGCCTGTTTTTTTATGACACTAGTGACTACCCCTAAGAAGAGAAAGAAAGAAGTATTTTTATAAAAACTTGTATATCAGCGGACTTTGAAAATACAAAAATCCTTAATGAACAAATATAATTGAACCCCATTAGCTCCTGGATGTACGTGAACAGCACAGAATTATAATTACAATACTATCAACAACAAAACCCGTCCACCTTGAATTCTTTTATTATTTTTTTTTTAAGAATAAGATTAAATTAATTAATTTTGGTTTGTATTTAGTTTTTGGGCAAAAAACAAAACAAAAACAGGTTTGCTTTTGGAACTTTTATAGTGTTATAAATGAAACTTGAATGAACCAATGCAGAGAAAACCAAATCATCGGACATCCTTATGACGAGATATTGTGCTCTGTGCAAGCCACAGGACATTAATTACAAGTGAATTCTTTTACTTCATAAAAAACAAGTGTATTAAGAGCATCAAGTGTGATCTGTTTAGCCTGTATCTACTTTTTGGGTGAAGAGCAATGTTGTAACTATTTTGAAAAACTGACATTTGGTGAAGTTTGACTTTGGCATCATTTAATTATAGAATGTCTAGAGACACAAATCTGGTGGAGTCTATGTAGACTAGACAAAATGAATATGTGGTTGTTGTAATAAAGATGATATCAACGTTTTTCACCCGAACACAAACCAGTGTTTCAACCAGTTAGGACTTTTCAAATGTTTGTTTGGCTTTACACTACTAGCTTTCAACATCCTTACAAAAAAATACAATCTTCGCCTAAAAATGTCAACAAATATGGCAAGCTACTTAATTCCTGAATCAAAAGCTTATTTACAGTATAGGGAAGACGATAAGCTCACTGTGCCATCTTGTGAGCATTGACCTATCAGTGGTTCTAAAAACCATTGCCTTCAGTTTCAATGTAAATTTTAAAATCCACAATGTTTTGATCCAACATTCACCGGATCTGATTCCGGAGTAAAACAATGACATTCTTTATGTACAGTGATTTAAACATACAGTGAAAGCAGCAGCTACAGGACGTCCTGTTTGCAAAAAAACACGGCCCTCTGAATAAAACATTTCCAGCAGGTTACGACGATTGCCTGACCTCAAACGGAGTCGAATTCTCTCATTCTTTACAGCATCTAAAGCTCAGATAATGCCAGCGAGACACTGATGAAAATATTCTCTGCATATACTTAGTGTTTTACAGCCTTACACCATTAGGAGTTACTTATTCACTCAAAGATAAATATTTAAGCATTTTCCTAATTTACATATATTATTTTAACTAATTTCTCAATGCAACACGATAAAAATGTATTCCGTGTCAGAGAATGAATATGATGCTAAAACCACCATTAGCCCTTGATTGATGGTTGTTGGTTGCGGTTCGTTTTTGGGAGAATTAGCTTTGTGCATGCATCCGAGTGCCGTGTGTGAATGTGTGTGGGTGTGTCAGCTCGTTCCGTGGGTGCTGTAGTCAAACACCCCCTTCTTAAAGAACGGAGAGATTCCACACACTGCATGTTTGGAGAGGTTCAGGCCCAACTCGTCCGTTCGGAGCGGAGAAGAGCAGGACAATGACATCATCACCTGGAAGAAGTTCCGCAGGTATTGCTGGAAAACACAGTGACATCATACACCATTTAGACCTTCATTACCTTGTGTCCTAAATAAGTCCTTTAAGGTAGAGGGTGACAAAATGCAGGTTTGAAACCCCTGCATTCAAATATATAAATAAGAACAAACATTAAAAGAAAGTAAAAAAAAAAAACCCCGAAAAACCTTTGAGTCAAGTTTTGTAGTTATATATAGAAACGTAAATAGATGGCCTTGTCATCACACAGCAACAAGACATAAGTTAGTCATCATCAACAAGGTCTCTCCCATACAAAGAACCTCCAGAAACCCTCATCCACTGTTCGGGGAAGCCTGGCCAGAGGGTGTCATCATGAAAGAATTGCAGCCTAAAAGCCAAACCTCAGATGTGGGAACAAAGCCAAGTATACTAGTAAATATAGGAACCGAGGTACAGAATTCAATTGAAATTGTTCATTGATAAAACTAAATGATCAGTTCCTGATAAATTGGCTGCAAATATCAAAAGGACATTTACCTTATATCATATAATATCTCACTTGCGTCTTAGAACACATAGACGAAACGCACTATGCGTAGTCATGTCATCTTGGCTTTTGGAGGTGGGAGATTGCTCTTTGGCAACACACCCGGTCAAGACACTTCTGGCAGGTGATAATCCGGACCACTTTGATGACAGACTTTGGGGAAGGAATTTTAAAATGAGCAAAAAAACATTTCGGATGTTGTGTAAGGAAATCGGTTTGTCTTTAATGCCACCCAATCGTGCACCAGTTCCACCACAAAAAATGCATCGTTATTGCATAGCATTGGGATTTATTCGGTAGCGGCATTTCCATCACAGTTTACGCAGATCTAAAGGTTAGCCTTCTTTATGCCTCGTTATGTACAGTTTTTTTATAAATCTTGGCATTTCCATTCAGGTTTTTTTAAGCAATATCCCAAAAAGTGCATAAACATAGGTGGATGGAAATGGAAAACGAGTATTAAATATGGTATTACAGGGAATCGGTCCTCAATAGAAAACTCTATACAGTATTTGTTCTATATGCAAAGCAGCAACGTTTACACTCCTTTATACAAAATGACAGAATGCATCACCTCCAGTTGGTTCCGGCGTTCCGCAATCATCCGTTCGTCTCTGTTCCCAAAGATCTTTTTAGGAGGGAAGTCCAAAGTTGCCAGCTATAAAAACACAATGTATGAATATAAAAAATGGTTTAGTAAAAACCTTGTAAAAAAAACTGAATGCTTTGAAATAACAACATCTGTCTGATCCCTGACTTTCTAAATTCCGGGTGGTATTCCAACTCTCGAGTTGGTGGCGAGTGGTGGGCGTGTCAAGGGCTGTAAAAAATTTATTTTTGAAGTTATACAAGTATCATATGTGACATTTAACCACAAAAACGTATCAAAGTGTAATAACATGCATTTACTAAAAATTTCTGTTTATTCACCATCACTGTGGAGCTCGCTTCATTTTGAGCTAAAAAGGTACAATTTTCTTTACCATGTATTAAGACTGTTTACATTTTTAAAGCTGTAAAACATAATTCCTTTGATGCACTGTAAAACTACATAACTTTTCCTCCTTAAGCTGCTCATTGTTGCCTTGGCTGTGTGTTTTGGATCGTTGTCATGCTGGAATATCTAACCGTGGCACAGTTTTCCCTTTAGTCAGTCCTTTTAACCTCTTAAGCCCTGAGACCTATTTTCCGAAAATCCTATACTTTTACTTTTTAAGGCATTTCTCAGCTTTTACAAGGCCTAAACTGCAAATCTTGGCATCAAAATGAAGATAGGTTCTTGGGGAGTGGTGTGGATGAGTTAATTTGACAGTCAAGAACACTGGGTAAGAGTAATTGATGTTGGAATGGCCAAAAAAATGAACTCCGCCTAAAAAAACCCACATGTTTCCTCTAATATCTCCTTATTTTACTAGTAACGAAGCAAATAAACACAATCAATTGTAACAACTACATGTCAAGGACATCTGTAGCAAGTTTGGTGTTCATACTACAAGAAACTAATATTCTGTAAAGGTTTTGATTGAACAAAGTTCAGGCGTAATCCATGTTGGCACAGTTTGGCACAATTTGGCACAATAATGGAAATATGGAAAAAATCTTGCCCAAAGCTTCCGCTACGTTAATGGTCTTCTTTTCTTGCTTACGGGACATGATTTCAGCAAAAAAACTCCTAAAGAAACGGTGTAAAAAAATGGAAGCTCATTTACGCAATCTGCGCATGTGTCCCATTCACATGCGCTTTCGGCATTCGAGCTTCCACGTGTCCCTACCCCTCGACCATCTGTCCAATCCGGGAGCTCTATATATCGCTGAAAAGCTTTAAATCTGAAGAAGCCAATGATATCAACCATTTTGAGACTGACAGGATCCCCAACGAATCACACGATGCGCAGCGTGGAGAGACCTGCTCTTACGCATGGGGAGTGATTCCATATTTGGTCATGTTATGCGAGCACACAGCTACAGAAAAGAGCCAAAATGGAGTTTCCGCGAAGCTATCGACCGGACATAACAACAAACGGACTTTTATCGCTATGGAAATAACTTGTTGAAAAAACGGCAAAGGTAAGACAAGATTTACATGCTTGCTTGGTTTTTGAACTTTCGCTCCCTGCTCTGAAATACTTCATGCAATGTTAATGAGTTGCATATCGCTGGATTCAGCTGGTTGTTAGCTTTCATTTGATTCCATGGTTTTGGTGTTTCCATTTATATTGTGGATACATATCGCACATGAACAAAAACTTGGTCATGAATTATACTCCGGACATGTTGTTGTTTATTTGCATGGCGTTCGAGCTGTGGTTAACGGATATGAAATTGAATTAGATACGTTTTTAGAGGCGTTTCCGCTGAGCACAACAGTATTTAATATGTGTGGGTTATTCTCAGGGTTAGTGAGCTATGAGCGAAAATGTAACGCACAAGGGGGCTTTTCCCCCTAAATTACCTCTGGATATTTGAGCTTCAGCGTTCTATGCATCTCACGAAAGCGGCTGTATCTTCTAAACACCGTCCATGTTTCATCCAGGACTGTGATCTGAACACAAACAGCAAACGGCAACAACACAGATTAAACTACCGCAGCTCAATGTTATCAGACATTCAAAGATAAGCCAAACCTTGATTTCAAACTCAAAGTGCTCATCTTTTCCCTGCCCGCAGAGCATGTAGCGTGGGATGCTGATCTTCACCGGCTCCTTCAGACGCTCAGGACTCACATCCAGAGGAATGGAAACCATCCGCTGACGAGAGAAGCACAGAACACGGTCTAAAAACATCTCACTTCTGAGCAGAAAAAAAAAAGGTCCCTCATGCTGTACCTCGTATTTGAGTTTGCGCTGGTCAAGGAGTGCTTTTTCATTGTCCTGTGCAAAAGAAGTAGTTTATTAGAGTTGAACTAGTAAATAAAAACAGCTCTAATTTCAGTTTTTAAACACTAATTGAGGACGTTTCAAAATGTTGATTTAGTAAATTGAACCAGGTTGAACAGATTCTATAGTTAGTTAAAAAAAATCTGATCAAAAACAAAAATTTTAACCCGTTGATTACAATAACATTATTTTATTTTTATTTGATTATGCGTGGACTGCAAGATTACTTTTTACATTATGCTCATTTTCAACCTTTTTGCCTCCAAGTAAGTCTCTCTGGAATCCACTGAAACTGCAATTCCAACTGGCCACTTGAGGCTGGTTCCAAAGTGGGAAGATCCCACAGACTTCACATATTAAAAATTAAAAATGTATTCTAATTCTCCCTCAGAAACATTTCCTTGTGGCATTTTTAGCTTTAGCTTGGCATAGTTAATTGAATCCAATTAAACCAGTAGTGTTTCAGTTCAAAATACCTAAAGACTTTTCGAGCTACAACATATTTTGTTTATTTATTGCTCTACACATTTAGAGTTACACTATGTTGTAAAACTAGCGATAAATGTAACATTGCTAATCACGTGTTTAATTATTACAGCCGAATTGAGTATGATTCTAGCAGTATCAGCCTAAAATCACACACACATCAAATTTTATAAATTTTATAAGGAAAAGCTGGTCTTCATAAGGAAATCATTGACGATATTATACTGATATGCTAACTGGACTTACCAATCTATGCTAAGCTAATGCTAAAAGTGCTAATGCCAGATCTGTAAAACAGCTAGTTTCCAAAATGATTATTTTTTTTAGATTATGTTTGGCCTTAGTCTTTATTTTTAACAGACAAGACAGAGAAAAGTGACAGGAAGTGGGGCGGGGAGAGAGAAAGATGGGAAAACAGGGCTTGGGACCCACACAACTCTTCTTATTATATCCTGGGGAGGTGAAGCGGGCGCATTTGTTACACTCATAGTGTTCCTTTAAAAGAGACATTGAGGCACCATCACAACATGCAGGATCCTGATTCAGTAAAGCAGCAAAACAAAGAGAAAGATCGATAATCTAGTTTAGTCATCTGAAAGAAGGCCTGAAACAACGGAAACGCTCGGAAAAATCAATATGCAAATATCGAGGCTGGATCATGCAAATCAAGCCAGGTGCTGATTGGTTGAGGGCTGTGCTTACCTCATCGGTCAATCTAACAGAACTACCCTCGCTATCCTGCTCCAGTGTAGTTAAACAATCCTGAGGGTTCAAAGCAAGGTATCGAAGTCAAATTCCACAAAGGCCCAAGGTGAACTTTTGTGCACCGTTCCAGAAAAATAACCAATGAAAAAAACTATGCATCAAGACTCTGTATGCATCGAGCTTTATAAAAAAAATGTGAATTTATTTTTTTTGTTGCTCCTCAGACTCACTCGACCTCAGAACGACATTTGTATCATTTTAAAGGCCCCCAACAATTGAAACAAATTAAATTTAATTTGTTTCGCAATTATTTACTTCCATGGAAGAACAGCCATCTCCTGCGACTCATATCTGTGAGCATTGAGTTTAAATTGAGCTTCTGGCTGCAATAGGCGGTTGTTACCTCACTAGAACTAAATTACTGGACTGCTTTCCACCCCATTCCACCCCACCCCCTTCCATCTCCCTGTTTGAAAAATCTGATTTTGACAAAAACTCACCTGCAGTGACTCTGAGGAAAGAGACAGCGTGTTGTTATTCTCTCTGTTCAACAGATTGAGTTTCTGCAGCCTCCGCTGTACTTCCTCTTCTATATATGCGTTTAACCTGAAAGAGAACAGAAAGGGAGTAATTGAGCGACATTATTGGATGAACATGGATCACTTCACTATTCCATGACCTTCTATTTATTTTAAAACTCAAATATCTACCCTGAACTTGTGAGACCTTCCTGAAAACATATGGAGACACTGTGTGCTTATTACTAATGGAGAAGATGCATCTAATCCAATGCTGGAAACTCTTTTGTGTCCGAAAACATTGAAACTGGGATGTTGCTGGTCAGTTTGGATAAAAGCTGTGTCATGAATGGGTGGCGTGTACATTGTGTCTACCTCTCATCTCCAATAGACAGGACAGGGGGCATGGGGCTGAGGGGTGACTGGTTGACGTTGTTCTTTTCATCTCCATTCACACTAAGGCTGCGCACACTTCCTTCACTCTCGCTGATCCTCTGCTTTAGCTGTGCGATCTCCCGCTCCATCCTGACAATCACAGATGCCAGGGTTGAGGCAAGTTCCCAATAAAACCCCACTAATTCAGATCCCACTAATACTCAAAGAAATGCTGTCTTTAAGGAGGATTTTTGTCTTATTTGGGTTTGGACCTCATTGTTGTTTGCCCATTGTGTTAGTGGAGGAATGGATAGGACATTTTAATATAGTTAAATAAATATATTTATAAATTAATTTGTCTAAAATATTTCTATATCTCAATTTTTTTACACTGCATGTTACTTTTAATATGTTTAATAATCCTATTTCCACTTTATATATATTCTTTTTTAATCAGAAATTATATATATATATATATATATATATATATATATATATAATTATAATTTGCGAATTTACAATTTTTTTTATAAATATTAATGTAATTTTTTTTTCATAAATGTATTTAAACACATTAGTATATTTTCTAATGTATCATTTAAAAGTCCTTAAAAAATCCTGCATTTTTTTGGTTTACATTTCTCACTTATTATTTAGAATCTTAGAAATCAAACATTCAAAATGAAAGAAAAGAAATTTCTTTACATGTTTTTTTAATTAAGTCAAACATTTTTTTTATCATTTTAAAATCATTACATTTTAAATATTTCTATTATTTATGAAAATATTAATGAAAACATCTCAAAATGTAGCAATGATCAAGAGCTTTCGGATTTGCAATTTAAATATTTTATACTGTATTTGAAAAAAAAACAGAAATGAAACAAATGCAATTGTTTTTACTTAATGTTTTAATTCTAAAGCCATTTAACTTTTTACATTTCTATTGTTTTTTTTATCTTAATGACTATTTATACTGCGTTAAAAAAATGTAATTAATCTATTCATAACTGCACAAATTTTTAAAATGTTAGGGTTATATATATATATTTTTTTTTTAATCTGAAAAAATACATATTTTTTTATCGTGCATTTTCTTGTTTTCTCTACATAATATTTAAAACTGTATTATGTAATGTTTGACAGTAAACATCACTTCCTAGCACCTGTCCTGCTCCAGGTCCGATGTAGCCGTAGTTCTCCCGGTGCTCAGGATAGACAGAGTTCTCCTCCGCACCCCCTCAGCGTCAGGCTCCTGACTCAGGCTCCTGCGATAGGCCGAGTGTTTCCTCTCCAAACGAATCACGGCCTGCTCCAGAGCCTGCCTCTGCTGCTTCTCCCTCCACTCCAGGATCTCTTTCTCCTTCCTGCGCACCTTCTCTTCCTGACGCGCTACGTTCGCTGTGAACTCGTACGTCTGCTGGAGTTGCTGCAGCTGCTGAGCGCTGGCACAGAACTGAGACAGACGCTCCTCCTTCTCCTCCAGCTCCTTCTCCACCTGACATGCAACAAATCGGTTTGTGCCATCCCTACTGAAAATCCCCAGCTTCAGTGTAAACCCAACTGTGTTCACCTGATAGAGTGTCTCATCCAGCTCTTTGTCGCTCCCTTGTGGACTAGAAGGAGATACTAATCCCAGAGAGACCCTTTCTAGCGTTTCCCTGGCCCTCTGTTGCTCCTCCAAGACGGCAGGAATTTGTTTCTCTCTCACACACTGCAGCTGCCTCTCCTTGGACACCAGTCGGTGCTCTGCCTGCTGTATAAGAGCCTCATCCTGAGCTAGAGAGGTGCCGTCTTGCACCCCTCTTTCCATCAGCTCCTTCACCTGCAGAAAACAGCTATGAGGGTCCAGATTCAGCCCTGCCCCCTTCATCTCTTTCTTTCCTCACCTGTCTCTGCTTGTCCCGGTGCGTGTGCATGAGAAGGGCGAGAGCCGTGCGCTCGGAGTCCACCTCTCTCTCTAGCCGAATCCTCTGTTGCACCAGAGCCTCCTCCAGCAGCTTCAGTTCCTCCAACTGAGAGCTTTTGAATTTCCGGTAGCGTGCCCGAGCACTACAACGAGCCTCCTCACCACCCTCCTCTTCATCAATGTGCGCCTCTTTGGCCCGTAGGAGCTCCTCTTTGAGCTCGGCAAGTGTGCGCCTCTCGTCCAGTAGGCGGCGCTCTTCTTCTGGGGTGAGGAGGGAGGCTGTTTCCTCACTGCGCTCCCGGAGCTGCTCCTCCAATCGACCCACCAACCCCTGCTGCTCCTTCTCCCGCTCCTCTAGGCGTCTACAGAGACATTTCACATTATTACTATACAGGAAAGGGTTCTTTAGGGCCACAGGCCTATCCTGGTTCACACTATGCAGCAATGATCACAGTGTCACATTTTTTGTGAGATTTTGTAGCACTTAAATGCTATGTTAAGAACAGAAACACTCCCATACACAAGGTGGCGCTGTGTATTCTAAGGCACAAAACAACTGCTTCTATGTAAAGAAGAAAAACCACTAAAGCAATGTATTAATTTGATCAGTGCAGCTATAAGCATATGACAATTCCTGCTTACAGAAATGAGAACAAGACAATGTTTACGTGCTTGTTAAAACCATCTGTGATGAATTATGGGATGTTCATTAAAATGCAGCTCTTTGTGTTCAGAGCAAGGCTGCCTCACACACTCTGCTGATAAAGGCACCCCACAACAGCTGATTGAGTTATGGGCTATGTACATTTCTTAAAAATTCTTACAATGTCTCATAATTCTGTAAATCAGTTCGTTTTTAGAGAATTTCACGGAGTTCAGCATTTTTAAATGTCTTGTATTTCAATCCTTTATATATATTTGCACCTTCATTACTCCACTTTAATATACTGCACATTCAATATTTGCACATTTAATACATTTATTGCTCATTTTTATTGTAAAACTCATATTCATAGTACAATCATCTGTAAATATTAGCAGTAATATTTCTATTCTGTACATATCTTTAACTTATATCCTGCACTTGCTGCTTTTTTGCACTACTAGGTAGACATAAACTGCATTTTGTTGCCCTGTACTTGTACTTGTGTAATGACAAAGTTGAAGTTGAGAGAGAGAGAGAAAGAGGGGGGGGGGGGGGTTACATTAATAGGTAATAAATAAGTACACAATTTATCATCATCATCATCATCATCATTTTCACCATGTGTTTTGTAATTTCTGTATTTCTATATTATTTCAAAATATCTCATAAGGAAAAAAATATCATATTTTTCTTTATAGGTTTAGCATTTTCAATGTTACATTATAACTGTATTATATACTTATTATTAAATTTACTTATTCTTCAGAGATCATTTTAATAACTTATTTAATAAAGTAACTTTATTGATATATTTTAAAATAGCACAAAAAGAACATAAAAAGAAATACAATGCTAAGTCTTAGAAAAATACATTTGTATTTTAGACATCAAATTAGTTTCTGATGACACAATATATTAAAATGTCATGACCATTTCTGTTCTTGGTTTGAGTTTATCTTCTGAGGTTTGCATGTATTGATTCCAGCACACTTAAATTAAATCGAATGTATGTGGCCCTCCTGACCTTCGCTCCAGCTGGAGTTTGACGGCCTGCTCCTCACGCTCTCTCTTGAGTTTCTCCAGCTCACGGAAGAGCTTGCTTTGCTCTGCTCGCTCCCTCTGAGCATGAAGCCTCTCTTCCTCCTCAAGACAATCCAGCTCCTCCCTCAGATCCTTCCCCAGATCCTTCAAATCTTCTTCTTGATCCTCTTCATTCTGTGGATTCTGAATCTTACGCTGGTCCTGCTCTCGATGTCTCTCCTCCTGAAATTTAAGTGTTCAAAGTTGAAAAAAAAGCAAATTTTCTTTTTTTTTTTTGCATTAAATGTTTTCTCATTTTATTTTAACTAATGATATGATCCTATTTTTATTCTTATGCTAGTCTACTATATCCTTTAGTTCAGGGGTGTCAAACTCATTTTCACAGAGGGCCACATTAGCATAATGTCTGTCCTCAAAAGGCCAGATGTAACTTATAAATGTAAAACAATGTCATCGAATGAAATTTAAAATAAATGTAACTACTCCTTAATGTTAAATAACTCATTATTTATAACTTATTCAAGTGACAATCCAGTTGCATAGAAACAATTGTATGCTTGTTGTTCTAATATAAATCCTATTGATTTTTGTCAGCTTATGAAAACCCTCATAACTCCATTAATGAAGGATCAAACTGTCCAAGTGAATAAAGAAAAATAGCATTTTTGTCATTTGTTTAGTGAAAAAAAAACCCCTCACAGACTGAAGCCGATGCTTATCGATCATCATCTTTTATCATCAGGCTCCAGAAACAGATCACAGATAAACTATTAGCTCCGCCCATTTCACATCTTGAAATTTATTTTAACGAGAGAGATCACTCAAATGCGTGAGTCTTACGTTCAATGCGTGAGAATTGGCAGCTCTGCAGTTTCACTCATGAGTATGGATGCGGAAACACTGTTGCGGCTACCGTAGGCCAAAGGCATTGTGGGAAATGTATTTTTTTAAGACACTCAAAACTTTAAAAACTCTCACCTTGAGTTTGATACATGTGCTTTAGTTGAACATTCCTCCTGTATTCATACAGTGGTCCTGGTTGCTACCCAGACTTCTCTACATTTTGATTGTCTTAATTATAATTTTAGGAAATCAATTGTGTAATAGGTCAAGAACACAAGGTAAAAGTTAATTAACATTCAATAAAATAAGGAAACAACTCTAAACCAAATTTGAAAAACAAATCAATAATCAAAACATCTTTATGATGACACTAATTAATTTTGGATTTCAGGCTTGGCTACACTCATGATCGTACATTGAAAAGCTGCTTCTGAGCGATGAGATCTTGCAGGCGGCTCTCAATGTCTCGGCTCCGTTGATGCAGGCTTTCTTCCTGCCGGAGAATGCGAAGCTGAACCTGCTCCGACTCTTTCCTCTGAGACTCCACTTCCTGCTGTAGCCGCTCCAACTCCGCCTTCTCACTGCGCTGCTTCTCCTCCATCGCCACAATCAGACGCCTGGCAAAGAATAAATACATAAAGCACTAAAAATAACTAACACTGACACAATGGTGACTGTGTGTGGTAAAATACAGAGAGGAAAAAAAAAAAAAAGAAAATTTCAATCAGTGCACCCCTAATCAGCATTTAAAAGAAGGCAAGCTCACCTTTTATTTTCCAGTTTCTCCAGTTCTTCTCTTTGTTGTCTCTCAAACTCCAGCCTGAAAGAAACGAGACATGATCAGATTCAACATTAAATGGCTCAGAGGCCACACCAAAACAACATCCGCTACAAGCACATGCTTGTTAACAGTTAATAACCATAGGATGCATTCAACAAGGGCCATGATGGAGACGATGATGAAGGATTCACGTAAGCATCATGATTAAATGGAGAAAGTGATTCACAAATATTAATCATTTTATAAAAACACAACAGTTAAGACACACGCGTTTCTTTGCTTCTACCTGAGAAAGACAGGAGCCTTTTCACTGAAGAGACTGTGACGAGGAATCCAGAAAGAGCAAACATTACCGCGTGCCGCATTAATATTGAATCATTTAAGTTTAATTCAAAAAAGTAACACAGACACTTTGGTACGTGAATAAACAAAATGATATACACTTATTTAAAAAAAAGTTAGAAAAAGAAAATGTAATAAATACAATGTTATAAACAATTATATTACTATAGAACAAATAATACAAAGATTTTTTTTTTCAATCATAACATAATAGAAAAAAATAAATGTAACAATTAATTATATGAATAAACCGTGCATGAAAATAAGCATTAAATCTTTTTTTTTTTGCCATGACATGTACATTGCAATTCAGTTCCAGGAGTTTAAAATTATTTAAATAAAAAATTATTTAAATAGATTTTAATGAAATAAAAACGGAATAAATTACAAAGATAAAACAACAAAAAAATAAAATAAAAATCTATACTAAAAATTATTGCAACTATAGAGATTACCTTTAAATTAAAATATTGCAAAATGTAAAATTAGTGTTTAGTTTAATCCAAATGATCTTAGTGTAGCAGACCGGCAGATCATTAATTAGTGCAGTGATGCTAAACCTTGAAAAAAAATCTCAATCATCAATCTGTCCAGTATTATCAGCCTCCTGTACTGACACTCATTACAGAGCCATATAATGCCAGCTTTTAGACGCTTTTAGAGGTTGATTGTCATTCGTAACTGTCAGCCCACATATGAAGCAGCAACTCTTCAATGAAGGTTTTCCATGAGATTCTCGAGCGTGTTTATGGAACTTTTTCAACAACAGTATTTGTCTCATCCTTGTCTTTATGGAGCTTGCTTTGTGCACTGGGCACATTTGAAAGGAAGGAGTCATTACCAAACTGTTCTCACAAATCTGGGAGCGTGGAATTGTTTAAAATCCTTAAATGATGAAGCTTTCCTTTTTCTGATTTCAATTTGAAAAATGACACCACACCCCAATCCCCGACCAGCAACATTTACAGTGCAGTTAGACAAGAACTGTTCACCTGGAAACCGACAAACCAAAACCCTTTAATGAGATGCCAGACCTTTCTAGTCCAGCGATAACGTGCGTATCCAACACTTCACATTGCACTTGGTGATGTAAGGCTTGGATGCAGCTGTGCTCAGTGCAGCTCAGACACCAAGAGTGGTTTCAGGCTTTGCCTTCCATACATTCATACTATAGATTGCATTTGAGTAAAAAATTGCTTTCACTATTTAGACATTTCAACCCACTTTCCCATTATTTTTTTTATTTAATATACTGTTATACTGTGAAACACCTGTGTCAGTGCATTCTTTGTGTTTAGAGTGATAAAACCTGAGCTTGCGCAGAACAAGCAGTGAAAAGAAAAAGAAAGGAGGAAGAAGAAGGATGCCCATACACTGCTGCAGCTTACCCAGGGTTGTAGAGCATGACGGTGGAAAGGTTTTCACAGGACTTTGACAGATCAGACATGGACAAGCTCAGGCTGGTGAGGAGGCCACTCTGAGTGAAGCAGAAAGGGGTGTTCACAGCAATAACCCAAAACATATAAGCAGCACATAAGTATTTGATACCTTAAAAGCAATTACAAAACAAAGAAAAGAAATCGCTAAAATTATACAATTTGCAGCTGAGCTTCTCACCTTCCTCTTTTCCCGCAGCTTAGCTGCTTCTTTAGGATGGTTGAACCTGAACATGTTAGTTCTGCCGAGGAGAATGACAGCGCCTGTGAAAACAAGAGCAAGAATGTCAAACCAGCAGTTATTTTTAAACTCTAAAGATTAGAGTGGCAACAAATAAGACTGGACTGTGAATGACTGGACAACAGGCATCATTCACCAATGGAAATTAAGTACTTTATCTCAGAATGTTCATTATCTGGTTAAATGTAGGTCATCAAGTTAAGAATACAAATTGTTAGTGTGGCACCTTGGTTGAGCTGGCATGGTTCAGTAATCTGAACTCCATTGACTGAGCACTGAGCCTCACTGAGAGGAATTAGAGTAACCATTCCATTCCGATTCTCGACCAGACAGTGCTCACTCTCCAGACCCAGACCATGAAGAACTGCAGAGAGAGTTCCAACAAAATCCATAAACATCAAAAAGAAACTTGAGTTTCAAATCGAACCACAGTGTTACTCAGCCTTATACAAAACAACTGAAGTGGCTATTTATTGATTAATAATGCATCCAATAATATATAACTCATGGTGAATGGTTTTTAGTAATTCTATGGATTGTGCCTTCAATAGAGAAGGGAATGATTTGAACACAGACTCAAACTCACCGATGTCCTGTTCATTAGTGGCATCGTCACGGCCAACGTACGTCCTTCCCTCCTGTAAAGACCAAAACACACTGTTGTTTTATCTCCATATGCAGCCAGCCGAATGTGACCATCGTACCTTTAAGTGATAGAGGATGATTCCGGTGCTGAGTAGATCATCATCGATGCCAATGAGATGAGGCAGCTCCGAATCCAGAACCACACCAATCCCTTCCTTCCTCAGAGCCAATGTTTCCTCCTGACCAATGCACACAGAGACAATAAAAACATAATTTTCTACAAGTAGTTCAACTGAAATGATAGATGAGGAGGAACAAGAAACCAGATTATGTACCTTGAGAATGTTCTGGGTTTCATTCCACTTATTGGTCCATTCCTTGGTCAGCTCCAAAACCTGAGACAGTAAAATATATTGGGTTGCGTGTCAAAACTTTGGGTTCGATGCTCTCTTTTTGCGCTCTCGATAAAGATATAAACATTTGGGTTAAATAAAAATATCCAAGTCATAAATCAGAGCATCAGGTTATATTCTTAAAGTATTCTTTGAGTATTCCTAAAGTAAATCTGCACATGAATTTGTGGCAACAGTTTTCAGGGTTGAGTCTATGTCTATGACATAAAGTCAATTTATACTTCTTGTTTATTTATTAGGGGCCAAGCAGCAAAGCTGCGAAGGCACCTATTGTGTTTGTTCCGTTTCTTCTTATTATTATTCTTCCTTCTTCTTCTTCTTCTTCTTCTTCCTCTTCCGTAATGAAATCAATGGGAGCCGTATGAACCGTTTGCGGGAAAGTTATGAAATTGGCCGACTTACTGCCAAGCCTCTGACATATAAGCTGACCAAATTTGAAGTCTCCAAACCAAACCGTCTAGCGCCACCAGTAGGCCAAAGTTACACCCACGTTTATGCTAATAACTTTTGAACCGTTAGTCGTATAAACAAAATTCCACTTCCCACTGATTCCTTGCCTCAAGACGAATCGACCTGACTATATTTTTATAGGTTTAATATTTTTGTTTTTTAAATGTCCCATATCTTTGGTTTTCCTAAGTTGAGATAAAGATATGCCAATTATAATAATTATATAGTCCAAATAAGTCAGTGTTTAGTTTGTATTTGCAGAGACTGATATCCTCCACAAGTGGGTCATATTGAAGTTTCTATTAGGTTCTTAGCTTGACCCCATGTTAAGTCAATGGAAAATTTCCCAGAACTCTCAGCGATTTCACAGAATTCCTATAGATGTACCAGTCGACAACCCGAGTTAGACCAAGTTGGATGTCTTAACAAAGTTTGGTGGCTGTGGCTAGAACAGTCTAGGAAGACTTGGAATTTTTGTCTATATTTTTACAAGCCAACAAAATTAATGTACGAGTATAACAGTCCCTTCTCTGAGGTTACAACCCACCTGGAGCTAGAGATATTTCTTTGGTTCTGTGAGAAATGTGAGTTACCCTGGCTTCATTATGGTGCAGTTCCTCCTCCATGCTCAAGGCAGTGGGTGAATCCAGCAGTGCAATCTGAAAATCCACACATTGAATCACTAAAAAAACTGATAACTAGATAAAAACGGGCCGCCACAAAAAGAGCTTAAACTACGGTATATATTTAATGTGTAAATGTGAGACCTGGTTTCCTTGAGCGAGCAGAGCTTTGAGACGTGCGATCTCAGCCCTCAGCTCTCGGATCAGTCGAACATTTGAATCTTCGTTGATTGTGGGCTTGTTGATGATGTTTTTGGCACGGTTGGCATAGCGCAGGGTGCTCAGTGTCTCGCCATAGTTTACATCTGCGGGTGATATAGCTGGACAGAGAGATTTCAGATCTATATTTCCTTTTAAATAATTAAACAAAACCCAAAACTGTAATAAATACAGTACTTAAATAAATACTATTTAAATACACAAATATCTGAAAACAATAAGCTCTATCTAGACCCTCACAGTGGATATAACAGAGAAGGCCATTCACAGCACTCAAAGCCACAGGTTCCATATAAGCAAGAGCCAACAGGAACCGCCTACCCTACCATATTTGGGTAAATGGGACTGTTTCCTGCCCCTCCTAACCTTTTCAAAGAGTATAAAAGGCTGTGAAAACTGTCAAATAAATGTAGCTCGCTACTCTGCGATCTCAGAAGGGACTAAGACTCTCGAGAGGAAACGGCTGATCTTTCCATGAAAGGACATCACAAAAAAATGAGTCATCACTAACTTCCCATTAGTTAGCATATGCTTCAGAATTTAATTTAATAAGTCTTTTAACGAGCTGCAAACATCTTAAAGCATGTTCATAAACATCTCTAGCAATATAGATATTTACCAGAATTACCACAGTATTTTCCAGGGAATATGCTTTATAAAATGAGTTTTTCCATAAAATAGCATTTTTTTTTTTTTTATTACTGATCTTTGCTAAATTAATGTCAAAATGACCAAATCCAGATCTGTGTCCAAAACAGTAAAAACAACTTATTATTTTGGGGGGAGATGTAAGCCCACACAAAAATGATTTTTTGTTTCATTAAATTGTTGCTTAAACAGCAAGGAAAAAGCCAGTGCATCAAATTATGCACACAATAAATTAATTGTTGTGTTATTAATTAATTTCTAGGCTAGGAATTCACCAAGAAGAACGGGCTGCTTTACCACCATAAAAGATAAAGAACTTCAGCAACAACTACCGCAAGAGACTTCAGGCTGTCATTGATATTAAAGGGGGAATGCACAATATTAAGATCTGGGGTGTGCAAAGTTTTGATCAGGATTTTTTGGAAAGTTTCCATTGTCATTATGATTTTAAAACAGTAAACACAGCTGTTTACTCTTTGAAAATGTGAAACTTATGAGCACAACTGTATAACAAATACATCACAGGATATTGCTCTGCGCAGCCCAAGAAAAGTTTAATAAACTGGTAAAAGAAAAAAGAACTCACTGGCAATCATGATGGTTTTTGAGTTTCCTCCAAGACTGTCCTTCAGGAGCCAGGTTAGGACAGAGTCTCGGTATGGAACAAACACTGGTTTTCTCTTCACATGAATGTTCCCTGCATCCTGTGACAGATCGGCTACAAACACAAAATTTCTGCAGTCATTCAGTCACTGGAATTTTGCAAAGGTCACAAGTTACAGGTGACTATTAAGAGACTGATTAAGTTCAACAGCCTCCTCTCTCACCTAAAGCAGAGATGACATTTCCCAGAGTGACCAGTGATTTGTTGATGTTGCCACCCTCTTTGAGTCGAACCCCAGTAGCCCCTGTAGCATCGGCGCGTTCACTTCCTGCCAGATCCACCAGGTGAATCTTACTTACTGTCTCACTTGGCATCTCAGTGTCAAACTTTGCCTGAGAAGGGAATTATAATCATGAGTGAACCCCCCCAGTTATGTTTGAAAGTTTACCAGTTCAAACCCCACATATGCTCAAAAGGAAGTCAAGTGCAAAACTGTAATAAATGTAACATGAACATGTTTATTGAACAAGAGAATATAACGTTAAATTCTGAAGACGATAATGAGCACAAGGACAATGATGATTATGGTGAGAGTAAAGACAATGACAAGCTCTCATTGACCCCATAATGGTGGGCTACAGCTGCAAAATGTTGTGTACAAAATCCAGCATCTCAGCCTTTATCTGTCATTCACTGCAGGAAAGTTGTGCCTTCACTTTCCAAGTTATGCCTTGAAATCTGACAGTGAGCTTGCAGCCCTGCATTATCCCTTATTCTGAGGAATAAGGTTCCCATGAAAAACATGAGATTAAATGAAACTAGAAAAAAAGAATAAACAAAGGTTCACTTATTACTAGAAGGCTCAATTGCTGAAATAAATAAATAACTGATTGAAGATTTTTAGCCAAAATTAGTTTTTTTGGGGCTGTAAAACGAAAGCAAATGCTTTCAAGTACAATGTCTCTTTTACTATTCAGATAAGATATTAATTTAAAAAATTACAAAAGAAATAATATATTACTTGTGAATATACAAAAAAATTAACTAAAACTACATTAATAAAAATTAATAACTACAGTTGATACTATTAAAAATGGTTTTAGTTTTTAAAAAATATTTAGAGTCCTATTGTTCCTATAGAATCCTAAAGCAGCACAACTAGGCTCTGACTTTTCGCTCTCCAGGTCCTGAGGGAGACACAGGTGGCTGCTGGCTCTATTCTCCCCTCTCCCCTGATCTTTTTTTTCTCAATGCAACTTGTCACGTAGTTAGATAAAGCTGGGTTTTCTGTTAAAGCGACTTAAACCTTGTTTCTAGAGTCTTCTGTAATGGGTTATGAATTAAAATTCTATAACACAGTGAAAGCTTTCGTTTGCCATTGAGTAGGAAGTGATTTTGGAGCACTTCACATCAGTCCGATGATGCACACGATTAAGTCATCCATGGTGTCTGCTTCCATAGCTAGTGATTGGCATAACTGGACATAATCGAATGACAATAAGCACTATTTGCATATGTGCCTAGCATAAAAGGTAAAAGATAAACGCAAGCATTTTGAAAAATCACACTAGTCCAGTCACCAACTTTCCGTTGAAAACTCTAGAAAACTTTGAACTTCTCATTTGATAACAATGGAACAAAGACAAACAAAAAAAAGTAGAATGATAAAACAGAAATAAAGCAAAACAACATCCGCAGCTACATTTGATCATCTTGTGCTCTCAAATATCAAACAGTATTGCGCTTGAGCTAAGCTTTGGACTTCTTAATACATGCAGATGGATCTGTGCAAACATATCATTTGTATAGTTTTAGAACAAACAATAAAATCAAATGTAGTGCCGTTGTTTATAAACCTGTGTAAAGTTGATAGTGAAGATGGCATGTGAGCGGCTGCTAGCATCGTTCATCCCAGTGCTGGCCGTGGTGCGGTTTATGTTCCCCGCCTCCATCAGTTCCTCTACGTCACTGAAGTTCTGCACCAGATGCTTCGACAGCTCTGAAATCAAACACAAGATTGCGGAAAGGCACTACAAATTAAACAAACATGAAAACATTTACTAAATCTATTCATTTCAGTACTCCTTATATTGGAATCAGGACATGTTTATGAAATGTTTCCCAGCATTATCTTAACGGTACATTTTTCACTAATCAGAATCGAACCATTGAATTCAAGCTCTAAAGGTTGAAATAGTCATGGTGTCAAGCAGAGTAGGGAGTTCCTATCGATAAACGTCAATTTTTTTGTCCTGTCCATATTTGTTTTGCAAAAGCAATGCTGAATACTCATTAATGGAACAAATGGCAGAGTTTTGAGTTTTCATGTTTTTTTTTTTAAATGGGCTAGTATTTTTTTTACTTGGTATGAAAAAAAACCTGTGTTTGTGTGGACATGGCCTAAAAAAGAAAAAAAAACACAAAAGGCATTAATATGTATTTAATCTGGCAAAATATTTAGCATGTCAAAAAATGACAGTTTGCCTTTTAAAAAAACCCTACTGTTGGATTCATTGTTATGTTTTATAACGAAACAAATCAAGTGTTGAGACAAAATTAAAAAAGAAAAAAAATCCCCCAAAAAAGCAAAGATAGCGTCAAAACAATGTGAAAATTTTATAAAAATACTAAACCTTATCCACTGTTCCAAGCACTTTTTGTGTCATTGTGCTGTGTTTGTGACAAAAAATTTTTAAAGCAGGTATTGTACTTCCAAGGGTTATCCCTTCTTTTCACCACTAGATGGCAATAATGGCAGCGATTTTGGGGGTCTGTAAAACAAAACTGACAGACAATTGCCCATTTTCTCCCATTTTAATTTGAATTACCTTGCAAATTATTTGTCATACCTCATGTAATGTTTGTTTAAAACCAAAAATAGCAAAACTAATAAACTTTTTGAAACCTACATATTAGATTTGAAATAGTTAGCCGAGTTGCGTCATTCCTACTTGATTCAAAGGTTTAAGGTTTAAAATCTGTCTTACCTTCCACATATGGCCCCTCTTTAGGATGTTCTCGAACTCTGAGGTTATAGGTTTTCGCCAGTTTTCTCCTCAAAAGATCCCGCACTCTTTCATTGTAAATCTCCAAATAGCTGCCAGGATCAGAAGCACTTAACATTCAGAGGTTGTTTTTTTTTCAGTGTATTAAATAATTTGAATTAGAATAAAAATTAAAGATAGTTTATGTGGTGAATGTGAAGTCAATGAACTACAAACTTTGGGAAAGAATGATTATTCAAACATTTTTCTTGTTTTCAGAAACAACAACTCAAATATAAATTTCACCCCCTCTGTACATGTAATACTTTAACAGGCCACAAGTTCTCCTGAACTCAGCTCACCTGACCTCTGTCCGGAAAGAGGCTTCATCTCTCCGAGTCATTCCAGCAATTCGGTCGAATAATCCTTCACAGATCCTTGGGATCAGCCCGGTGTCACCCTACGACACAGGAAGGCAGGATCAAAGCCAGAAATGACTAATAAACTGCTTGAAAGATTTATTATAGTGTTTCAAACAAACCAAGATTCATATTATTGTGTTGTTTATTCAATTTAAGATATGGAGTCACTGTTTTTGGTTTTGTCATTTAAATAAAATAACTACAATCTGAAGTTCATTCATGAAACAACGCCTGCTTTAAACTCATTGGTTAGATCTGACCCAGTCTGTTGTAATTGGTCAAAACGCAATGCAGAAATTAAGGCAGTAATTCCATTTAGTTTTTAGTAAACTTTATTTGTGACTATTGATGAATGTTTATCCTAAAATGCTGTGTGCATAAAAAGAAAAGACCAAAATAGAAAGGTAAAGAAGGCATAGTTACAGGGATTCCCATCATGGTGTGCGACTTCCCGGAACCAGTCTGGCCATAAGCAAAGATGCATGCGTTATATCCTTCAAATGCTGCCTTCAAAACATCTGTACCCAGATCCTTGAACACCTGAAATCACACACATGCAGATCAAGTCCAAGCCGTGTTAATGCTTCAACTAAAAACTTCAATATGTTGCAGTCCTGGTTACTCGTTCAAATATCATTCACTAATGGTGAGTCAATTGCTTATTCATTCACCGTATTCATACACTCAGGCATTAATAACCTTAGTTAATATGAAATTCTTCTGGATTTCTTCATTAGCCTAAATAAAAATGCCTTCTTCCACTACGAACCAATCAGAGCTCATTTATCAATGGTATAGTTAAATTTCCCTTAGAAATCTCTGCACGATTGGTAGCTGGGGTTGTACTAAAAATGTTATCAAGAATTGTCACAAAAATCTGTTTTAAAGATAATGAATATATAAAGTAGCAAAAAAACGTCCAAAGGCCCTGGACTTCCAAGTTCGAAGGGTTACTATTTAATGGATAAGGGCCTATGTAGACTGCTCTTCCCTGGCATTAACTTAAACTAATCATGTTTTCCACACATAGATTAGTAAAAAAAAACAATACTATTTAATACACATGAACTATAATGGGTAAAAATGTATATACAATTACCATAAATCTACAAGAAGTGCTGATGGAAGTCATTTTATTGAATTCACCCTTGCTGTGGAAGAGAGTTGCGAATATTGACAAAGAATATTGAAATCACCCCCTTAAAAAAATCTTCAGCTACTTTTTAGTCATATACAGGTTCTTGTGTGGTCAGAGGTGTTTAACTTTTATGGGGTAATCTTATTAATTCTTTAACCATTTGGGGAGGTGCTGGACAGGGAAGGGAGTGGTAGGGAGGGAGTAGTGCTTCTGAGTCGTGGTTTCCAGTTGCATTTAACCTAATCATGAAGGGCATAAGACCTACTTTATGCACAGAAGACAGTAGTGGAATTGTTTATATTTAGTATTTATTGGGGTGGGAAGGGGTTACCAGTCAAAGCATTAGAGTCTTCAGTCATCCTCTCAGAAGGTTTACTTATTCTTTTCATTAAACATAAGGGTATTACACAGAAGTATACATGCAAAGTTGTCCAGAGACTGCAAAGGTTACACTCTCTCAGAGACTAATCAGAGACTAGAGTGTACATTTTATTCTATTTAAAATTCTAAAATCCATATAAATGGACCTGCAGTTTCAACAAATTTTAATCTGCCTTTGGGAACTTTGTCGTGACTGCCACTGTTTTGCACCAAATGTTCAAAACAACCCTTTCAGAACAGTAATGCCAAGAAGATTATTTCCTAATCAGACCTGAATGTTTACTATGCACACATGGGTACACACAAAAGTTTTATTTATGATTGAAAAGAAAACAAAATCTACAGAACCCTACAAAAGTGTAAGCAATATATTTGAATGCATTTGCATAAAAAGCATTATGGCAGTCCAAGTAGCATGTTGATAAATAATGCAAGAAATGAAAATGATGAGTAGCATTCCTTTATATTAAATTGTACAAATAAATACATGAAACCATATTCAAATACAAGCATATCTAAAGTGGTATAAGCTTTATTAACATAAAAATATCCAAATGTAAAGGTCAACCAATGGAGGTTGCCAGTTGGAACAGAACCCAGTCACAAAGCAGCAGAAAAATAATATTACTGAACTTTTTTAGAGATAACTCCCTTGGACTTCTAAGCATCTAACGTAAGGTGAGGACTAAACCAACACTGACATCACGGATGAAGCAGAAAGTATTACACAATAACGGCTCACTCCAACCTGAACAACAAAATGACATGAGGAAGATTATAAAGGGACAACAATCTCAGAAACACACACGGCCAATAGGAAACCAATGAATACATGTGATCAAGTAACAAAAATAAACATAAAAACACACCAGCCCAGTGCCATTACCAAGAACACAGAACATAAATGAAGACAGACAGCATACTGCTATGAGACTTCACATTGATACACTGGTATACAAACTACCAGTGTTCTGGCAGAAGTGTGAAGGAACATGACGGTAAGTGGCAAATGCACAGACATTTGAAAGCACACAAAAAAAACTCCTTTTTAAAATGATCTCAAATCAATTCATTCTTTTTTACCCACTTAAGAGTCACAGGGTTCTGCGGGTAATTACATTACTTGGAATATAGGGTGGTCTCACTTGGCAGAGTATTGTGCTAACAACGCAAAAGTCGCGGGTTCAATCCCAGGCAAACCAAGAACTCACAAAAATGTGTTTATTCTTTTAAATGTATGTCACTTTGGATAAAAGCACCTGCTAAATGCAAAAAATGTAGTGTACACCGTGGTTAGTCCCATTCCCTCTCGAGGGCAATTTGTAGTCCTCAATTGTATTAAAGCATAGTTTTTGAGGAAATCAGAGTATCTGGGGAAACCCAAACTTGAGGTAAAACTAATTACCGTACTATGCTAAAACTTGGGGCCCACTTGAGAATAACTGTTTTTTTTATTGCTTTGTAAATGTTTTAAACGTATTGTAAAAATTTAAGTTAAAAAGATATTCATTTAACAAATAACATTTCCTGTGGTCATTTCCTCACTGACCTTTTCCTGTGCAACAAAGCTGGCATTTTTACAATCCGACGAGTCGTAGGAGAAATCATACATGAAGGTTTTGGTTCTCTCTCGTACAGCGTCTCCAGTCACTCCATCAGGAATCTGAAAGGAAAAAAGGTCAAATGAATCCAAAAGGGTTACCTCTGCTTCGTTCAGTCAGAGAAATTTAGTGCTACATACTTTCATGTTCGTGATGGATGTCTTGTTTCCTTCCATTTGGATGATGCATTTGGCGGACAGGTCCTTCTCCCTGTGCCAAAAATCAATATGAAGTTAATAAAGCATAAGTTTTATAACCATAAGCACATTTACTACCAACACTTAGAGTTCAAGTGCATGGGCATTTACTCTTTAGGGAGTTGATTTAATTGTAGAGTGCTGACCAGACCAAACCAGGCTTTTAACAGCTGTTTAAGACAGAAAACTTCCTTCTATGAAGATGATTCTTCACCAACATTGCAAGTGAAAAGTATAGCCATCTTATATTACAGGTCGTTAGCAACAGCCTTCATAGAAACGAATGAAATATTGGAAATTTCGTAATAATAACAGCATGTCCATGTCCCTTGACATGAAATGGTAGTGAATTCTGCCTAAACGGAGTGCTGCAGGCCACTGTCCAAGTCTAGAGTGTAGCAACCACTCATGAGATCTTAAATGGAGCTTAACCATGACAACATCTTGGGCAATGAAGAGTTTTACACCAGCTCGGTCAAGGTCCCTGGTCTTGGGAATAGTTTTGGACAAGTTCTGTGTCAAGTTTTCTGAAACAATAATCTGTTGGGAAAGCTTAGGGAAACTCTTTCATTGCATCTAGGGAGTCTGGCTTATCAAGTCAGGGTTGCTGTGTAATTTAAAGCTTGGATCTACAAGCATTGCATTCTGTGACCCTTGCTACTCTATGAAGTCCCAAGTTCAACTGTGGAAACTCTAGAGGAGAAAATCATTGCCTATCTGCGAAGGCGGCTTGACTTTCCAAGGTGCTACATCATACAGGTCCTCCAACATCTTGCAGCTCCCCTTCAAGGCCACCTCAGAAGAGTTGTACAGACTCAAAGATGGCAGCAGCCATCATCAAGGTGTGGATGGGTAGAAAATGCTGATAAAAAGCACCGGGTGGTAGAGGCATGACTGAGACCTTCGTTGGGACAGTGGCTTGATCAACCTTGGATGGGCTAGTTATATGACAGGAGGGTTTGATGTTTGAACCCAATTGAACCCAGGAACATCAAAATGCAACATTTAATTGTTTTTATCATATTTGTGGTAGTTATTATTATCATCTTCATAGCACTGAAACTTTACTGCGCAATAATTTTAAACAATATAGACAAAAACTTTTAATAATACACTTTAGTTATAGTTGCATTACAAATATCTATTCTCAATAAAAACAAAAACATATTAAAAAAGTTTTATCATTATCAGTACAATATATTATATTAACATGCCAAAGAACAGTTTTGAAAATATCACTTTATACATAACTGAGTTAATATTTAAATAATTTGTTATTCCAATCAAACAAAGCTCACAGGTTTAAGAGAGGAGTTTAAGGTCAGCGTTCTTAGCTAATCGTTCTTGGATCCAGTAAAGAAACCGTGAGTTTTAATTAAGAAACTTTATTTGTTATCCTCTCACCGTCTGTTCATGGGCCGAACCCGCACTGCCACCCGAACTGATGCCATGGCACCAGAAACGCTCACTTCACTTCAGCCGTTTCTCATGAGCGCCGACTGCCTCAAACAACCGAACGATGCCAAATCCAATGATGGGCCAAAAACACACCGGGGTTTGTTTTTGGCGAAACGTTTTTACTCAATAGTTATTATGAAAGAATGCGAGTTTCACCGGGTCGCTGTTGTTTTAATATTTTCGCGGAGTGATTCTTCAATGCCCTGTTCTTTCCTGGCATTATGATGACACATTGAACTCATGGTTGACTCAATGCTGCCACCTCAAGGCCAGGAGGGATTGTACGCTAGCGCTACAGAGCAATACCTGCTTTTTAACCATATTATTTTTACATGGCTAATACGATATGTAATTTTAAACCAAACGTTGTCCAATGTCTTAACATTAAAAATTAAAAGATTTAGGCAAAATCGTATGTTGACAAGAAAATCGTATGTAAGAAGCTATTAACTCACCACAGAAAACTTTTACTATAGTATGTCCAAATAAAAACAAGTTTTAAAGCAAAATATTATGCAAGGAGGGGAGAAATTAAAAAGCTAAAGTTTCTAAACAAACGTTGATGATGGCTTGTAAAAAGTAAAACTATTTGGTTTGGTTGCCAAGGTAGATCTTTTTGGTTCATACAAAGTCTTCCATGCCAATATGGGTGATATTAACCAACCCCCAGGTTTATTGTTTTTCTTATCTGAGATAGAAATATGACATATTGATTGCTAAGGCAAACTGTCTTGTTGCTATGGAGGGGTCAGTGATATTATACAATGTTATCTTGTCTCTATTGGTTATATAAACCAACCCCCTTGTCTTTACCATTTACCAAGACTGAGATTGAGTTCAATTTGGTTGCTAGGGAGCTGAATAAAATTAACATTTTATTTGTTACTGTAATCAACACCAATTTCTCTGTAATGCTTCAGCTTGAACATATTTTTTATTGCTGTTTCCCATTTATTTTCAATGGCAATTATAAGTCAAAGGTAAATATATAGCCCCTTCTAGAGCCTCTTAGCACATTGCTTGGTATGTATGATCAGTTTAATGTTTCTATGAGGTTGACAAGCTGATATAAAAACTACTTCATCATAAAATTAGGTGACGGTATAGGATTTGTCGTCATTGCCTATATCTAATCTCTATTTAGGGCCTTCTCTAATTAAGTCTGTACAAGTTTACATTTAATCCAATAATGTTCATTTCCTGTTGGTAACTAATCCAATATGCCAGTCATTTTGCTCTAACCAGGTAATCAAATGTGTTCATCAGTATGACAAATATTCTAAACTTTTGCTGTTCTTTAAATGTTTTAATAAGTTACTAAATGATAAACGTAACCATGTGACTCTTCGTGACAATGCGTCAAAACCGCCGGTTGTCTTTCAACTCATAATATGGCAATAACAGAAAGAGGAACAAAAATTGGAATAGTTAAAATAGTAGATCAATGCTAAATAATTTAAGTTTAATCAGTGACTCAAGCCAAGCAAGTGTTATGAGAGTTTGGCAGCTTTTCCCAAGCATTTTGTGAAGAAGTATCTTCTTTTCTGTTTTTTCTTTCCCTTCTTGTTTTCTCGTATATTCTATATCCATTTTATCCTTTGGAGAAATAAGTATCTTCTACATCTTTCCTGTCCTCCTATATTTTTATTCTCTGTGAATACACTTTCTGTGAATGGCAAATATCATCAATGGTGTTACTTTCTGTAACGTTACTTTGAACATTTTATTTTATTTGTGCTTCTTTTGATTCTCCTCACATCAGAAATCAAACTTAGACATGAGTTCATAATTTCCTTCCCATTGTTATTCTCTAAGAATAGAAAAAAAGTTTTCTATCCCTAAAAAGTTTGGGCCTCTAAACCTTTGTCTAATTGGTAAGTCCGCCACTGTGTATATATGTATGAACATTGCTAAAATATTTTCAGTCTGATTAAATCAAAACATGACAAAAAAAGCTTTATCCTCTCACTGACAAACAAGACACTCAAACTTGAAAAGTGCAATATTTAATCACAGATTAAAAGCTTTTATAAGCTCTTAGTAGCTTTTTCTGGTATAGTTCACAATCCATCAGCGATTCTTGGGAAGCCTCGCTTCCGTTCATCCATGAAGTTCAGTGTCTGTAGAGTCCAACATAAAGGAATCAGTCCATCTCTCACAGAACCATCATAGTCTCTGTGTTCATTTTTATAAACATAATGAACCACAGCTCTCTATTCAGCTTCAGCTTTTCATTGTCTCCATCTGCTGATCCTGAATTTTCTTGCCACAGTTCATCGCCAGTGTTGCTGCTGCATACGATGACAGAATAACGATGGTTGAACCCACAAAATGTGAAGAAGGGCCCCGAATAGGCACTTTTAGCATTCGCCGAGTGTTGGATCCATCAGTGCGATGTAAAGTTTGAGACACAGGATCCATGATAACAAAAGTCCCTTCTCTTTTAATCAGGTAAAGCAAAGGATGTCGTAAAGTTCTTATGAGCAATTTGAGAACCGGGAAGCTTCAGACTCCAATGCCACATCCAGACACATCTTCATTCCTGAAGGCTGCGTCCCTGCCTCGCTCCTTTTATAACCCTGGCCTCATCCTGACTCCATCCCTCATAACAAGACTTAAATCCAGAATTAGCCCAGCGTCAGAGTGCGTCAATGGGACATGACACCACAACGGTCAGGTAAACACGTCTGGTTTAATTCCCTCAGTACTGAGAAGAGATTTGTGCAACAGGAAGTTTGACACATTTAATTAAATACCACTGACCAGACGCATGGGAACCAATTCTGCATCTTTCGGATGAGCTTTTAGAACCTCTGTAAAGTATTTTACTTTTACATTTATGCAGATGCTTTAATCCAAAGCAACTTACATTTCAAGGAATCCATTCATTTTTGGCCAGTTCTTGTCGTTTTACATCAACAGTTTTCATCCAAACAATCAAAACTCTACTCTAACATTAAGATTGTTAGCTGTCTTTGATATCTTTCCTGGTGTAACAGAACATTATTGATAATACAACATTGGTCTAAAATTTATGAATATTAGGAAAAAAGTGGGTATTAACCCATAGAAGTCCAGAGCCTTTTTTTACTACTTTACACTTTGAATTAACAAATTATCTTTAAAACCGTTTTTTCGAGACAATTCTTGAAATTAATTTTAGTACAACCGCAGCTTCTGTTTTAACAAATATTTATAAAATTGCATTACATTCAGCTTCTCTCTTCCATTTATTTCAATTTGAAATTTAATATTTTTTCAAAATAAAACTGCAGAAATGTGGCAGCTGTAATAAACGTATTACAAAACGACTTCTGAGCAAACTGTGTATTTCGATGCATATCTATGACTATTATAGCACGGTAACTAAAATGAAAAGCTCCCACATTTTCTAATTTAATTAGAAAGGTGCTAATATCACTCAATTAAAATTGGCAACCTCAAAGATACCCATAGAATTAGGTAGTGATATCTTAGGATGGTGGAGTAAAGAGGAGTATCAGCTTTGCCTCACAGAGGATTTAAATGGGAAAATAAACCATGAGCCCAGGCTCGTCATGTGTCTTGTCTTTCCATTTTCCACCAGCAGAGGTCAGCCCTTCATTCTCTAGTTCGCATTATAAAAATTGTTCCCACTTGAAGAGGAACATCTCATTTAGCCATTTGTGGGCACGCTCTCATCATTACAGTTTTAGCAAAATATGCACAAAATGGACCATATATTGCTTGTAAATGGCAATAAAACATCATCAATTGAACAAAAATGACCAAACATTGAGCTTACAGAGGTTAACAGGTAACTTTTCCTGTCAAAGCTTTTTATTTTGTGTTTTCGAAGCAAACAGAGACCCCATCTGGAGACATATTAGGAGAACAGCTGTTCCACTGAGGTCTTCAGGGAAGATCAGAAGAGTAGACAGAGGAGCAGAACTCAATAGAGGCACAGCAGAGGGGTGGAGTATAGAGAACGAAGGAGATCCAAAATTGTAGGAGCCAATCATGGAGAGTCAGGGGATGTGAACCGTAACATTGGCAGTGAGGAAAGGAGAAGTGAAGGCATATGAGGGAAGGTACTGATGAAGTGGGAACACAGGTGTGGTGGATTATTGAGTATGTGTTTGGAAGGGACAGAGACAGGGAACCAGAAAGGAGAGAGGCAGACAAACATAGACCTGACACAACTATTTTGAAACTCAGAAAAGTGTGCTATAGCCAAGTAATCATTAAATACATAACAATAACATAGACTTAAACTTGATTTAGTAACTCTTGTAATAATAGGCACTTTGCCCGAATATTTGAAAAGTAGTCAACAACCCAGTCATTTACAAACCGACTGCATAAATTAAGCTTACAGGCTAAAAACTGAGGGTAGGCAACTGGTTGAGGTAAAAATCCACTAGCTTTCCACTCATGGAGAAGCGGAGTATTGGATTGAGAAGGTGGTGGAAGATGCCATGGGGATGTGGCGCCTCTGGAAGAAATTGTATGGCCATAGCAGTCTATGATGTCTTTCTCCTTTTGCCTTTTCAAGACTTTGATTACAAGACAAATCTGATACCAGAACGAATTTAAAAATCCTCAGAGGAAATAGAAAAACATCAGTGTATCTAGAGTGAAACATGCACAGATTGCCCTTGAAGATGTCGTTGCTAGGGAGTTAAGTAAGATTTATTTATAGCTCCTTTGACAGAGAGAGCTTTTTTTTTTCAAAAACTACAAAAACTTTAGAACATAGAGTTAAGCAAGGCAAACAATTAACAGACACACAACAAAAAAAATAACACGAAAATTCACCAGACACTGTCCGCAGAGGCAACAATTTTCAACTTCAAACACATTCATAACCTTCATGTGGAGAGTTATTTCAAAGCAGGCCAATTGTATTTTGCTCTAGCAACAAGAAAGACTTTTATTCTGCTGTTCATAACTTCAACACAATCAATAAAAAAATCTCTCCAAGATACAAAAGTTTTAGACATGTTTGAAAAAATACTGTTAAGGAATGCTTGATGTCAATTATGAGTGTTTATCTTTCTAGATGTCCACAAAGGTAATGATGAACATCAATGTGACGTAAGTTGAAAGCCAGTCATGAACAAAAACATAAGCAGCTGAGTAGGAGGCTTAGGTTGTGTGGAAAAGCAGTCAAACTCTGCTACCAAGTTGAGGTTGAGAAAGACAAAACCATTAGTAGGAGTGAATATGTGAGTGAATGTGTGTTTTGCCCTGTGATGGACTGGCGACTTGTCCAGGGTGTCTCGCACCACTAGACCCCCATGACCCTAAGAAGGAAAAAAGTAGGAAAGGAGAGGAATCAAAGCGCAGAGGTGTGATGTGTTTCAAACTGTCAGGCACTGGCTGTCACTCATGAAACCACGCCCTTCATTTGGTAAAAATCTAAGATTAACATAATTAAAATGAATGAGCAAACAAAAATGCTCATAAATCTTGTCATAAAGTTAAAATCTAGCGATATACATTGTAAAACACTAGAGAGCCAGTGGTGTAAACTTTTTAGCCGTAAAGTGTAGCATGGCTGTCTATTGGGGACCTGATCACCTTTGTGCTCAGCCTCTAGCGGTAAGTCGATGAACTGCAGAATCCGTCATTTCCTATTACACAGTCCTAGGGAAAGCAGTATAGTAGGGTAATAAAATAAAAGCAATATAAGGTACAAATGCCTGTTCAGAAAGTCTTGATACACATTTGCAGATAAAAACACGCATCTTGACGAGGATCGAGACACGCGAATCTTGAAACGCATTTGCAGATAAAAACATGCATTTGTAATATTGCTACTATTTTATCCCATACTTAAAGGGTTAACCAGCTTCTTCTGGAGAGTGTAATGCACAGACACTCACTTCGGAGCACTACAGAGAGTGCACGTGCATGTTTCTGCACAGAAGGCAGCTAGAGTAGATTTGACTTGCGCACTACCGAGTACACCACAGAAGAAATCAACACTTCATTTGGCTTCATTGAGAAAGACGCTCGATCCAAGAGGATGCGTTTCTCATAACCGATGCCATTAGTGCCAGCGAACATGATATGATGCTGTGTCCTCTGGGGGTCATGCTGTGGTCCATTAGTGCCGATGGACCCCTCATTACGGCTCCAGATGCCCGACAAACAGCGCTCTGTCAAGGCTCATCCACGCGCAGACAAGGGGAGTCAAGATCAATACGGCTCAGGATGAATACCTTTCTCGTTTTTGACGAAGAAAAGCGTGACGCTTTACCTTAGAACGCCCGGTTTTAATTATTATAATAGATTTCCGGTTTAATTTCAACAGTGCGCACGGCAGTTTGTTAATGCCCTAGCTCGAATTTTGCTTTGTAACGCCCATTTTCCTTGATCTTATCCACCCGATGACCGAAATACAGCGTAATTGGGAAAAGAAGGCAACTTTTGGACATTAATATCAGATGTCACCACGTGGACTCGGATGTATTTTTGACAGATTGACGTCGTGATGAGTGATACTCTGGATGACTCGGGTATTATTCGCCGGCGAAGGATGCAGGTGAGAAACAGATTACGTATATTAGATGCATTTGCTTAAATTAACAAAGCTGTTTATACGTCAATATCTACAAAAGAGGTATCCAGTACCATCCCTACCCTCAAACTAAATATGTGTCCTCCGAAATCACAGCTGTCTAACCGTGGAACCAATCAGAATCGCGCTTCGTCTGTCAATCATTTGTTTTCAACAGCTTATTGGCTTATGTCGTTTAGAAGGACGGGTTGTTAGAAGGGTGTGCCTAACGAAGTTTTTGGTAGAAAGAATTTAAATATCTTTGTCATAACAAAATAAAAATCAACTGAGACGAACAAAAAAAACAAACAAAAAAAACTAAAGGCAGTGACGGTGTAAACAATAGGCAAATAAAATGATAAGCTTTATTTATTTAGGGCTTTGTAAGGTTTGTCCAAAACTATTACTGTCAAAAACGTATTAAAGTACAGTTTTATTGATTATTTACACTACTCAATTCATATATTGTTGATGGAACTCTTACTGTTACATCGTGTCCGCCATATTTGCAGGGTGACACCAGCGTTGCCAAGGTTACTATAGTTAAACAGAGTGACTCCTACCTAGAGAAATAAAACTGATTCACAGTAGGCTTTGGAATTCCTTTTCATTAGTAATAGTTGTCTATTTTGCACATTTTTTAAAATTACCCTAAATATTACAGAACTATGGGCTATCATTAGAAACTAGATAAAGCTTTCAAGTATTGTTATTTAACTAAATTGAAAGAATTAAATGATATCGACCCATATGAAATGCCAAATCAAGAATGGGCAAGAGCCCTTAAGACAATACCACCACAAATGTCCTGATTTCGTTCATTCATTCATCTTTTAACCCGTCACAGAGGTCTGCTGGTGCCTCCAGCACACATCAGGCCAGTCCATCACAGGGCAATGCACAGATTCACACCTAAGGGGAATTTAAATTCTTCAATTAACTTAAACTGCTTTTTTGGGGGGATTGTGGGGGAAACCGGAGTACCCGGAGGAAACCTATAAACCCTAACCCTAACCGTAACCCACGTGGAGAACATGCAAACATGTGACCGGCTAACCTCGAACCGACAACTACCCACTATGCCACTATGCCACCCCGATTATATTGTTAATTACCTAAATTGCAGTTCAAAAGCTTCCAATTACCTACAAACCTGCTAACTTGAGACTGTGAGAGCTCAATAATCCTTGCCTAGGTAATTGTTTTAAAGGCATAATATATACTATTGCAGAGTATAAATATGTACAGTTGTAAAAGTAAACAAATGGTGTTTAATAAAGAATGGTTATAATTAAATTTACCGAACAAGATACATAACAAAACCAAGCTCGAGTCCTAGTGGAAAGTAACATTACAAACAAAATGGCCAATGCACACCCCCCCCCCCCCAATTATAATGTAAACTACACCAATTATGTCATACTGGCAAAACCTATGTCCAAAATAAACTACTATGATTTACATACTACATGGACAACTGTTAGAAAATTACCTATAATATAGTATAAATAAGGGTAGTATGGATTGAGTTTAGACATACTAAGTTTGTCATTTAACAGCCTATAACAGAGATTAAAAATATGTGTAACACGCATCACTTACGGCACTATAGCTGCTTAACCCCAATTACCCATGATGACTAATGGTAAATTAGTACAATGCTCATTTAAAAGTAAAATTGACAATTCTATAGTTTTAAAACAACAAAGCTTTGAAACTTCTTTAGCCCAATAGAAGGCGCACTGCAATGTAAACCACAATAGTTCAGATACATTTGTTGATTGCCAGGCAATCATAGCTTCCTGCCACTCAGAACCCAGGCAGTAATAAGTGCTTTGTGCTTATTGTTTTCATCTCCAGCTCATAGCCTCAGGAACATAAACAGAAAAAAAGCTGAAATGTATGATGGTTGGTTCAGTACGGAAGCCATCTGCTGTTTTAGAGTCCAAACAGAATTTGTGCCAGTGACTTTCACTTCCCCTCTTTCATAGCTCAAAATAAACAAGCCATTTTCAAGCTTGGGCTTGGTCTGGGTTTCAGAGTCAGAGCACTCTTCTCCTAAACAATACACACAAAGGTCAAGGCATCCACCAACTTACAAAAGAAGGGAAACAAGTCTTAGTTTTTATTAAAGTTGTCACAGTAAATATAACTATCGATAACATGTGGCAACTTTTACAATCGAAATGGTTTTACCATCAAACTTTTTTAACACATGCGGAAAAATGATCCAAATCAGAACTTTACAAAAAATTTTTTGGTCTGGTATTATATCTGCTACTTTGTTATTTTCTTGATGATGTGCTGACAAGATCAAAATCACTGATGACTTTTACTAAATAATCACCTCAGAAAGTCAGATGATAATATTAAAAGAGAAATACAAACCCACAAATAACAATCAGACAGGTTATGTTTAAAATGTATGTATTTTATAACATTTTTGACTGGAATATTTGCACAGGGGGCATCCAATCGCAACACCATGCTAGAAGTCAGTGAGCTCCTGAGAGTGGGCCATTCTTTCACAAACACAGATGCTTACATTACATCTCCATGATTAGAACATATTAATGAAATATTGTAAATGGTTCAGGGAATACTGCAAAAAGGTCCATTTTCGCAAAGAGGACCACATTAGCTGAGGTGAAAATGTGTGGGAGCTACTCCCTAACCAAGTTTAAAGTGACATCATAATTCGCCTATGTTATTTACCTGCAACCAATGAGAAGGCACATGGACGTTCAGTTGGTTTAGTGGGTAAGGCTGAACTTTGTTACTGAAAATATTAATCATAACCCATTATAGAAGACTCTGGAAGCAAAGTTTAATAAGCTATAACAGCAAACACAGCTTTATGTAGCTTTAAAACAGTGAAGATGCTAACAGCTAAACTGAAAGTGAGAGACAAAGGAGGAAGGCAGAAGTCAAGGGGGACGATCCAGAGAGAGCCAGCAAAGAGTAACTTCCTGTTTGTGATGTTACTTTCTGTACTATCTCAGAATAAATTATTCTAAATATTTTTTTCTATTACAGCACTCAGTATACAGGTACAACACTGCTTACTGCCGTAAAAATTCCATCTGTATCTTTCAGTTGTTTTTTTTTCGCTAGCATTTGGGATGACTATTTTATGTAAGAAGCTTTACTTTGTGCAATGGAATTGTTTAGAAACTCAAACCTTTGTTGAAGAAATCACTTAATGGAAATGTGGAACCTGAAACCTATGGAGATTTGGATGGCAGTTTAACGATTGGTTTAATGTTTGAAGGTACTTCAAAGCAATGTATAAACTCCCAGCCGGGATCAGTGTGTTTGTGCGCACAAACAGGATGTGTATATGTCACCAGGAATTGCTTTGATTCGCGTAAATGCTTACCAAGGTGTTTGTAACATAGGCCGCCTAGAAATGCTAACAGAGACTCAAACACACCCTTGACGCCAGTTTATGCCTTCAGGCAGTCAAATAGCCTTATGGATTTATGGTTTATTTTGATTTTACGCAGACACACTGTTTGCTTTGAAAGTGCCTTTAGGAAGACAATAGCAGAGTAACAGCTTGGAACTATTATAATAGAGTCCGTCTCTGTAAAGGGACAACAAAGGTGTTATTTCCAAAACAAGCAGAGACTGGAGGGGCACTAGGCCAAGAGATTGACTTCTTGTGTCTTCACCCAATTGCCAATCCTAGCAGCGTTTTTTTCAATACCTTTTAATAGAATAAAAAGGGATACTTTTTACACATGCCCCATGTGTCCCCAGAGAGTTGGTATAAAGTATAACTGCCATGATTCTTTCTTTTCCACAGCATAGGGATTCCAAATGTGCATAGCATTTTAATGAAGAATGCTGTATGTAAACCAATGCTTACAAAAAGCATTTGACCAAAATGTTAATAATAGTTCACAGTTCCTCACAATTGAAAAAATACCATTCTATTCCAATTTCCATTTCCTTTCAATAAAAAGAGCGGTGTAGCTGGCTGGGCACAAACAATCCTCATTCAGTTGCATTTGATATTGAATTGGAAAATTGAGCGAAATGAAGTATGTACAAAAACAATAGTCATAAGGAGTAATATATGTATCCTGCTTCGAAGAGTGTGCAGGATATTCTTGTGATTTCAATGTGTTACTCTGTTTTTGGGGAGAGTTTGGAAGAAAGCGTGTTACCATTCCACAAAAAGTTGTGGCCCTGTTGGGGAAGAATTTAAAAGTAGCTTGGAAGTTAGCTTGGAATGATATGATTTGTATTGACCAGGAACCATTTGTTGTTATTTAAAACTTTTGGAAATAATTGATTATTTGATTTTAAGTTAGTATTTTCAACGACACCATTTGTTAAAAAATCTTTTAAACCAGGTGTGGGATCGTGCTATTTTTCAGTATACGTCTAGTTTACATAGACTACAGAAATGAAACATTTGTAGTTATTAACTAAAAACTACAGGGTGGATTTTGATCATTTTGAAGTTCTTATGAGCAGGCCTGTAAATAAATATTGTGGTACAATATACTGTGATGTAAAAATTTCACAACACATATTTTGAGTTACTGGGAGATATCGTTTAAGAGCTTCACCATGTGAAAAGTGTGAGAAACAGGTAACCTTTAAAAACTATATATGAAAACAGCTCTCACTCAAAGTATGGACATCTTGCTCTTTGATATTTCATTCTTTGAATGTACAAATTTTGTCACTGCCCCCTAGAGGCCTGGAAGATGGACATTAAACTAGACCCTGGCATACTCAGCTTTGCGGTTTAACTTTTATTTTGCAATGACAGTCTAAACATGGAATCTATTTCAGTAAAGTAAATGGTTTTATTTCAGTTTGTTTTTTTCCCTCAAAATTTTACATACATATCGTATAGTGGATGTAAGTGATATGTATCGTATTGTGAAAAGTGTGTATCGTTAGTTACACCCCTAGTTTTGACACACCATTTTGATCAAACACCTGGATAAAGTGTCATTTTCATCTACAGTAAGTACATCTGCAATTATAATTAGAAAATGTGAGAATTTAATAATCATCATCGTAAGACTAATCCACTTGTGTATTTTTACAATTAAGTCCTGGTTGATTCTAGAAGTGCTCTCTGTGGTGTGCATCCGGAGTAATTTCTACCTTTCTGATTGACAACAGGCTCTGGCAGAATGTCGACTGCATTATTACCCTCATTTCTCTTCTCTCCGTCACTCGTTTTATCTCCTGCTACAATGTGAGTCTGCCTCTCCTCTGGGCGTGCAGCCAGTCTGTTTCATTAGTCTCGTTCCTCCTGGTAGACTGCACGTTATTCATCACTGCTCTGGAAGTTTGCAGACCTAATGAGCCCAGTGTTTGTCAATAGCATTTTGAGCTGTTGGGTCAAGTGCACTCTATGGCTACAGCGCTCTTTGTGTCTTACATCGATTCATCGATGGACACTATTGAGTACTGAAAAAGATTGAGAAGAAAGTTACAACCTGAAATACAGATACCCATCAACAGTGGGTCTGAAAACTTAAAACTATGTGATATTTTAGTTTTTCCTTCTTTAATAAATCTGCAAAAATGTGAACAATTCTGTGTTTTTCTCTCAGTATAGTGTGATGTGTGTTTTTTTAATGAGGAATAATAGGGGTGCAAAATACACTCTGCTCATGATACTATAAACATCCACGGTACTGCATTAAAAGCAGTTTTACGAAAAAAATTTTAACATGTAAATGTGTAATTAGAAAATAAAACTACATTAAAGAAGTTTTAAGACCATAAAGAGAAGAACGCCATGGTCTAGTTTGTTTTGTATCAGACTGTGTAATATCATTCAGCCTGTAGGGGGTGATGATGAGAAAGAGACCTCTTTTTCATACGTTTTATAAAGTTAACAGGAATTAGCAAATACATGCTAAATAGTCAAATGATGCACTTGATTATAGAACCAGAAAATTCTGCAAATGAAATTATTTACCAAATATGTGCATTTTTACACTAAACTAATTAAATGTCTGAATTAATTTGAGTAACAGGATAGTATTCTTTAATACAAAATCATTAAGAGAACAGTTGAGAGAACTTACCTCGTCCCATGGCCTTCTAAAGTTCCAAGTTCCAAGAAAATTCCATAGCAGGAATGAGTAAAAAGCTGAATTGACAGATTTTTTCTAAGAAAGTATAGATATTTGTGTAAATAAATGTATTTGAAACAAACATTATATATGGATTTACATGTCAATGCAAAAGAAGGTTCTTTTTAAACGTCCATAATTATATTTTATGCTGAAATGTAGCATCAGAGAAGCAATAAATGCTATTTTTTTACAGGGTCAGAAATGGCACCCATTCGGTTCCCATGGCACTAAAAAGTATGTCAAAAAATTGGTGTGGGGTTAAATGATAAGATGAATACGGTGTCGATTACTGTGCAAGAAACAAACCTCCTAAAATCCTTCTTCTATGACAAAAAACAAGAGGATTGAATGTAAAATTGGTGAACGATATGAAGTGGTTTGTCTAGAACCAGGACACAGAATTGCTGAAACAGGAAAGTGTTTTAGTGTTGGTAATTTAACTTTGTGGAGAAATTACTAATTTAATAACTCGCTCATTTGTTGGTTGAAATGTGGCATTATATGATGTAGAGTTGTATGATTATAATGGAATCATCCGTGGAAAGGATCCAAACGTTGAGCCCTTGCTGCTTTTAGTGAGATCGCTTTCAAACCCAGCGTGACCTTTGGCATAAACATGCAAACAGTGTAGAGAAAACAGTGTTTTCCTGAATAAATGATGAAGAAGTAGCAGGATGAGCTCAGTAGAGAGTCCCTTGCAGCTTTTCCTCACAGTTTCTTGATGATGGTTCAAAGAGGAGAAATCAGGAACATGAAAATGGAAATGAAGTGCTGCTGACAAGAGCTTTTTTCTGATCTCGCCCTCCCTGCAGAGAGCAGTGTCAGTAAGCAGAAATATGCCAAGAGAAGCTTTTTTGATTGAGTAGAAAAGCTAAATCAAAGAGAGGAGCTTGATTTTCAGTATTTTAATGACTGCCTATGGGATTTATTGACTTGAGAAATTCTTTTTTTTCTATTTTGTTTTTTTTAATATCTCTTTGTGTTTGCTATAGATATGTAGCAAAATGCATATAAAAACTTCATATTCATGTAATATGTTACCTACATATTATTATTCGTCTAGTTGCTTATCTCCTATAAACATATCTCCTCCCAGACCTTTCGACTGCAGCGACCAATCTTTGCAAAAACATCTAAAACGTCCTATGTCTTATAGGAATTCTGGTTAAAATTGCTGAGAATGCTGGGAAACATTCCATTGAGTCAACACTGGGTGAAACTTGGTAAAACTGTAACTCAAACTGAGAACATCATTGAAACCTCAAGCAGACCACACTTGTGGAGTTTATCAGTCTGTGCAACAACATACCAATCACGGTACAAAAGTATTTAGAAATGGTCTAGAATGGGTTAAAGATTTACCAGTGACATAATAGCTCCCTAGCAACCAGACTTTGCCCTTGTAACCACATTTTCTTTGTTGATGACAATCATGGAGTTAGTTTATGGAAATTGTATTATAAGGGAACATTACATTATGACATTGACCCTCACATAGCAACCAGACTGTATACCATAGCAACCAATTTGGCGTATCATTTTCTTAGCAAAGGAAATTCATAGAGACATGGGACTTCGTTTAAAACACTCATATTGACAAGTGGAACTTTATATTATGTCACTGACTCCTCTATAGCAACCAAATATTCTACATTGGTAACCAGTTCATTTTGATGGTAAAAATACTTTTATATGGCACATTTACAAGCTAACATCAAAGTTTATGTACAAACTCAGCCAATATGCTCATTTTTAATTGGTCAGCTCACTTTTCTCTACTCAGTATTATTATGTAAAGAGGAAGTGCATGTTGAACGCACTCACACCAGGCGCCACTGACTATTTGTCCACTTACTCCTCTATTAGTGGCGCCAGTCCTGCTGGCAGGGAAGCCCCTGTCACACACGATGTCATCAAAGTGAGTCACAGTGGGTGAAGTCGTTTCCTCCCCTCAGAAGCCTTTAGTGAACCAACACATGAAGCAGCATGGCGTCTTTCCTCCTCTGTAACCTGCCCTCTCTCTCGCTTTCTCTGGACTAATTGCCCAGTTGACTGTTTTGGGGATTGTTGTCCCTTAAGTGCCATTCTCTGTCTCAGAACCATGAAAGCATCATGGCTCATAATGAACGTCGGCTGCCATACCGCCGTTCAGTTATCTTTCTTGGAGATATGAATGCCCTGAAGCAGTCATTGAGCAGTTATTGATGAGATCAGTTTACACACCGTAATACAATCACTCAGTCTGTTGTTTTTCTCTCTCTCTTTTTCCAGAAAGATCTTCCGTTGCCGAGAAAGAGCAGTAGGTGAGTTTACAAAGCTGCTTTATTTGATTTGATGGCACATTTATTTCAATAAATGGTATCTTTTTTGTTTGGCGTAGCTGGATTTTTCTCAAAACTAAGTATTTATAGCTGCAAGCAGTGATCAAAGGTCTCCCTCAGCTCAGGCGCCATCACCCCTCAGTGTTTGTGGCAATGTATTCCGAGATCTGTTCAAAGTTCAGGAACAAAATGGGCAAATTAAATAATTAAATCCACCAGGTAGAGCTATGATTTTTCTTTTATTGGACAATATTCTGATCACAGATGTCAAAATGGCTGAAAGAAGTTCCGTATCAATGTGAAATGCTGTATTTCCTGTAGCCGTACTGGTTTTGAATTGAATACTGGTGTTTACATAAATACTTTACAAACCACCATAAATGGAGTTTAAACTTCATTAACATTGTCAATCGTACACTGTAATATTTTCTGTTATTGTATTGGCTTGTAGCATTGTGCTGCCTTCTATTTCTTGTAATGCAAATGTTTGTGGGGGCCTGTAAATGTGGCGCTGACCATGGTTCTGAAAGGGCAGTGTGTGTTCTGAATGTTTTTGTGTTGATCTGATCAAGTCTAACTCACAGTTCCCATGGTTATATCTTGGACACTAACGACAATAAATATTAGAATTTTTCGTTGATGGTATTTAAGATTCAGACCTCTCCCCTTTATGTAGCAGCCTCCTGCTCTCTAATTCTGAAATTCCTGTATGTAGATTTTCAATGTATTGGACTTTGTCAGTTTTTCTGACATTTCCATTGTGTTCAGATCTAACACACCCTCTCTCTATTATTTCAGCTCAGCCTTTTATGAAATTGACCCAGTAACTTCTAAAAGCTCATCTACGTGTCTCTCTCATCTATATTTCATCTCTCTTTCCACACTCCGGATCATTTATTATTGAAATGAGCAGCTTTTAATGTCTGTCTAGGTCTGTGAGCAGCTGAGCCACCCTTACATGTGCGATCAAAGCCAGTGTGTTAGTTGTGCTGAGCTTTCTGGGCCACACAGACGATGTCAGTTTATACAGGGAGAGATAGGTAAGGCTTTAAAGCCACATCAGATGTTAGCATCTAAGAATAACCTCCCAAAAACCTGTGGGGTGATATGAACTAGAACAATCAGGTACAATCATCCCAATGAACCCTTCAACCAATCAGAACTCACACTCAAGTCATCTCCAGCTGTCAAAAGGCTCAACCCAGCTCCTCTAAGGTTGTCAGTCTTACGGTTTACACTCCTGACTCTCCATGATTCCATTCTTCCTTCTTGGATCTCCTAGGCTTAACTGCTTTGTTTTTACTGGGTTTATTAATCCCTACTCTTCATCTACTCTCTTATTGACAACTCCAGATTCCTCTGCATATACCTGCTACTCACTAATTCACCTATGATCTCCCTGTGGTGTCACCATGCGTCCTACGAAGGGTCTCTAATCCTATCTCTCATTCAGAATTCTTTATTAATGTCCGGGCCTGTGGTGATGGGGTTTAAATCCAGACCCCGTCGTCATTTCCCATCCTTCCCCCTCTCTCCGACCAGCTTTCTTCCTGTCTAGCTACTGTCCTAACTATTCAAAATAAAGGCTAAAAGGCCAAAAATAAATTTTAAACAATAATAATAATAAAAAAGAATTCTCTATCAATAGATGAGGGTGGTACTGTTGAGCAAACTATTAACCCAAACCATTACCTTTCCCCAAACCTTTATAATTATTTATATAACATTTGAATAAAAGTACATTTTGCATTGCTGTTGTTTTTCACCATTGATGACTCGCCAGATGCAGAAAACTCCTGTCATTGGTTGCTTTCTAGTAAAAAGACAATAGACTCACAAATGCCTGTTTCTGATTGGCTGCTAGGATACTAATCTCCCAGGCACTCGCATAAATGGAAAACCTTCTCTTTTCTCCAACAACGGAAACAAAATGAAGAACAGGATGTTGCAGGAAAAAGTTGAGATTTTGGATTTACTTTGAGATTAAGAAAATGTTGGCATTGCTAGACATTACAGGGTCAAAAAAAGCATCTTGCAATATATTAATCATAAATTATTATCTTTGTAGCAATCATCATCACAGTCACAATCAATAGTAACTTCTTTACCTCCAGAATTTAATGCTCTTATTTTTGGTGGGTAACTGTACATTTGTTCATGTAGTTCTGGAGAATATTTGGAGGCATGTTTCTTCTTTGAAGCTGCATCTTTCAGCTGATGTATCTGTGCATGCTCATGCGTCGATTCAGAAAGATCTGCAGAGAGAGTTTTAACATTTCAGAACTGATTACATGCACAAAATGAATGAGTTAAATAAATAAAAGGATGAATGTTGAATGGATAGATCCCCTACATCTGATAGAATGCCTTCCCTGTGTAGCCGTAAACCTTGGGGGAGCACTGTATCCCATGTGTAATTCAGATTTCCATTAGCACCAGAACACTCCTGAACTCCGAGCTCCGATCGCCTTTTAATGGCCACACACAGACTCACAGTGACAGCCTTCCCACGATACACCCCCCACCCTTTCCGTCTCTCTTTCTCTCTCTCTCTATCTCTCTTTTGTTACCCTTGAGAGCCTTCTCTCTTCCAGTATCTGTATCTTTGCTTCTCTCCATCATTCAAGCGAAACCGAGGACGAACATGTCATCAGCTGCCATCTGTGACTCTGCTTTTTAAAGTCTATGTGCATGTGTTAAGCTGCACGCCCGCTGCTCACACTCTTCATGGTTGCCTCTGTGTGTTTTGGGTAGCACCATGTTTCGTCGGACCAAAAGGTAAGCAGTGAACATTTCGGCTGCAGAATTAGTGCTGATGTGAGGCTGGTTTTGGTTGTTCTTGGTGACGCTGACGATGTGCTGGGATTGTTTACACTGATGTCATCGTCTCACGGATGTTCATGGAGCGAGAACAGATTGTGGGTTTGCACGTGTGAAATCATGACTTCCTGTGTTTGTTTAAATGAAATACTGCTTTACATTAGTGGTGACGAAATACAGCAATTATTATCAATTCAAGCATAACTGTTGCACTCCTTAGAGTAAATTCAACTCTATTCAGAAAGCCTTTTGTAAGATGAACTCCAAACAGTAATAAAAAAAACACTAAATGAGCGTTTTTGTTTATTTATCCTTTGCTTAGATTTAGTCAGATTTAATGGTTTCTGAAAGTTTGGCTTACATCACGGAACGTAAAGTATCACCATCACCAAGTCAATCGTTTTCAGGAATCTATTATAACGGTTATGATTTGCACAGGGAGTTTTCAATTTCTTGTGTGGATTATTTGCAGTTTATGAATAGACACGTCTTTCAAGTGTGCCTTTAGTAAATCTTGGCTATAGAAAACCATTGTTTGTGTTTCCCCGAGATTTTAACAGAGGTCAGAAGCACTACATGATTGTTGAATTGCACTACATGAAAATTTGAATTGCAAAGAAATATTTGACTCGCAAGTTACGTTAGCAAAAACCTAAGTCAGACTGATCCAGCATTTTTGAAACTAATCCACTGTGTGCTCAATAACTTGAGGGAACAACCAACCAATCAGTTAAAATCTAGCTTTTAAAGATCATCCATGCACCTCTTCAACTGTCAGATCTACGGTTTACACCATCTCGACTCTCCAGGATCGCTTCCTGCCTTCTTGGATTCTCTTGTGGTGTTTGCAGCCATCACTCCGTCTGCTTCTATGGATCACTCTAGTTTCCTACTCACCAGCTACTCACTTGTACTCCTGTGCACCGTATCAGAGATGCGGTTCCTGGCTCCATCCTGCTGTCAGTTTTGAGAGAGACTCCATTCAATGCTTTTATTATTACACATTTATTATTTACATTACTTCGGCTGATAATTGTGTTCTGGTTTTGGGTCATTTTGTCTCACATAGATTATTATGCATATCTACTTGTACTTTTGTTGTTGATAATGCAGTGATCCATCGCAATAACAAACAATTAATTTGTAATAAATAGTATTACACTAGTTTTACTTTAAGTTCTGTAAGCTTTGTTTGTAAAAATGATGGACTTATGCCAAGTGACACGTTTTTGCAAAGTGATGTCTGTGGATTTGCTTGTCGAATTTCCTTTGGAAAGCAGATGTTTGCAAAAATGGCAGATTGGTTTCTAAAATTGGCACAAATTTAACTCCACCTGTTTTAACGGAAATGTGAGGAGCGTTAAATCAGTGTTTTATTTTCTTCTGGTGTTACAACACACTAAACACTCCAAAGAGTCAAGTTTTAAATAGGAAAAATATGATTTTAATTTGAACTTAAACTTATGCTACTGGTCTGATTGGATTCAGTTATCTATGCTAAGCTAATGCTAAAATTGCTTAAAGACAACGGAATAGTTTCCAAAATTGTAAAATACAACTGTTATCCCAGTAGGAGATGGAAAATGTGGAAAATGTAAACAAACAACCTCTGCTCAACTCCTGTGCTCAAATATACTGGATGTTTCCTAAATATTATGTGTTTCCCTGCATTGTAGGGAGATTTGTGCAATGCTTTCTGACAGCAGGATACAGGGATAAGGATATTGCCACAGGTATGGCTTTGTTTTCAGTATGTGGAGGTTTTGATTGGAGGAAATGGAGGTTTTTTTGATCTTCCGAGATGATGTAGAAGCTTATGTAATCATCTTCTTGGCTGGCATTTGTCTTTTAGAGCACCTTTAGGTGTGACTATGTTTTGGACCCATGTCTGTTTGTGTTTCTCTATGTGGGATGAGCGAGAGTGGAGAGATTAAAGTGGCTTTGAACATGTGAGTGTTTGTGTGTTAATAACAGACTCTCTCTCTCTCTCACCTCGTCCCCCCACAGAGCCTCATTCTGTCTGCCGAGCTCAGATTAGTCACATTCTGCTCTGAGTTTGGGTGTGCTTCAGAGAGAGGGAGAGACAGAACAAGGCCTTATGAATAGTTAAAGTTCAATTATTTTCTTCTGCTGAACAGAAAGATGAATTTACTTGAGATTAAAAGGGCAGCTTGCTCCCAGAATTGAATATTTTATTACACATTTATGGCTTGCCACTGGAAATGGACTGCACCAGTGTTAATATTCATGATTTTGTGATGGTTCACTAAGTAGGTTTTGTCCAGCAGCTCATGCATAGAGTGTGAAAATGTGGATCATTTGCCCATCAGATGCCCATTTCTAACCAGATCTGATTTGCTGCATTATTGCAACCAGTGCAGGATTAATCATAGGGGTTTGATAATTTGGTGATCATAAGGGTTTGATTAGAAGGCTTTTGGTTTTGATTAATTTTTAATGTTATGTTAATTTATGTATGTTCTACTTTCACTAGTAATTCATCTAATTTCACCAGTAAAAATGTAGGACAATGAGTATGAAAGGTGCTTTATAAATAAACTTGCCTTGCCTTCATTCGTTTTGGGTATTTTTGAAGGTCTGTAAGCTTACGAAAGTTAAATCACATCGAAGCACCACCATGCTTCCGGGAAATGCAATATCTATAGCGAAGCATGGTGGTGGCAGCTTCATGGTGTGGGGAAAGAATAATGCAGCAATACACAGACATTCTGGATTGAAACCTGATCTGGAGAGATCTTAGACTAAGGAGCACATTTTTTTCAGTAAGACAATGACGCTAAGCTCACAGCCAAGATATCAACGAAGTGGTTTAAGGGCTTTTGAGCTTTTTGAATACCTTTTCCCAAACCAGATATTGCACATCTCCTTTAAATAGCGTATGTCCCACTGTTTCATATGGGGAAGCTGAGCCTGCTGTGGGCAATAAAAGGCTGAAATACGAACACAGTAAAAAAACATGACCTTTTTCAGAGTGGAACAGGATCAGTGATGGATATTCATGTTGATAACTATATTATAACCATACAGTAGTGGTTCTAATCCACTCACTTGAGTCTGGCCTAAGGTGGATCATATGAAGGGTGTTGATGGGACACGAAGCCCCCACCAGAGAGATAATCCCAATCATTTATTATTCATAACAGGACAGTAGCTCAGCTTAGCTCCACATCGATCCAACTGACACAGTGACCAACTGAACATGAACATTCTCAGACAAAAGCATATTTAAATCACCTTTTGTTCATTTTCATGGAGGCTGGGGTCTTTTATCTCCAGAGCTGTGTGTAATGAGGAGGATCAGAAGAGGCTCTGGGATTCTTTGAGGGCACTGTGCAGGTTTTCGTCTGCTTTTTGATTCATCACCAGCTCTATGATCCAGCACAGATCAAGCCCACACAGACGCACACACTCTTTTCCTCTCTCGACCGCTGATACTCAGAGATGTGGGTACTTCCTGTCTGTGAGGAACTTCCTGTCTCCAGCTTTATAATAGAGAAGTGATCGAGTTCACTCACAGAAACTGACTGACTTTAATATTTTAGAAATGTCTTTGTTTCTAAGTTGTGATAAATTTAATTTATATTATGTTTATGAAACCTACATATTTATTACATAAGGATAAAATAGTTACAGAAATAATAATAATTTAGAAGTTATCAAAATATCCATAAATGTGCATAAAACTAGTGAAATGTAGCAATGTGCTTCCATTTTAAGGATCATTTGTGTTTTTTTTTGTAACATTTTTTTTTCAACATTGTTTTACATATTATGTAATTTTCCGTGGGATTGCAGGGTTTACGGGGAGGAGCTATGAGAGAATAATTTTCATGTTATTTGCATATCACTCCTTGCAGGAACATGACGAAGAAGAAACGATTGTCATAATAATACAGTAACGGCCTTTAAACCCACTGTAAGGTTTTACACTTACTTAAATAAACACTTTTTAATATATATTCAAAATCAAATGACATATTTGTTATAAAATATACTAAAATAACGATGAACAGTTGAAGTGAATAACGCATTGATTGAGAATAAGCACTATATAAACATAATGTAAATGGTAATAAGTTGCCGCAGTTGGGAACAACGTCATTTTTCTGAGTGGTGATGGGATTTGTTACTAAAACTAGCCATGTTTTTCAAATAACATGCAAATTATTCTCTCATAGCCCCTCCCATTTTACAATGTCAATATTAGCCTTTAATGCTAAAAATTGTCATCGTTTTGGCTTGTTCAACAATCTAAATTCTAAACCAAGTAACAAAAATCTGAAAGCACGATTTAACAGAAAACTGTGCTTTGTTTAGCTTAAACATTAGAACAAGCATTCATTAAAACAGGCGCTGCTCTGAGAGAGAAAGAGAAGAAGTTACTCTATTTAAGGAGCTTGTAACTTCCTGGTTGTGATGTATTTCCTGTTTTATCGCAGAAACCGACCAGAAAATAGTATTCTAAATATTTTGATATGACAGGCTCCACATATTACATGATACATTCCTGTAATATTGTCTTTACATTGAAGCAAAACAAACTTTTGTTGATGATTGATGCATGCAGTCTCTGAACGGCTTGGTTTTGGTCAGTACTTCTGACCTGAGTCCTGACGGCCCACCTAAATATATGCCACATGAAGCTGGAGAGAAAAAAAATCTAATATTGTCACCGGATGGAAGACTATGAAAAAAAATCAGTGAATCCATTCAAGCTGCCGTGTTTTAGAAGCTTTGGTAACACTGTGTTTGTTTGTGTGTGAAATGGCCAGACTGCGAGAGACAATCTTAGGTTTGATCAGCGCTGAGCGAAGACGAGCACTCGCTGCTTTCTTTCGTGCTAATGCACTTCTGCTCAATATTTCACAACACACGACACTGTGCTGTTGCATTGTGCTTTCCTGTCAGTGGGGCTTAGAAGAGAGAGAACCACATGCATTCTGACAACTGCTTCTCGTTTCTCACAGATATATTTTTAGAAAGTGCCACATCTCTCATCCACTTCTTCTATCACGTGGGGCTGGTTGCAAAACACACTTCAATAGTTTCATAAAAATGTCCATAACCTTTCTAAAGCAAGTCTGACTCAATATATAGTGGAGAGCTTTGATGTAAAGCACAGTTGCCTCTCATTGTGCTTTTCCACAGCATGGAACCAGAACATTTCGTTTCAGATTCGTTTTGATTCTCAGTAGAGCTTTAAAAACAGTATTTTTGATACTTTTCTTCTTCCCCTCAATGGCCAAGTTCCCTGTGCCTTTGGAGCTTAAGTATCCTTTCACCCAACCTTTAACATAAGTGGAAAAAAAAGTTTTTGTGTGAAAAATCAGAATATTTGAAAGCCTGTCTAAACTATAAATGAAAATCTGGTGACAAATTACAAATCAGCATGAAGTAGGAAAGTTATACAATGCTTAAATTTTACCCTCAAAGGTGCCCTGCATTGGTTTTGCCCGATGGGATGGGATTCATCTCCCGTGTGTCTCAGATGAGGATCAATAGGACAAAGTGCAGCCTGAGGAACAACAGGAAACAGATGAAAGCAAAGCGAGAAAATGAGAGACAGGGAAGAGGATCAGAAAGAAAGGGCAAAGTTGGAAAAGATCCCTCCAGATTTCAATCGATGCCCACATACCACGTATTGATCACATATGATGGGCAGGTTTTATGCAAATAAACTTTCAGATTATTGCATCATGTGATAGGCCATCTCCTGCTGTTTCTCCTCTATTCATTGGAAGTGATGAAGTCTAAAGCAGCCAATCACTAAGCTGATATGCTCCACAGGAAGCTGTCGGTGTTGTTGCTATGGCAGCATGATGGTTACTTTCTATGTTTACCTTTAGTTTGGTTTCAATCAGGTTTTACTTATTCTTGTTCATAATGAAATTTTGAGGGAAGGCAAGTTCAAATGTTAGATTCGGAACCCGGTTTGAAAACCCTTACTTTAAACGTAATTATGAAATTGAAAAAAACTGAAATTCTTCTTTTATGTGACAATTCTCTCTCTCAGTGGCATGTTTTTATTGTATTAATTATTTAATGCATGACTGTCTATGTTATAAGGTCTCATTACTCTCAGTGTGTTTCCTCTTAGGCGGCTAATTATTGTGTTCACCTGTTCTCGGGTTGGTCTGATTTAGTCACCTGCTTCCCCTCAGCTCTTTAGTCTTTATTAACCCTGCTCTTTATCAATATTTTCTAATGAGTTTTCCTATCCAGCGTCTATTATCGTGTTAATTCTGGTCAATGTCCAGTCGGTCTGCGTGCTTTTGTAATTGTGCCTCATCCATCCAGAACGTTGTTGTCATTTATACATTTTTTCAAGTTATAACTCATATTTCATGTGACTCATTTCAATACCTACTGTACCTTTTTTATTTAAATAAACTCTGTTATACTTATTTACTTGTGACCGTAACCTTTTTCTAAAGCAGGGGTGCCAAAGTCAAGTGCCCAGGGGACCCTAAACTCAAAGCAACATTTATTGACGGCTGAACAAGATAAACATTTATCGAATCTCTATATGAATATTAAACAAATGGGTTTTTTTTCCAGAGAAATTTTTTTTACAGAAATAAAAATATTATTAGGAGATGACAATCTAAAAATATATATTTCTTAAACTTTACAAATATAAAAGAAAATCGAAAAACATTAAAATCAAAACATTTAAAGGCTAAGTAAAATCAGTTGCAGTTTGTTTTTAACTACTTTAAACCACGTTTTATAGAGTAATTTTGATCAGTTTACTAATTAGTGTCTTGCAAACACTTTCATAATTTTTCTCAGCACAATATGTTTCATTGATTTATGCAATTTTTTTTACTCGTCAAGTGTGTCTCTCATGTGCTGCTTCTTGATCGCCAATAATCGATCATCATCTTGAATTGATGAAGTGGAATAAATGCTGAGTGGGAAAAAATTATTTTACTGTAGATTGGAATATTTCACATTTGATGGCCCTGAATTTTTTTTTTCTGTACAGTCAACTTTGGAGAATATTATGTACATAGTGAGCTACAACCTAGCATGCTATGAAAAGGGGCAGGTTCTTGTTTTTATTCAAGTTAAGACTGCAACACAAACTTGTGGACGTGGAATTACTGACAGGTACTTGCAAACTGTGCTAAGATAAATCCGTTCCCATAGCAACACAGCCAGATCTTTCAAACACAAGTTGAATTGTCCACTTATTGTTTAAAATGTGTTCCTCGTAGTATTGCAAGGTCAAAGTTAACCTTTCTGCAAAAAGGTAAATCGAAATGGCAAGATTGTGAGAAGGCAACTGTATTTGCAGGATAGCTGTAGCTGATTAAAACTCACAAACATTTTTTCTTTGCTGGGAATGAAGAAATCTAGTTTGCCCTGAACAGAGCGATGCAACAGCAATAGGCTGAATGGCCTTGTCCACAAGATTCAGCTCTGATGCTACCATTCTCCTCTGTCGATAACTTTTAATTAGTTTAAAAGTATGGAAAATCTATGTTGCCTTGCTGAAAAAAAAATATCTGAGTTTATCAAATAACTGATGCTGATTTAATGTTTATTTTTCAGCTGTCGCACCAGTAACCGGAAGAGTCTGATATTGACCAGCACATCTCCCACTCTCCCCCGTCCTCACTCTCCTCTCCCCGGACACATTGGTGAGAGATTTTTTTGTGAATGTGTGTATGTCACTCTGTATCTGAGAGAGCGAGTAGGTTGAGCAGCATGTGTGAATGGTTTTAGGTGGGCATTACCTCATAGTGGGGATTGACAGCCATAAATCAAAGGCCTCCTTCATATCTAGCCTCCAAAGCATTCCTCCATTTTTTGGGAGCAATTGGTGATGAGTGGTAAAAACAATGAGGTATTTCATTGGTGTGATCAGGTGAGCACTACTGCTGCTGTAATTGGTCCAGAGACACAAGCAGGCTACAAGCTGTTCTCACCTGATGTGTTGAATTTTGGCTGACATCTAATACCCAAAAACCTTGTCGAACTATAGTATTCAATTGTAGTTTCTTGTTCGCTTTGCTTTTTTTTTTTTTTTTAATAAATAATACTTATTTATATTTATATTAACTGTTTCATACATTTCATAACTTTAATACAGTTCTGTAGCTGTGTCAGGGTTTTGATTGGAAGATCTTTACAACCATTCCTCAAATGGAGAGTGAAAATATGGAGTGTCTTTAGTGTCATAAATTCCATTTTCATGTTTGTTAATGTTCATTGATTTCTTTCATCATGGATCGAGATCCAGGTTTTCTCAAAGTGAATCAGAGTCTGCACTTAATATGTGTGTGTTTCTCTCTCCCTCAGGGAGCAGCCCTCTAGACAGCCCGAGGACTTTCTCTCCCAGCGCACCCGCACACTTCTCTTTCGCTTCATCCAGGAGGTAAACAAGCCACAGGAAGCTGATCTTTAAATCTTTTGGGTCACTAAAACTTTTCACTTTTCTTTTACAATTTCTTTTATCATACATCCGGGGTGCTCACACTTTTTCAGCTTGCGAGCTACTTTTGAAATGACCAAGTCAAAGTGATCTACCCGCTACAAAAATGTAAAACATCAATTAACAAACAATTATTTTCAACTTTATTGAGATTTGACAAAACACACATAATTTTTACATTTTTTGTAATAACGTGAGTTTAATTTGATGACTTGCACTTTTGTGTGTGACCTGAATCGGGTGGTAATAGAGTGATTTTTTTGGGAGCTTTGATCCAAATAATCAAGAATAAAAATGATGCTCAAATAAATTTTTCATTTTTTTATTGAAACTGAGTCGTGCAGTACAATATGCAGGTGAGGAGTGGTGTGTTGCTTGATTTTGGTTGTAATACAGCAATTTAGAAATTTAGTTTTTAAGCATATTCTGGGTAAAACATATTTTGGATCTGGTAATTTGCAGACGGTCCCTAAGCAATTCCTTGTCAGCGGGTTGCTCATAGACGGTAATGTGTTTCTGCGAATGCCGAGGGGAACTTGTTTTGATAAAAACGTTTTGTAGTTTTTCCGCTACATAACACAGATTAAAAATAGATATTATTTGTTTACATCCTGGTCTCGAGCTATTGAGCAGAGAAAACCGAATCCGTGAATCTGCAGCTAACTTTACTGAACTGTGACGGGATGAATGATCGGCTGATGTTTCAATTTCACGCCGCGATCGACCGGTAGCACCTCCTCGATCGCGATCGACGTAATGAGCACCCTTGTCATACATGATCCATTAATGTCTGTGACATCAGACGAATCTGGCATATCTCTCTTTCTCTCTCCTTCTAATCCATTACATATATACACACAAAGCATGACTCTCCAGTGAATGACAGGTTGTCGCACAGCATTTTATTTGAAAGATGAGTGTAAGAGATAGTGGGACAAGAGACAAACAAATTATATTCTTTCTCATGTTGTTTGAGGGCTAGTATTGGATTTTAGTGTTATAAATCTCCTGCAGGGGTGGCACGGTTCCAGATATAAGGTTGTCGGTTCAAAGCTTGCCGGTGACCTTCCTGGAAGGGGTTTGCATGTTCTCCCCGTGCTTGCGTGGGTTTCCTCCGGGTACTCCAGTTTCCTCCACAATCGCAAAAACTTGGGTGTAGGGTGTACCCCTGCTTCTTGCCCAACGTGATGAATGAATGAATGAATGAATGAATGAATGAATGAATGAATGAATGAATGAATGAATGAATGAAATCTCCTGCAGAAAAATGGTTGCACCAAACATTTTATAGGTCTTTCCTAAAGCCAAATGCTTCTTATCACAGCTTCTGACAATCTGAAATCTGGATGCCATTTCAGAAAAGTATTTTTTTTTTAAATGAATTCGTTACAAGCATGTAAAATGAAAACACACACGAAAAACAAACAAAAAAAACACACTATCCACAAAACAAGAGGGCAGTGCCAGTGCATTACAAATGAGAAGAAAGAGCCAATCACAGCAAACACAACCATAAAAACATCTCATAATGTGTAATGAATCATAGTAGCACTGCAACTTTTCGTAAGCTTTTTGAGTAGAGTTTCACGCTGAACTTTCCAAAGCCATCAAGCCATCTACAGCAACAAAAACACTAATTGTTATTAATAGATATTTAACTTAACTTCAACAAAATAAAGTCCTTTTTTTCTTTACTCACGTAATTTGATAGACACACATTTTTATACTTATATTTAAATTTGTTTTATACAAATATTTACAGTAATGGAAATCAGCCATAGTTTCTCCAGCGGGACCTGTGTATTTCCTGGGACCTTCTCCTGGCTGGGCATGTCTGGAATACCTGTCTGGAAAAGGAAGGGGAGGGGGATTCAGCATCTCATTTGAATTCTGTTTGGCTGTGTAGCATACTTCTAGTTTATTTTCCAAATTTGATGGCTGATGATAATTGAAGGTTGATTTTGCCACTTTTCAGTCATCTTTATAGTCTTTTGGCTTTATGGCATGTTAGCATTGAAATCTTTAACCTAGACTTAATTACATAATTAGAAACATTTTCCCTTGATTTCTGTGAAAACCAGTTTTAAATTCCTGCATTTTTAGCATTCTGTGGTTATTTTTTTTTTTATTTAGCTATTTTTGAGCCCTGTTGAGCATGTGCTTGTTATGCCGAAAGGTTTGTGAGCCAGTGTTTTGTCTTTTCGCTAGCTATCCTCTTCACGTGTTGGATGAGTCTTAATGACCCCTTCGGGAACATAGGGCACTATAGAACTATGCAATAAACACTGCAGAAATTTGATCGTTGCCTAGCAACCACATAAAAATGTGGTCCAAGGATTCTTGCTTACCGTTTCTCGCTCTTATTTATTGTTTTACTTTGCAAAATAGCAAACAAGACAGGTTTAAACACTGCGAATTTTAAAAAGTGTTTTTCAGAGGAAAGGATTGAATTAGTGTTGCCTTCTTTTTCTCCAATGCTGGAAGAAATGGTTGTCATATGTGGGCCTTTCATGGCTTACTTCCCTTTTTGTCTCTGAAGTCTCTTTGTCTTCTGTGTGGATTGTTCTATGTGTTGGGTTTATAAATCCTGGTTCAGTTTCTTGCATCTTCTCATGGGATGTTTTTATTGTGTTTCTGCGAACAGAGCTGATGGCAGACGCTGGTCTTTGGCTTCCCTTCCCTCCTCTGGATATGGCACCAACACTCCCAGCTCCACGGTAGCACACTGCGGTATTGATCTGTATTAACCCTTAGAAGTCTGCACACAACGGTGCATGTGCCAATCACACTGGTGGTAATCACACTTACTTTTTATTTCTAATATAATGGGTTTCAAAAAGTTGTTAGTTTTGATATTTTTTGTTTTAAATGAACGAGTCTTTAAACAGAGAGTTATGACATAATTTGAAAGGTAATTTAAAATTAAACTGTTATAAAATGCAAGATCGTCTTATGGTTTTATTTTACTGACTCCCAAATCAGGCCCATATTTTGGTGAACTCATAACTCATTGGAAGTAGAAGACCTGTGATATATGGGCTATATAGTTTTCAAAGATTTACAAAAAAAAAAAAAGAAAAAAAAACACAATGCCCCAGAAGTGCTTGGAACAGTATATAAGGTTTGGGGGAGGTTTGTCTGTTTTGTTGATTTGTTGATTTTTGACAATTTTCACATTGTTTTGACCATGTCATTGGATTTTTGGGGATTTGGTCTCAACACTTTTTTGTTCTAAAACATAAAAATTACAAAATTTAATGCTTGGAATCTTTGTTCCCTACAATTTCAGGTTTGTTGTGGAATTATTGTGTAATGTAATAAACAAAAATATTTGTTTAAAAAAATTATGACAAGGATTGCCTCATAAATTCGTTTAATAGATAATTTATTAGAGCAAATTGTAAAGTACTCAAAAATGCTCAAAAAGCACCCAGACTTCTAAGGGTTGAACTGATCCATCTTTTTTATAAATTATCTGCTTGACATGCATGATGCTGAGTCTTGTCATGTCGTATATTTTACCTGTAGTCGTCGAGCTCGTCTCAGGAACGTTTGCATCAGCTTCCGTTTCAGCCCACCCTGGATGAGCTGCACTTCCTGACCAAACACTTCGGCAGCACCGAGAGCATTACAGACGATGATGGACGCAGATCACCACATGTGCGCCCAAGATCTCGCAGTCTCAGGTGCCAACAATACACACAACACTTCTCAGCCAAACTCAAATGTCACTCAAGTTTAATTATCTACCAAAATGCCCAGTCTGACACTTGAGGGTAATTCTTCTGCGAGTAAATAGTTCTCTGAGCAGCTAACATTTCTTTCAAAGGGTGCGAAAGATTGTTCTTGGATGAGAAGCTAATATCTTCACTCCTTGGCTAGCACAGATCCTATCCTTCTATCCATTTTATCCTGGTCATTTCTATTCCTGCAACATAAAAGATTAGTATTACAGACATGCGATAATTTCACATGGCTCTCAGGGAATCCTGTGATTTTTCCAGATGACCATCTTTAGGAACAAATTTATTTACGTTAGCATTATTAGCTTCCTTTGCAGTTTAAGAAAGGTGTGATGTGTGATGAACGTGATGAGATTCATGCATTTAAAGAAGTCCACGGATGAAAATCACACTTTAGTATTATTATCTCGCAAGTCCACTTAATCCATCAAGCAGCTTTTGTTAATCACTCAAAGCCTGTTATGCCTCTAAAACAATAACATCTTTTATTATATGATCCAATACACACATTACTTTAACCCATTGTACATTAGCCTAATTTGGTAATGTTCCTGCGATCCATTTTTTTTCTTCAAAACAGCTCTTTTAAAAAACAATCACATCCACATGTGAGAAAAATGTCCACACGAAAACTTACATTTCAAACACTATAACAAACCAAGAGGTGGCAGTCAATTACAATGCTGAATTCACATTGTGATAAAAAAAATTGAGTATTCAGCATTGAGTTTGCAAAAACACAGGTGCCTCTATTTGGTGATCAAACAGTAAATATACACATCTAATTCTGGATATGCTTCAGGGGACAGTAGCAGAGTAAACAGCAACGCAGTCATCATTTTGTCCCCCATAAGACAAACAACCTGGAGTACCCATTATAAGTGTCCCTGTTTCAAAATGACATTGGCCTTCGTATTGTACAACGTTACTTTAAAACTATGCTGTGTTTACGTGAGCATAACCTTGCAGAAAAAATATCCCTGTTTTGCATGTAAATATGGCTTCAAAAATATAAGTCATGTTGATGTCTGCTCAAATTCTCATACACTATCACTTTGGGTTGGAATCATAGGGGAACCTTTTTTGGTGCCATTTAACACTTATCTTTAAATATGCTATTTAGAACCAAACATCAAATGTATGAAATAAATAAACTTTGGCGTGATATATCTGATATATATGACCAGCATCTTTATATAACACTTTGAAAACAACAAAGAACTACTTTAGAACGGCTCTAGAGCAAGAATCTTTCACTACAGACTGTTTAAGACTGTTCATGATCCAGCCTCAGCTCCAGTGCTTTTGTTGTTTTTGTGAAAGGTTGCTTTTTTTGGTGCCAACTGGTTTCAGTACATTGTAGCTGCAATGTTTTTCAAGATAAAAATGCATATTTTATTGTAATAATTAAAAAGAATGTTTAATAATAAGATGAAAAACCGTCAATTTCAAAAGACACACATTCAAAAGCTTTCAAAAGTGAAAAAAAAAACACTTTCAAAAGCTGCTGCCCAAAAGGGTTTTTGAGTGAGCTTCATGATTATGTGCTGTTGCCGTTAAGTAGAGATCACATCAAGCAAGGATAACCCAGATTCACACCTACTAACACCCATTTGCACCTACCTCAGCTCCCGACTCAATTTCCAGGCACTTTTTGGTTTCTCAAACCCCTTTAATACTGGTTTGTTTGTGTTCACAGCCCAGGCAGATCGTCTTCCTGCTACGACAATGAGATCATCATGATGAACCATGTTTACAAGGAGCGCTTCCCCAAGGTTTGAGAACATTCTATTGCTATTGTTTTGTTTTTGTCTACATTTGAACACAGCCCTTGTTTTAGTGTACTTAGAACTTAAGCATCTTTGATACAAATAGATGACACAAATACATTGTACTTCAAACAACTGTGTTTGATGCAGGCGACGGCTCAAATGGAGGAGCGTTTATCAGAGTTCATCGTGTCGTACTCGCCGGAGAATGTGCTTCCGTTGGCCGACGGGGTCCTCAGTTTCATCCACCATCAGATTGCAGAGCTATCCCGAAACTGCCTGAGCAAATCCAGAGAGGGCCTCATCACCACTGTCTATTTCTATGAGCTACAGGAGAACCTGGAGAAACTGCTGCATGAAGTTAGCATCCCAGATATACATGTTATAAGCTATTGACTGGTACTCTATTAGGGCCATTTTATGATTAATTAAATATGAGTACTGTGAGCACACATATTAGCCCTTACCTGTACTCTCAGAAGTGTGAAATATAGGATTCAAGGGCATTTTAGTTCGCAGATGGGGTCTAAAGAGTAAAATTTTAAGGGAATTAAGACTAATTCTAGGCAGTATTTTTCAGCAATTGATGGTACTAATGGTTCTAATTATAGTGACAATTGTACACATTTTAATGAAATCTCTGATGGCTCCCTAGAAACCAAATTGTTTACCCTAGCAACCAATTTTTCTGAACTTTATCTCAGCTTTAGTAAATGATAAAGGCATGAGAGTTGGTTTCTTATAACTTATAGTGACATCCTAACTGTTTACCATAGCAACCATTTTGGTATTTCACAGCTAAGGAAAATCAGAGAGACATGGGGGCTTCCTATTATTCATATTGGCATGGGAAACTTTGTATGCCTCCATAGCAGCCAAAGACTCCACCATGGCAACCATTCCAGTTTGCTAAAAGAACATTTTTTTAATGTATTCTTACAAGCCAACATCAAAGTTTGCGCACATCTTGTCTCAATGGGATGATTCTTGGTAAAATAAAGAATATAATATTCTTTACCACACATACATGTGCGGATTGCTCAGGGAAATACCCATGATACCTTATGCTGTGTAAAATTACACAACATAATACTCCTGTAAAATTTAAGATAATGCCAGTTAAGAAAAACTTTCCATACTGTGGATGATGGAGTCGTCTGAAGATCTTTTGTTGTAATTGAAACAAACCCAGACGAATGAAAGACCTGTGTTTTATTTTATAGCATTTTCACTCATCTCTCCTCAGGCTTATGAGCGATCAGAGAGCTCGGAGCTGACCTTCATCATAGAGCTGGTGAAGAAGCTCTTCATCATCATCTCACGGCCGGCTCGACTGCTGGAGTGTCTGGTGAGAGACTGCACTGTCACGTCTTTAAAATGCAGATGAAAATAACACACATCAACCAAAGTTCCCGTGAGAACCATCGAAATGAGCAGATATTTGATAGACATCTGGGCCTGCAGGAGTTAAAGTGAACCAGTCCTCATGCCAAACCAACATCACACACCCAGGCTGATCTGCTGTCGCTAAGCTGGGTCTCATCTTCAGCCTACGTTGTGTGATCACCATGGCAACCGGGGGATGGTGTCACAGAGGGTCAGACGAAGAAAGTACACATTGCTGGAAGACTTCAGTGTAACAAACACTCGACTAATCTTTCGTAGAGGAGAGGAGGGTGGACTCACAGATCTAAGGATGACATTTATGCAGCCCTTGGGCATTCAAAGCACTTTATTTTGAGAGGTCGTTCCAAATCCAAGAATCAGCCTGGATGATGTGACTGTTACCATTCTGCCCCAGAACACAGCGATGTAGTAGATAGTGACTATTAGGAGTTTTTTATGTCCATTAAGTCAGGATCTTGGTTTAAGCTCTCATCTGAACAATAGTGCTTCTTTACATCACTACAATATGGCGCTAGGTCCAACCCAGACGACAGGGTGAGCATCCCTAGCTGGTGTCACCAGTACCAATAGTGCTGGTTGCAGGGGTGCTAGTGGTGAGACCTGTTACTATTGGTCCTAGTGCGTTGATTGTGAGATAAGATGTTAAACCATGTTGTCCAAAACTTTGACTTCCTCTGTTTGTCAGGAGTTTAACCCAGAAGAATTCTACCATCTCTTGGAGGCAGCAGAAGATCACGCTAAAGAGGGTCAGCTGATGAAAGCAGACATACCGCGGTACATCATAAGTCAGCTCGGACTGACCCGAGATCCGCTCGAAGGTGAGCGAGAGACTGTCTTTATATATATTTAACACTGAAAATTAATTGGTTTTGGAACTTAAAGAAAGGTCAATGAAAAATATTTCAATTTAGAGAGATGTCAGATGCCATTTCATTAAATGTTTTATTGCATAATTGAAATAAATCACCCTTTATTTTTCAGAAATGGTGAATTTGGAGAGTTACGACAGTGAAGGACCCCACACACCAGAAACGGACGACTCTGCCGAAGTGAGTGTATTACTCAGATTTATACAGATTTATGAAAAACCATCGCCTAAACATTTACTTACAAGAGTTTTTGATAACGTGAATTTATTTTTACATTATATTTAATTGAAAGCGTGTTTAAAACACCACACTTTTGATTTAAATGAAAAGAATCACTCAGCCAAAAGTTGTTAAAAGAGCAATATGATGGAAACGGAATTGCTGCCTGTAAACAATTTTCTCTTTTCTGGTTTTCATTGAACTGGTTCAGTGCCAGTTTTAAACATCAGCAACAGTCTTGATTTCAGAGGGAAATGAGCATGATCTGTTATGAAAGTAAAAAAGCCCTAGTTTACCATGGAATAGATTTTAATTAAAGGCTCTTAACACCATTGCAGCAGCAGAAGGGATTCAGGATGAAAGTGATCAGAGTAGGAGCATAGGAAGAAACTCTATACTCCAGTCGACTTGCTTCCTTTGTTTTCAATCACATTTTTATCTCTGTTTGTCTCAGGGGAAGCTCAAAGCCATCAAACCACCCTGCGAATCTGACTTCCAGACTATCAAACTCATCAGCAACGGAGCGTATGGGTGAGAATATCGGAAGAGAGCTGTTTACTTTGATGTTATGCAGAGGCTTTATGTGGATATGAAGACAGTAAATCCGTCTCTCTCCTCTCACTGGCAGAGCTGTGTATTTGGTGAGGCACAGAGAGACGCGGCAGCGCTTCGCCATGAAGAAGATCAACAAACAAAACCTGATCCTGCGCAACCAGATCCAGCAGGCCTTCGTGGAGCGGGACATCCTGACCTTCGCTGAAAACCCTTTTGTGGTCAGCATGTTCTGTTCTTTTGAGACACGCCGCCACCTCTGTATGGTGATGGAGTATGTGGAAGGTAATCACTGTTTACCTGGCGGCCATCTTTGTTCATACTAGCACAGAAACTTCGGAATTAGAAATATCTTAAAAATATTAATGTTCAACATTAGTGTAAATGTCATCCCTTATGTTTAAACTATGTTTTTACGGATTACTGTCAATATTGGCATGCCATTTATGAACCAGTACTAAGCTAATATTTTCCTCTTTTTCATCTTTACTTACTTTTGTTGTCAACTATTAACAAGTAAACCCTCTTAAATTGAAAACTAGTTAAACAAAACTGAAAATGGAAAAATGGTTGGGTTTTCAATAGTAATATTTTTTTTTTCAATTTATTTTGTATAAATGTATATACCGGTACATAAAATGTAAAAAAAATACTGATAAAAAATTATCAGACAGACAGATATTGTTTATAAACACTAGATACAGCATGGCCTGCTTCTGTCTATTGTAGGGATATGCCACCGTGGCCACAATATTAACTGCAAGACTTTGCTAGAAACAAAACAATTAAATGGCAGTGATCTGAGGCCTCATGTATCAATGCTGTGTACAATGAAAAACCTGGTGTACAACAGTGAAATTCACATTTTTCTGCTTTATGTTTGGTGTATACTGATTTCTGTCGTTTTTATGTCTTTTGGCAACTTATTCAGAATGTCTATCACATTTGAACTGACCCAAGAGCTATAAATGCACTGACTAACCAACAAGCCATTCAGATTCACGTAAAGATTAATTTTCAATGTTTATTTATGGACGGAAATAGAGTTTTTTTGTGTAAATTAAAAGAGAGATACATAGAAATAGGTATACAAAACAATGTAATAGAACCTTAATGCAATATGAAAATGTGCAAAAATTAATAACAGAAATGAGATGTATTTAACAATTGAAGAGAAAGGAGAAATGTAAGAAGGAATAACAAGAAGAGTAAGAACAAATTGCAGATGAATAAAGAACATATCAAAGATTCTGGAGGTTTTTAGGCTTTGTTGTTGATAGAGTGTAATTAAAATAAAGGTAGACTTTAGTGAAAAGTGAAAGAGCAAGAAAATCCCTGGTCGACTGGTAGCTAGTTCAGTAGCGGTAGTCACCTTGTTTTGTTTGTGACTTTTAATTTGTCATTTTCAAATTTGTTGGTAAAACAATACATATAAAAAAAACTATTCTTGTTTTGTTCAAGCGTGGCCATTAAAATAGTCAAAAAAAGCTTGTAATTAATTTTTGTGGGGTTTTTTGGTTTATTTTGTTTTTTTGGCACAGAATAGTTTATTGAAGGACCAACCATCTTGTCATTTTGGAGAACCAACTTTTTCAGTTTTGTTTTAAAATGGGTTCATTTTTTTAAATAAACATTTATACGTTCTTTTTGATGCCCTTTCATACAAAAATACATTTTGACATTATTACAATCATCACTAATGAACAATGAATACAACACAGCCCCACTGTATCACAGTTACACAAACTCCAATCAGAGTAAAGAAATGATCTTCAAAATGTTCAGTTCCAGAATTGTGCCGTGTGCTGGATTTCTATAAATACAAGTGTTCTTGTTTTAGGTGGTGACTGTGCAACCCTGTTGAAGAACATTGGAGCACTTCCTGTGGAAATGTCCCGGATGTACTTTGCAGAGACAGTGTTGGCATTGGAGTACATTCATAATTATGGCATCGTACACAGAGACTTAAAACCAGACAAGTAAGTCATACTATGCCATAAAAGGGTTTAAATCACAATTTACCATTTTGAGACTCTCTAGTAGATTCTCTGGAGAATTAAAAAAATATATGACTACAATAAATAGACACAGCTACAAATATCCTTGTAATATTTCCATGGATTTTGATTATAGTTTCTAGCTTTATCAATCTAGAGAGATCACAAATCATGATGTACTTATAGCATAGTCAAGTTTCAAACTGGAACACATGCTAATCTATGCTAGATGCTAATCTATGCTAGATGCTAATCTATGCTAGATGCTAATCTATGCTAAAGGCGGAGAGTGGCTGAACAGATTCCAAAATACTAAAGCTCAACGCATTAATCATTTGCAAGTTCTGATGCACCTTTTGAAAGAGTTTGGGGATTTGGTGAGGGCAAACCATGTTGACATTAGAGTAGCGTGGTCTCCTTCACTGCACCCCCCCTTCAAAGCAAAACTTCTTTCTCCAGTCTGTTAATCACATCCATGGGACACATAAAGCTGACAGATTTTGGCCTGTCAAAGATGGGCCTAATGAACCTCACCACTAACCTCTATGAGGGACATATCGAGAAGGATGCCAGGGAGTTCTTGGACAAACAGGTATTTTGATAATTTCTCTTTTGACTTGGCATTGCGATGCTGGCTTCAATATGTTACTTTCTGGCTCAGGTGTGTGGTACACCGGAGTACATCGCCCCGGAGGTCATTCTCAGACAGGGATATGGGAAACCCGTAGACTGGTGGGCCATGGGCATCATCCTCTATGAATTCCTCTTGGGCTGTGTGCCATTCTTCGGAGACACACCTGAAGAGCTTTTTGGTCAGGTGATCACAGGTGAGATCACACTGGTTTTTCCTGCTGGAGGTTTGTGATTTGATCTGAATTGTGTTTGTGTAGATGATATAGAGTGGCCTGAAGGAGAAGAAGGACTTCCTGCTGATGCTCAGAGCCTGATTTCTGCACTGCTTCAAACCAATCCACTGGTGCGCCTGGGCACAGGTACTGAATTGTACTCAATTGGACTGGGACTCAGAGAAATATCAAGTCGAGTTCATGCTGCAAAATTAGGAATTGATGAGGAATTTGGACCCTTAACAGGTGGAGCGTTTGAAGTGAAGCAGCATTTGTTTTTTTTGGGACTGGATTGGAATGGTTTACTCAGACAGAAGGCAGAGTTCATTCCTAATCTGGAGTCTGAGGAGGACACCAGCTATTTCGACAGTGAGTGTGCAAAATTTTATTTTTTTAGCTCCTTTTGACACTGGTAGACCATTATTTCGTCAGCACTCAAATGGTTCAAATCGAAGGGGGTGTTCACTGTCTATATTGAATTAAACCAGTAATTTTCAGACTCTTAATTGCGGGGTCCCACAAGGTTCAATTTTGGGCCCCCTTCAATATTTAGCTTTTAAGCAGCTTTAACATACCAGTTCACTTTTATGCTGATAACTTTGAAATGCATCTTCCCTTTGAAGACTGTTAATGTTGTAGACTAGATTTACCTTGCTAATATAAAATGGACATAATAACAGTTTTCCTTCGTCACTTCCCGGTGATCAGAAATGAGCAAAAGATCTATGAAGGCACGACTGGAATGATCGATTCCAGACGGGCTGAAAAAACTGTCAATCACCTCCCCCTCAAGAAACCATGTCTTTAATTATGCATATCTCTTATTTAATTATGCTTAATAATTAAAAAAAAAATGTACCACCCTCAGATTTAAATCAGCAAAACTCGTGAAGCCAGAGGTAAAAATGAGTTTTTCAGCTCCAAAGTTGCCAATTTTAACATTGGAGTGAATGAGAACCTGCTCACTTCTGCAGCCAGCCTCAAGTGGCCGGTCGAGGAACTGCAATTCAGTCACTTCTTATTACGCATCTGGAGGGAAAGCATGAAGTAGCTGTCTGTTACTTCTTCTACACCCCTTTCTATTGTCTTGATAGACTAGAGGTTTGTATCGCCCTCTATTGGTTAGTGGTGAGAATATTTGTTACAGAACAACCATGCACATCTCCGTCATAGATTATTTGAATCAGGGAGCAAATGCTTCATTTCTCATACAGAAATTTGCTAAATGATTCATGGAGTCTTTAAATCAGCTAACTTACATGTAGTTTAGCATTTCACCTGCAACATAGTGTTCTGCTTGTCAATTTTAACCATCTACTAATGTCTTCAAAGATTTTCCCATCCCTTCTTTACTGACCGACCTTTCTCCCTCTTTCTATTCCAGCACGATCTGAACGCTATCGCCACATCAACTCATACGATGAGGACGACACCAATGACGATGAGCCAGTAGAGATAAGACAATTCTCCTCCTGCTCGCCGCGTTTCAGCAAGGTCAGTCTGACCCACAGGAGCATTTATATTTCATGCTCTGAAACACCTTCTCATGTTTGTATAATTTAAGTCTACGTTCTTCTCAATGTTTATCTGACCCTCAAGTCCTGAAGCTGTAGCAGAGTCCTTGAATAGTTGTCGATATGTGTAATGGAAGCTGCTTTTGGCCTTGTCAATACAAATCAGCTTTGTGTGCACTTTTGAAATACAGGAAAGCCTCAGTATTTACAGCAGTTACATCCCCAGGCTGCCTACAAATGAGGATGAAGTCTAATTAAAATCTACAACTGCCGTAGAATGGAACACTCTTGAGAACCTAAACTAGTCGAAATTGGAATACAAGATACGTAAAATATGTTGTTTTGAAAGTAGCTGGTAATTGGTGGATGCACTCATGTGAAGCACTGGCCTTGGGAAAACACCCACTTACAGACTGAACATCCTCTGATCTGCTTTTTAGTGAATCTACTGAGAGCACTTGAAGATATGCAGCCCACTTTTGAGGCACTTCATTAACAAAGACCCTGGAATAAATGAACAACAAGACAAACACAATTATGCAAACTGTAAAATGACAGGATGAAAGCATCAGTCAAGTATTGTTATTGCAGTAACGCTTTCAAAACTCAATGTAACATGCTGCTGTGGTGTATTTGGTAATGTGTATATGATCTCATAATCACTGGTAGCTGGGGGTCAGAAAGAGATTTTTTCTCAAAAGAATAAGTCATTTTGGCCATTCCATAGTATTCCTGGTGGGCCACCTTGCCCTAACTTTGCATGGTGCACTCATTTGCTGGTTTATTTCTCATTTTGTGTTTATCCACTATGCTGCTGATGACTACATCTAAATAATCACATAATGAAACAGTACTGAGAACATTAGAGCTTGAGTTTTCAATGCAAAGCAAGACAGTGAAATTAGAACAAGCAGAAATTAACAGTTGGACCAAAAAACTGAGGTTTGAGATTAAAACTGGCTTGTAAAAAGTACTTTTCCTATACTTTCCAAAAAAACGCTTCTATGACTTGTTGCAATACTGACCTGTAAATTGCTTTTAAATAACGAAAGTGACTTCTGACTAATGGAGGCGATCTGACGGAGAAATAAACAGCTATAGCTTCCATCATCTTAGGTCATTTTATGAGTGGATGACATTAGGACCTATTTCCATGTTTCCACTGCAACAAAACTGGTTTAAATGAAGTTTGTTTGAGAAAAGGATGGGAGTAAGATAAAGAGAGAGAGCAAACAACAGACCGAGTCAGTGTGTAGACCACATGCACTTGATTTGAGGCTCTCAATTGAAAACATTGAAGGTTTCAATTCAGCCCCAATGTCAGCTATCTTCAGAAGTCTATGTATTTGGGTTAGGGTGGGCTAAAATTGGGTCCCACTTTAGTCCTGATGGCCACAGCCAATACATTTATGTATATATTGAGTCTGAAATATCCCCACATACCTGAAAATGATTTCTATGTAAACTTTCTATATACATTTTGCAACAAAAAATACTAAAAACGCAGCAAAAAAAGGTACGTGTTTTTAAAACTGTGTCTCTGTTGTCTACACACCTTATTTAAATTACCCTTGACATCTCACTCAATGTTCAGGTGTATAGCAGCATGGAGCACCTGTCCCAACTGGAACAGAAGACCCCTGTAGTCACTCGACGAGAACACAAAGGGCGCCGTGATGACAAGATTGCCAAACGGGAGAGTTTGGGAAGCTTCAGTATGAGAGACAAGAGCTGGAGGACAGGCTCACCTGAGATGTATGCTTAACTGACAGAACCTTGTCTAATACATCACCACAATGAGTGCATATGATTTACTATTCTTTAACAGGAAACGTCTGTCTTGCTCGGAATCTCTATTTATGGAAGGAGACTGCAGTCCTCCGATGGGTGCTCGACGCCGTTTTTCTGCTCTGATGGACACTCATAAGTTTGCAACTCCTCTGGAGGGCGAAGTAGAGCGACAAGCAGCTGCAAAGGCCCCTAAGGGAGAGGGAGCAACTGCACCATTGTCACCCAATGTTAATGAACAGAAGACTGAAGGAAAGGAAGGGATGTCAACCACTGGCATCAGGGGGACAGGTACATAGAAAAGACATGTAGATAGTTTTGATAAATCTCTGGGCAGGTACTTTTAAAGTCAAAATTGTTATTATTGTGGTTCTTAGAATACAGATTGGCCATCGCCACTCTCCAGTGTCTGATTGGAAATTGTACATATTTTGCCAGATATGCCATCAAGACTTGGTGAGAAATCAGCACCACAGCCCATACCTTCTACAGAAACCACGGAAGGAGTCTCCCGAGATGCGGTTCCAATGGGTGAACCATTTGGTCAGAGGGCGACGAAAGATTTGGTGCTTCGACGGGTACGTCACCAGCAGCTCTCCAGTGATGGAGATAAGCGTACTTCACGGCCTGGAAACAAGGTCATTAAATCTGCATCTGCAACAGCACTGTCTGTCATCATACCTGGAGGTACAGTTCAGCTACCTATTAACAGATTAAAAGTTGCGTAAGACTTGACAATCTGTCAATTTGTTTGTTGATTAAATAATATTTAGTTGAGCAACATGGTAGCTCTCCGCTGGCCAGCCCTATGTCTCCACGCTCGCTCTCATCCAACCCGTCATCGCGAGACTCCTCTCCCAGCCGTGATTACTGTCCTACAGTCACCGTACTCTGTTCACCAATCACCATCCACCGCTCTGGAAAAAAGTATGGCTTCACACTCCGTGCCATTCGGGTTTACATGGGGGAGACTGACATCTATAGTGTGCACCACATAGTCTGGGTAAGAAAGCAACACACTTGACAGATTTTTCCAAAAAGTCCTTTTAGTAGAAACTATATCTCTCTATCTCTATGTGCAATTATAGCACGTAGAGGATGGAGGCCCGGCTCAGGAGGCGGGACTTTGTGCTGGGGACCTCATCACTCATGTCAATGGGGAATCTGTTCATGGATTGGTCCACACAGAGGTTGTAGAACTTATTCTCAAGGTGAGACCGTTCAATCAAAACATAGATTTAACATGAGACACTGTATCAGGATAATGAATGACTTCCATCCACTGGATAAGCTCTGGGTTTTGTTAGTGTTCTCTGAATTATGGTGGTTTGGATAAGAAGGTGAACGAGGTATTGTTATCTGTCCTCTTAAGAAGGCAATTCAAAAGAGAAAAGCTTTGTTGGTCCTGGGAATTATATTTTCCTGGCACAATCCATTGAAATTCACACTGTTAAATAAACCCTTCTGTAAGAATCCATAATGAAATCTAAAAACTGGACTTTTTCTTTTTTGGTTTTCTAATCAGAGTGGAAACAAGGTGACTCTGACCACCACACCTTTTGAGAATACCTCCATTAAGATTGGTCCAGCACGCAAGTCCAGTTACAAGTCTAAGATGGCCAGACGCAGTAAGCGAGTGGGTAAAGAGGGGCAAGAAAGGTATGAAGTACTTGTAGTTCAAATTCAACCAAAAAACTTCCTAGCCATCCAACCTCCTGATTCTTCTTGTTTTCATTCTTTTGACAGTAAAAGACGTGGGTCTTTGTTCAGGAAAATAACCAAGCAGTCAAACCTTCTGCATACAAGCCGTAGCCTTTCGTCTCTAAACCGGTCTTTGTCATCTGGTGATAGTCTTCCTGGCTCTCCAACACATAGCCTTTCTGGCCACTCCCCTACCCAAAGCTACCGCTCAACCCCCGAGTCATCTCTTCTCGGTGAGATTAATGGATTGTTCAAAACCAGTGACAAATTTGTTTGATATCTTTTAACTATACTGACTTTAAATGTCCCTAACTTAGGTGCCTCCTCTCAGAGCAGCTCTCCTGCCTCCAGTACCCCAAATTCCCCTGCAACATCCCAGCACATGCGGCCTAGTTCCCTGCATGGTCTTTCTCCTAAACTACACCGGCAGTACCGTTCAGCCCGATGCAAATCAGCTGGCAACATCCCTTTGTCTCCACTGGCACACACACCATCGCCAACTCAGTCCTCACCTCCTCCTTTGCCAGGGCACACAGTCGGAAGTTCCAACACTACACAAACATTTCCAGCCAAGCTGCACTCATCTCCACCAATTATAAGACCCAGACCCAAGAGTGCAGAGCCACCCAGATCACCTCTCCTAAAAAGAGTGCAGTCGGCAGAGAAACTTGGGTCACCACTTTCATCTTCAGAAAAGAAAGGTGGTATTGGAGTAATGAGGAAACACAGTTTGGAAGTTGGACATTCAGATTATCGTAAGGATGGTTTTCATTGTGAAATCGGCTTGCAAAGTTTAGTAGAAATCGAGGGTGAGAATTTGGCATCCGCTCAAACAACCTCTCCTTCACCTACTCAACAGAGCCCATCACCACCTGAAACCACTCTGCTGAAGCCTGTGCGCAAACTGGGCCGGCAGGAGTCACCACTGAGCAGAGATGCTTTTCTTGCTGGTAGAGAAAGGGATAGAGATAAGGAACTCTCCAGCAAAGCTGGTGATCAAAGTCAAGTTAGAGAGACTAAATTAGGGTCAAATAGAGAGGCACTACCAAGTGCTGGAAATAATCCACTTGGCAGCAAGACTTTGCAGTATTCAGAAGCAACTCAACAACACCTAGATACACATCAAGAAACTTTTCCAGACAAATCTCAGAATTGGCAATCTCAACTAACCAAGTCCTTCAAAGCAGCTGAGCCCAAGCCTTGTGTAATTAATTTCCTTCCATCACCTCTGACTTCAGTGTCTTCCCCATTTACCAAAACAGATTCAAGCATAATCAGGAAAGAGGGTGATGATGATCGTGGAAAAACTTCCAAAAAACAACCACTTGGAGTTGCAAAGACTTCATTGCCAACAAGTACCATGGGAACTATTAGCAAAGGCTTGTTAGAGAAAGAAGGAGAAAAGGATGCTGGGAAGAAGGATATAAAATCAGATGTGGGGAACATTTCCATACCATCCAAGCCCAGTTCACTTTGCGGCGCTTTAAGGAAGACAATAAGCAGTGAAATAACCAAAGCTAGTGACCGACCATCTAATGGAGAAGGAGTCAGGAAGAACCTTTTGGATCCTCTCGCCAGAACTTCAGATGTGAGGGTGAGAACATCCTTAATGCCCTCTAAAGGGGTCGTCCCATCCCACCCTCCTCAGACACAGTGCCCTGCATTGGAAAAGCTGAGGCAAGACAAGGGTCTATCTGCGGTCACATGCTATCGTGGGTCATTTGATTGGGATGACAAATGTCTTTTGGAGGTTGTTGAGGAACATTCACCATCTCCAACTCCTTCTCCAACTGGAGCCCCACCTGATTTGTCCAAATCTCAGGCTCTGCTTTCAGGAGAAAGTTCTGGATTGGCAACTCAGTTGGTGTGCACTGGGAATTCTAAAGTAACTGGTGTATGTGGAAATCTAGAGTCACTGAAGGTAAAAGATGTCACGAAATCTTTGGAGGTCACCCAGGTTTCAACAGCAAGAACAGAGTCAATGTTGGGGGGTAAACCAAGCTCCAAAGGAATTGTTCTTACCGGTATCACTCCACAGGTCAAGACTGCCTTTGTTCCCAAGAACGGCTCTTGATCTAGTCTTAATTGTAAAAAATATTTCCTTTTATTGGAAATTTAGAAGAATCAATGTTTTAAGCACTTATGAGCATTCCAGCCAGTTAAAATAAATGAATAAATCTGAATATGCTGAACAAAGTAGGTCACAGGCTATGAAGACTGCATGTTTTGTGGTGCTCGTGCAACAAAGCGAAAAAAATACAAGTGTGAAGTGCTTTAACAAATAGCAAAGCTGAAAATTGTGAACACCAACATAACACTCCCGCATTTTTTAAAGTAGCCAACCATCAAAGTTAAAGGAACACTACACTTTTTTGGGGCATGTAAAAACATGTTTCACCATTTTGTATTCCATTCAGCCGATCTCAAGGTCTGACCAGAATCATTTCAAATCAAGATGAATTTCATTATTCTAGAATTTTTATATTTAATCAGACATTTATTTGTGACTCTTCTATAGTTCTGTTGTGTATTAAGACCAAAAAAAGTTGTTGTTTTCTGAATTGATATGGCTGTTTCGGTCAGATTCAAAGATCTATGCTAACAGTACGATCACCAGGCCCTGAGAACAGCTGAATAGATTCTAAAATTATAAAACTCAATGTTTTAACTCTAAGCAAGATGGAGAATAAGCCTATTTTTGAAAAATGTGGTGTTCCTTATTTTAAACTGTGTTAGCATATTCATTAGCATTAAGCTAATGCTAAAACATAATTTACATATGCAGATGATCTTATTCATATCATTTGCAGTTTACATTTCAAGAGAATTCCAGTTAAATATACAAAAACTTTTGGACATATGTTTGGGTTGCTTGTTAGCGATACATTAAATTCCCTTAGATATAAATAAGACAGCTGTGTTATCAGCTTAGCTACACTGTAATACATCTAGGTTCTTTAGATAAGCTATAGGAAACATTACATTTTTTTTGGTTGAATCTTGAGTGTATTTTGCTCATATGGATTTCAATATAATCATTTAGCAGCCGGTATATCTGTGTGCCTGCATAAATTAACATGTTATAGCCTTACAGCACCTCTGTGATATGCTGCAGTTCTTCAAAAAGCTGATTCACTTCACACTCACCTGTAGGTCAGCGTTTCTCAGCTTAAAGCCAGGAGTGCATCTGCGCTACTGCACTCAAGTGATTGTTGACCTCACTCAAGTCTCATATTCATTTTATGAATCATTTTGTTCAATGGTGATACGTTTCTGTTGGCGTTTAAAGCAGGGGGTCATGGTTTTGCTAGTTAGCATGATCCTGTAAGCCACTGCTGGTAGAGTGGAGGGCAAATCTACATCCTCTAGTTATTAAGAGGCGTTCGAGTGTTTTGACTCATATTCAGAATTCAAATCGAGGACATATATGCTTCCACGTTATGCAAATCAGAGAAAAGGTTAAAATTAAAAAGCACTTAAAAATTTCATGTATTTTTGGGAGTAATTATTTAGCAAGATGTTAAAGGAACATTCAGAGGAATGTGTGTATGGTTGATATTCTGTATTCGCTCAACCAAGTCACTGTTGTCATGGAAACCCAGACTCCTTATGTCATTTTCCATTTTTTTCCCCAGCATGCTAAATCTAAACATGTCGGGATGTAATTTACTGTATTTCTGGTGACACTACACAGCAAAATTCACATTGTTAAATCAACCCTACTGTTGTGAATGGTGTGGACCTATAACTTAAACTAAAACTTTTTTATTTTTGTAGATTCCCACTGAAGTCGTCGAAACACAAATCACATTATTAAGCAAGTAAACAAAGAGTTTTAAAGAAAATGTTTTATGTTTTAGATTCCTAAACACTTTGAATTCTCGGTGTAGTAAGGAGAAATGGTTTACTAACAGACCTCAGAGGCTGAGGACCAGCTGGCTCTTTTTCTCAACTCAAACCCGATGGAGCTCAGCTTAGCGACTGAGGGGTTCTGCAACTTCATTTGGTAACAAAATACAAAGTTTTTAATGACTGACTGGCATTTATCTTTAATGAGCGGAATGGTTCTTGCAGTAACAGTTGACAAAATGGGTTTTTTTGTACCAAACTGACTTTCCGTAACATAACCGATTCTCCCAGCATTAATCAGATGGTATGAAATAACACAAATGAACTCTGAAAAAATTCAGGTGACTACCTCGTAGTTATCAAAGTCAGGAATTTATCAAGAATTTAAAATATAAAATGTATTTAAAGTTATTTCACACATTTTTTCAATTTCATGTCACCTCATACTTCATAGCCGCAACGCCTAAGTGGTAAATGTAAGCAGTTAAAGATTCAATAGGAATGTGTGAAAAAACACTTTATGCCAATGACTAACAAATAATTACAGTTGATGTGACACCGTCACCTGCCATTGGCCAATTTGAGGCCATCACCGAGCAGGATATGGGTGCAGCCATAACGGACAGAGTGAGGGTGAACATGCGCACACGCAACTTCCTGAAGGCCCTGGTTTCAAAACTCCACCTTGAGTCTGGCACACACACATCCCTCTCACATGAACTAGAATTTGAGAGTAATTTTTTAGAATTTGATCATTGGCAGCGCAAGCGTGAAGACAGCGATCAGTCAGCTCAGTTCAGTGTAGCTGCCAAACACCTGTCAATCAAATGGCCCGTCTAGCTTTTTTTTTTTTTTTGTGGAAAATTGAGCCATCGTGAGCCAAACTATTGAACTTTATTCACTTAATAGATACCTTCTGAAAATCATGAAATAAATTAATTTTTTTTGAGGAAATAATTTAGAAGTTCGGCTAAATTCCCATAGACTTGTATTGGTTCGAAATCATTCTACAGCCAGCCATATAGGGTCGATTTGGTAAATACTATATCTTACTTGGTAGATACTATATCATCCACCCATTTTCATGGCATTTCAGACGTAGTTTTTCCAGCATATCCCGGGACAAATACAAGCCATGGAGCCACCTCAACTGGCTCCTCTTGAGCTCCAACCTGGGTGACCCATTCTTTAAGGGAGCAACCAATCATCTCATTTTGGCTGCTTCTGACTTTCATCAAGATCCAGATGCCTGACTCTTGCTCAATGAGGTATATACATAGATTAACCGGTAATTCGAGAGCTTTGACTTTCGACTGCTCTTTCTTCACCAAATGAAACCTGTAAATCGATGCACTATTTATGCTCAACCCCTCTACTTGAGGTAGAAGGTTTCGTCAATGATGATACAGAAACCAACATTTCACCAAACACCAACTTGACATGACATTCACTATTGTAATTGAATAAAAAAGCAGAAACAGACTGGATTGCACTGCCATCTGATGGTTAACAGTGACATTGAGATTTTAGGTCTTTGGTTTCCATGTGGCAGTTGTAATTTTACAGTAGGAGTTTACTCAGTGAAAAACCAAGAGTGCTTTATTTGTATGTCATAAAACCATTTGAGATTTTGATCACTGTAGCATGATTTGCCTTCAAATATTGATTAATCCTTCCATCAAGTACCACTGTTTTTCTCTCTCAAGGAGCTCTTTCATGTTTTAGCTGATGCTTTCAGTGTTAGATTCCTAAGCAGAATAAGTTTATTTATTGTATTATAGAAATTGAGAATAATGGTGTGTCCGTGAAATGGAGATGTGATAAAATTATCAGAATATTAGAGATGAGTGACTATTTATATGTTTGTAAAATATTTTTTAGTTTTATCTGCTTTGGTTCTCTTTTGCCTTTTCCCAAATGCATGCATAAATGTGGTTAACACTTCACTGGCCTGAAAGTTTCCACTCAGTGTGACTGTTATCAATGTTCCCCGTTTGAGAAGTATGTTTTATATAGTGTTCAAAGATTCTGTGCTGTAAACTCTACGTCTTCTTTACATCAAATTAGAGTTACTATAATGAAACAGATTACATGCATTATTAAAGGGGTTACTCTTAGTCGAGCTTATGTTTTGTTTTAAATTAAGATATTTTCAACATTGTTGGTGCCATTTTTTTCCTCTTCCACTTGTGTCTGGTTTAAAAAGAAGAGAGGAAATAGATATTTTAAAATAAAACATTAGTTATAAAATGGCACTAAATTATGTCTAACCATATGTTACATGTTCAATTTTATAATATCAGGTTTGTGAAATTTCATATATATTTATGTTTTAAGAATGCACTTTATTTAGTGTCAGTTATTGCTTTTGTATATTCTTTGTCTCTTTTTTGCCTGCCCAAAATGATGTACAAAGACAAGCAAATCTAATGTGAATAGAGAAATGAACAATGACTATCGCTTAAAAATCCGATGTTGTATAATATTTGGAGCAGGTTGTTAAGAAATTTATAATTTTTTTATTATTTTCATTTTAATTTATAAATGAATTTTGCTTTCCGCAAATGCTGATCAATGCAAAAGAGATGTTGTGTGCGTAGTTGTTTAATAAAAGAATATTGAATACAAGTACTTCTGTCTTTCATCAATTCCACTCAAAAGAACTATTAACAACATTTACAGTATATGCCAGTAGATACATAATCCAAATACTGACATTTTGTATATATAACATTTTTTGTATCTAATAGTATGATTTTTAAAGATCAAAATTATATGAGTTGATGTAAATGAACGAACTTGACTAACACAAATGTAAGACTTTAACATATAATAATTTTCATACACAGACATTAATTAATATTTTAATATAAATTATTAATATATATATATATATATATATATATATATATATATATATATATATATAGCAAATATATAGTATATATATATATATATATATATATATATAAAATCATTTATATTCAAATATAAATTAATAATATGCATAACGTATTCCCTTGTCTTACTTCTAAAATATCCAATCATCAGCTTCTGTGCATTAAATCTGTCCAATCATATCAGCCGGTGGGCGTGTTTAGGGAGTGTATCGCTTTGACAACAGGAAATCGCTGAACACCGTTTTAATCTCTTCATTCATACAAGCAATCACAATTAGACAACCTATAGTTACATTAGCAAATGTACAAAATCGCACGAGAGCATTGTAAAGAAGAAAAACGTCATGCCGTCGACTTTGAACGGATTTGGCCTAAATGAAGGCTCCTAAAGCGGCCTCATAGCTCCGTCTCACCCAGCTGAGGTTAGCTTTCCCCGGTCAGACAAGCAGTCGACGGCGCGGTCGGTTTACTGAGAAAGCGGAGAAATATCCGAAAATATCATGAAACATGTCGGGTTTAACGTAAAGGTAACGCTTTAAAGGTGTTATTTTTGTATCAGACGTACTTCTGAATATTTCATGTATGTCACACAACCCCATATATCTAACAGCACGTAATTTTACATGATCAACGTTACTTTCTATAGAGTTACGTTACATTTAACAAAAAAATCTATATTTCCTGAGCTTGGTTATAAAAGTAACATATAACATGTTGTAACATTTCTACAAAATATTATCTTTTTTAAAAGCTAAAGTCATGGTAAGGTATTTTTGAAAATATGTCACGTGACTTAATCTGTCGTACACCACATTCCCCAAGTTTTGATTATTTGATCATTTTGGATTTACTAGCAAGATTTAGTCACATATTATCCAATTTACCACATTACGTTTTGCTTATTGTGTAAACTTTAAATTATTTTATCTGCAAATGAAACCAGTCAGTCGTTATAACGAGCTTGCAGTTTGCTACTGTATAGTGAAGGGTGCTTTTTCAATAAGGTCTCTGTGATCATCTGGGATGATGAGGTTTTTTTTTTCGTCTACTGGGCATTCAGAGGTCACATGCTCTAAAATTCACATGTTTCCATTTTCCTCAGGGTTAAAGCCGAGTAGTATATTAAAATGAAGCGGAAACAGAACAGAAGTTGTATTGTGCAATGCAGTCTTTTACTCATTGTTCATTTCCTCTCATTTGAGCTGATGAATAACAGGGAAGACTCAGTTTTCCTACACTGAAGTGCACAAACTCTTGTGGGATCAGTTACACACACCTGTGCTTGGTCATCAGTCAAATGATTGTTCATTTCACACATTGTCTTTTTTTGTGCACAAGTGTTATACTGCTTTCAAGAACACATTGAATCCTGTATACTTTATACCCAAAAACTTGTTTTTTTGTACTAATATCTGCAAGAAAATGGCATTTTGTCTAGCTTTGTCTTTTTTATTAATACATTTGATAAAATATGTGGAAAGATAACCGCTGTTTTGTTTGTCTTGCGGTTCATAACCCCTTTAAATCAGGTACATATGAATTAAATCACATAATGAAAAGAAAAACTAATTTAGTAACTGGTTGTGGTGTACCAATTGTGGTTCATCGATCAGTTCTCGATGTTCTTGAATGGTCATCTCTAAAAGATATTTTCAAGGATTAAAGAACATCTCATTCCTTGTGATATTGAATAAAGAAATATACATGCTTTTATTCTGTTTTTCAGGCTTGGGTTGATCTGTAATGTGGTTTAAATTCAACCTAAAACATGAACTCGGTGTCTCCCAGTTCCCTCCATTACATAGCGGGAAGTGGAGCTAATGAGGAAAAGGCCTCAACGCCTTCCAGACACCACATTAACCATGAGTCAGTGTCTGACGGCATCAGAGAAAGTCATGGAGAGCCGGATGAAGTAGATCGTCTTAAAGCCAAGTTCATGTCAGCATGGAACAATGTCAAATATGGTTGGTTTTCATGATTTCTGTGATAAACTCACAACAATGAGGCTATTTAATGGTCAGAGTTTGATACAAAATGGCAGAACAGTACACAAATATGATCTTGTCTTTTTTTCCTTTCAGGCTGGACTGTTAAATCTAAAACTACCTTCAACAAAATCTCACCACTGTTCTTCTTGGGTCATTCCTATTTGTTCAACAGTGAAGGTGAGGCATGTCATTAGAGCCACCATTGTTTATCAAAACATTTTGGACCGTAACAGACATTTGCATCAGTACATTTTGCTGAAAAACATTGGAATCTTTAAAGAGGTCGTGTGAATGATACAGATTTTGAAGATTCAGATGGGATTAAATCAAAATGTACATCAGTAAAATTTCTCTAACAACCCCTTGTAAAAACCAGTCCAGTCTGAATTGGTTTTTAGTTCCAGGTTCCATATTTTGTAGTTTGATTGTGATTGTAGTTTATAAGCACCAATTGTAATCTTCAGTTACTTGTAATGATGGGACTCTTCTAGTTGTTGATTTTCTCAGATTTAATTTTTTGGCAAAAAAAAGGTAGAAATTAGGAAATATTTCTGTGACTGTTACACTCTTGTTGTCAGATGAGGTGGAGCGTTTCCGGCAGGCGTTTGTGTCATGCGTTTGGCTGACCTACAGACGGGAGTTTCCTGCACTGGAGGGTTCGAGTCTGACCTCAGATTGTGGCTGGGGGTGTATGCTGCGTAGTGGGCAGATGATGCTGGCACAGGGGTTACTGATGCACCTCATGCCCACAGGTCTGACACGTTTCTGGTTTTGTGTGCATCACAAAAGTAAATGTTTTTGCATTTTCTAATGATTTGTTTTCTTTGCTGTTTGTACAATTAAAGCATAAGAGGAACCTCATTGCGTTCCTGCTTTGGTCCTTCAACAGTGTGTTTCGGACACTTATGCTGTGGATTTTATTTACAATATTTATCTTCATGTTGCAGCAAAGGTCTTAATGTAATTGAGTTGATGTTTAAAAAGTCTTGACAATCTATTGAATTTAATGAATTTACTGAGTCCTGCATAAAAAAACAAGAGTTAAAACACAGAAACAAGAGAATTATAGTTAGAGGATATATTCCTGCCTAGAAGATGAGTCTTACTGATTATTACTTGTGCAAATCAAAGATGGAAGGTAATTATAGTGTTGTTGTTGCTTTATTTCAGTTAATGTGGTGGAATTTAAACCACTGGAGATCTGTATTTAATCAAGCTTCCCTTGCTTTCCAAAATAAAAAAGCACTGAAGTGTTGCAAAAAAGACCTAAGATCAGAGGCCTGAAGCAGATATTCATCCCCAACAGTCTCCTGTTTGGAGTTGAGTCCTCTGGAGCATTCCTTTGCTTGAACTTTTGACCCAATTCTTGCTGCAAAGCTCTCAATGCTGCTTCAAGTTGATATTTGCTCAAATACAATGAAACCACATTGACATGAGTCGAAAACTTCCATTTAAAGCAACCATAATGTTTTATATTTGGATATAATTATTTTATATTTCTCAACCAGCATACAGGTTGGATGTAAATGTTTCAAATTATGCTTTAAAAATGTCCTTGTTGATATTCACATTCTCAAAATGAGAAACTTCTTTCTCTGTTCTAGGCTGGAGGTGGTCGGAGTCTCACCCATTTGCTGATGTTGACTTTGAGATCCTTAAGCCACGTTCTCCCTCTCGCCCGGCTGGCATGTCCCTACCATCCTTCAGTTCATCATGGACCAGCCCCATTTCCCATATGAACTCCAGTTCTTCCAGCAGTGAGGGGTACAGACGGCCTACTGTTCCTTCCCCATGTGCCAGCCAGAATCCACAAGTGGAGGCTTTGCATAGGAAGCTAGTGTCTTGGTTTGGGGATCACCCCTCAGCACCTTTTGGAGTGCATCAACTGGTGGAGCTGGGAAAGGAGTCTGGGAAAAGAGCAGGGGACTGGTACGGTCCTTCAGTTGTAGCACACATGCTGAGGTGAGAGTGAACACATTGGTTTCGGATGGTGTTCTACAGCTTATAGATTGTGATCAGAAGATTGCTTTTACTTTTATAAAGCTGTTAATTCAGACTTGCTTTATATTTTATTTTTTTTGGCTGAAATAAAACGTTAAAGATAACTTGGGTGGAACTTTTCAGAGTTCTTCTTCTTTCAGAAAAGCTGTGGCTAGAGCTGCTGAGTTTCACAACCTCGCTGTGTATGTTGCGCAGGACTGCACCGGTGAGATCAGACACCAGTAAGAAATCACTCAGTGAAACTATTTGAGGGATATTTACTGTGGCATCTGCTTCCTCTGCAGTGTACAAAGAAGATGTGATGAGACTGTGTGAGTCTCCACTGTCGCAGGAGTCCAGTGGCACGGAGTGGAAATCAGTCATTGTCCTAGTGCCAGTGAGACTCGGAGGAGAAGCTCTAAACCCTTCATACATCCAGTGCGTTAAGGTGTAACCCCACTCTGTTTCATTTCTGTTTCTTTCTTAGTGATGAAGGAACAAAGTGCATTTATATCAGAACTTAAATGAGCATTTGGTTTATAACACAGGTCTTAATAAGTCGTCAGTAATACAAAATCCGTATAGAGAAAGTCATTAAAGGCCGACAACATGTTCAAACACCTAAGTCTGCTTTTCTAAGGGATTTATTGTTTTCCCCAGCAATATTTCGACATCTGTGTTTCGCATTTTCTTCATATGTTGAAGAAAATAATATAAAATAAAATTTAATCCAATGAAATATATAGAAACCTTTTGCTGACCTGGGCGAACACGAGACAGGAAGGGAATTTTCAAGAAAAAAAATATTTGTTTTCGCAAGATTGTGACCAGAGTGACAACTAACTGATGTTCCTTCCGAGGACTTTTCAACCCTGAGATTTTAGTTTTAGACCTGAATAAACTGTTGCAATTCTGAAAATGTTTGTCTTAGGGCTTTTAAAACTGAGAAATATTAAGCAGTCTCCTGTTTGTTGTTTAGTCCTCTGGAGCATTCCTTTTTTAACCTTTTTACCCAATCCATAACTTTTAATTTAATTTGTTAAAAATGTATAATGTATCACTGACTGAGAGCTTGCGGACTTTAACATCGCCCTATTTTTAATCATCATCTGCAGATTTTGAACATTGCTTACAATGTACAACCATTCAGACTATGTAAAGGATTGTATATGTGTTGGTCTTAGTAAACGTACATACAAACAGAAAACCAAAAGTTGTCGTTTGAAATAGATATTAAAATTATTTTTCCTTTTATTATTACAGCAAAATTATTGGAAAGATTAACATAATGTAGATTATGAGAAATTTCAAATATTAAAATAGCGTAATATAATGTTGATCAATTAAAAAAAAGGTTTAATCACATACCATTTATTTATTCCTCAGCAAATATATGAAACATAACTATAAAATTAATTCCAACGGTTTTTTTTAACAAAATATAATGTCCTTTCAAAATAGAGATGTCTTAGGTTCCTTTTGTTTTATTTAGTTCTATATTATTTAGCAATATTTTATATAAATGGGTCATGAACTGAGAAACCATTGGCCAGTTACAAAGGCCCCTGAGAGAGACATCCCATCGACTTCCGGAGTCTGGCTGAATTTAATAACCAACAATAGGGGTTTTTTTTTGTTTTTTTCTCTATATAATTGGACATCCATAAACGGTACAAAGAAAAAAAATTATCAAGTGTTAATTCTTCTTTTCCAGAACATTCTCAAGTTAAAATGCTGTATAGGAATCATTGGAGGAAAACCCAAGCACTCCTTGTTTTTTATTGGCTTTCAAGGTACGCATATATTAAAACCTATCCTCCCATTGGTTACAATGCTGTTATCCTGTGTTTGATTGGCTGCTGTCTGTCCTCCAGATGAGCAGCTGCTGTATTTAGACCCACACTACTGTCAACCGGTGGTGGACGTCTCCCAAGCCAATTTTTCTTTGGAGGTGAGTCAGAAACTATTCATCGTCAAAGTTTGAAACTGATGAGATTTGTTCTTGATTTAAATGTGCTTTAAAAAAAATTTCTAGCATTTGGTTTAAAATGACAAAAGTTATCTTTACTGGTGTTTCTTTTTATAGTCTTTTCACTGTAACTCCCCGAGGAAGATGAATTTCAGTCGAATGGATCCCAGCTGCACCATCGGCCTTTACGCTTGCACTAAGAACGACTTTGAGACATTGTGCTCAGCAGTCAGTGAAGTGAGTGCACCCGGTGATGATTTACTTTGTGGAAGAGAAGAGATTTAAAAGTTCCTGTTTTATGGTTTTATTTTTAATGTTACATTTGAAAGGTATTTTTGGCAAACTGGAAAGGTTGTGCATAAAGTTTTGTGTACATTTTTTTACTTTTGTTGAGGTTAAATGTTTGGACACCAGAATAGTCACATTTAAATTGAACATAGCTTAACCTTATTTAACCTCAAATTTTTGCTTCTTTCTAAAATTGGCACCTGTGTTGAAATAAAGAAAAGTAAAGCAAAGTTGACAAAGGAAACATAAAGGGAAAGACTGGCTCTTTGTTTGCTGGCATGATCTAAATGGTAAAGTTGGTAAACTACCATCATTTTTGTTTACAACCTTATGCTCATATGTCACTTTTCTTGGTATAAATTATTAAACACATCACAACATGCATAAATATAGTACCTATATCTAATAATCAGACATCAACTGTTCCTTTGTGCCACCTGGTGGCTGTCGTGATATACTTTCAAGACATGCTCATTTAAATGTCACTGCATCGTTTTCTCATGATATTATGGCAATCCACTGTACATTCTTGAACATCCTCGACTACTCAGGTGTGTGCCTTTTAAAATCATGTCTAATTCGCAGAATTTACCCCATTTAGACCCCAGTTGAGGTATAGCAACATCTCAAGAAGCATCGGTGGAAACAGGAAACATCTTTGAGCAGTAAATTGATGCGTAAATGTGACTTGTTTTTTTTGTTGTTGTTTTTTTTTGATGTTGCAAAAATCTCCAATCTTTTCATTTTCTCACTGTCAGATATTTTTATGTAAAATTCTGAAGGTAATCTTTCATTCATCAATTTCCGTGCATGGCTTTAACTTAAAAAATATGGGGAAAATGCAGATCTGTGAATGCTCACTTTGTACAGTCTACATGTAAAGCACTGTATTTGTTCTCTGAACAAATTTTGTCACCCAAAAAAAACAAAAACAATTATGTATTTTTAATTCTTTCACAGGCCTTATCGTCTTCTCAGGAGAAGTACCCCATCTTTACTTTTGTGGAGGGCAGGGGACAGAACTACGGGTTGGAGGGGTCTGTGGATGTCCCTAGCAACATATTCACATGCAACAGAAAGAGCCAGACAAGTAAAAGGGGAAGTACGGATGAGTTTGTGCTGCTGTGAGGAGTGTTTTCTCATGAGTGACTCTGCATTAAACAACTGATGCTGACAAATTCCCCTCGAGAAATATATGCTTTTGAATAAAACCTATTGGAGGTTTTTTGGTTTTTAGAGGATTTTGTTTAATTTAAAGTTAGAAATAATATAGTACTTTCTTCAAAATGAAATTGAAAGTAAACTTTTTATGTTCCTTAAAAAGAAAATGTCTGAAATTTTAGGCAGTTGGGGCCACAAACAAACTTTTGTACCTCATGTTTGTCTCAAACACTGAGCGGATGCTGTTTATTGCTGTCTGTTTCAATCTGAATGCCTGCTTTGGCTTTTACTGTGTCTGCAGGAGGATTCTAGGGGATGACACTGTTTAAATGTAAACAATGTTTTTGTTTTGTTGTATTTAAAGGGATATTTCATACTAAACATGAGTCTTCTGTACATTGCATATTATATTTTAAGATAAATTGATTGAATCACATTGGATGTTACAGCATTGTTTTCACTGCAGCTCTGAAATGTTAAAGGGTTAGGTGATATCACTCATCTGAATTTGGTCAATATATTTGCGTTCTTGGGAGAAACAAAATATTGAAAGGATGAACAATTGATGAAAAGATGTTTTTATAATATGGATTGAGAGAGTTGCATAGATCTGTATGTTGGAATTTCTGTTTTTGTTATGTTTGATATGTTTCCGCTTGTTCAGTTTATCACTACTACAGCTGCTGTTACTGTTCAGTCTTATTTAAACTGCTGTTTTTTTAGTTTTGAAGGTTCAGCTCACTGCGATCAAACCAAATTACTGTCTTTGAATGAACGAATGCTTTTGAATCATTTCATTGTTTTGTTATTCTTTTAAGCCTTTTATTGATTTATCACTAGAATTTTCATATTTGCTTGTGTGGAATTTTGTTTGATATTTTTATAGAAAAATTAAACATGGAAATGGTCCATTAAATGTTTGAGAGAAACATACTGGTTATGACAGCATTAATATAATTTTTTGAGAATTGTTATTTTGAGAATTCTGTTTCATTATTGTGGTTGAATTGTATGTATGTGTTTGAACAGGGCGAATAGAGCTGTATAATTTTGCAGACAAACAAAACTTAACAAACCTATAAAGAAATTCTCAGTTAAACATTCAAAAAAACTGCGTTTTAAACAAACCTTGTTTGATGTCATTTGTTCTACAGAGAAATATGAAGAACACAACAATGAAACACTTCATAACAAATAAAAATAACCCAAACCATACATTTTACCAATTTTAAAACCATGCTTTTTTTTTATTACAAGGGTTACTTGTTTATTTCAAATCTGATTCTTGTTTGAACGAAGGTCCGATAATTATCAGCCAATCACCGCGGCTCATACATGTCTCATTGGAACGTTGTCTCAACACGGAAGTACAAAAATCGTAAAAAAATAAATATATATGTTTTAAATTCACACACACACATATATATATGAAAATGTAAAACATATGCATTTATCGGACCGTATATATGCTGCGATCTCGCCCAATGTGCGCTGGAGACCCCTTTCCCGTTGACCCCAAAACGGCAATAAACGGGTTGTAAAATGAATATATCATTATAAGTATATAAAAAAATATGTAATAATTCTCTGAAATAACAAGTTAAACATGAAAAAAAAATTTGTATTCGCAGTACAAGACGTAAATATTATATATTTCGATAAGTTAGAAAGGTTTATTTATTTCTATTAAAAAAATTGTTAACGTTTGTTTTGGAAACGTTCTGGTGGACTTTTATTTTGTAGACGTGTGAAGGGCTGGGTGCTGAGTGTGTCTTCCGCCTGGCCGAAGACAGCGGTGCTGCGTACAGGGCGGTTTCACCGAGTCAGGACGAACATGGACAGTCAGGGCAAAAAAGTGGTCGTCTGTGACAACGGGACTGGGGTGAGTACGCTATTTGTCACCAGGAGTGGCACCCCGGTGTTACCGGAGCTCCATTGATAAGCTGTATGCGTTTTAATGCCGACTAGCAGGAAAAAAAGATGCAGCGGAACAGGAAGTGAAGTGATGTTAGCTTATTTTACCCAATGATTTACCTGGAATTCAAACACAAACTGTAATGTGGATGAATATAACACGTATCTTCAAAAATGAGCCTTCATCAGGGATTATTAATGCTGTTACAAGTCGGTTTTTGTGTCTGATTGTCATGCTTGCACCATAACGTTGATATTTGAATGAGGTCGTATTGTAAGTGTACATAGTTGCTCGACCGTACAATAATAGCAACGTTGCATGTCTTTTTATATCAGGAAAAGCTAAGATAAGGATGATATTCAGCTACTTCCGAGTTTGCAATCCTCACATCTGGGCGAGAGAGGAAGTGACATACTAAGCAGGAGCGCATTCTTTTAGCAATGAGTAAAATACTGCTTACATTGTGGTTTAAGAGGTCTGAAGGTGCTTTACCTGGCCATTACAAAATCAAAGGTGCAAAGATATGATATTGTGTTCTGTCCGAGTTTAAATTAAATGAATAGTTTAGTGGCAGCTGTCCAAAAGTATCTTGAATAGGTGAACGCATTTGTAGGAAGTTTGGTTTCAAGTTACTACATTTTCTAAACTTGTTTATACTACGTTTATTTCAAGTTTATTATGCAGTTTTTTGTGCTTCAAATAGCAGGTGAAATCATTTTTATTAGTGTGTTTGCTGTTGCATTGCATTTAATTGCATTTTTTGGCTGTAATTTTTTAGTTTTCTAAGTTTTTTTGTTTCTGTTGTGTACATTTGATCAATTTAAGTGGTTGAAATTTATAAACATTGTCCCTGTAGTTTGTGTTTAGTCAGTCTTTTCTGACTTATAAAACAAATTTCTGACAAATATATTTTTTATTTTTCTTCTTATTCATTATCTTTCACAAAACTAGTAATCTGCCTTTCTTTCTTTCAGTTTGTAAAGTGTGGGTATGCCGGCTCTAATTTTCCAGAGCACATTTTCCCGGCTCTGGTCGGGAGGCCCATCATCCGCTCCACGGCGAAAGTGGGAAACATCGAAATCAAAGTAAAGTTTGTACCTTTTGTTCCAATCACTGAGGTGTACTATTAGTCATCTCAACATTTCTTTTATTTTAAAGCTGTATGGTTTTAGTAGTGTGTTCACTGAATATTCTGCAAGGAATGATTGGCTTAAAGCTTTGAAAATTCATAGCGTCAGCTCTAGAGTTTTTTACTGTCATGTTGTGAGACTAATAGAGCTGTCTTAAGGTAAACAAAAACGGACATTGATCTGAAATAATGTGAAGTGTTCCTTTAACTCAGTTTAGTTTTGTGTTTAAAACACATACTGAAATTGGTACAGAATTCAGTTTGAGTAACTTCCTGTGTGCTTCGTAGCTTCCTGTTGGTTGTTTTTAGCTATGAAACCCACACAAGCTATAAAAGGCTTGAATTTAAAATGATTTCCCTTTCTGTACTTTTCATATAAAGAGCACTTTTATTTGTTTTTAGTGCTTGTCTCTTATTTAAAACATTTCATTGCATTTTGAACTTCATTTATGTGTGTTAAAAATATAATTCAACCCTTTTATAATTGAATTTTTTTCACTGATCATTGATAAACATGTTTACTCTGCATGCATATGTTATTACGTTAGGTGGGTACAAAGAGACCCCCTGTTATTTCTCACCTCCTTGATCTCTCTTCATGTCTTTCTCTTCTCTATAACTGTTTTGGGATGCTGTAGGATTGTAGAAGAATGGTAAGTGTGTGTTGTGTGTGGGTGCGCTGGCTTGACTTGCATTACAGGAGACCAGTGTTCTCTTAAAGCAGTGTGAATTATGTTTATCTGATATTTTAAGCACATCCCTGTAAATATTCTGCAAGTTTTGTGTTTTTGTGAGTGATTCGTTAGGTGAACAGAAAACATAAAGTCCTCACAATGATAGAAAAACCAGTGTGTGTTTGAACTTGAATAAGTCTAACCATTAGCCTCTGCTTTAGAAGATGCGGAGGTTTGTGAAGTTTGATGAAACTAACCAAACTCTAGTTCGACCTCCATTAACTCTAATGTTGGTTTTATTTGAGAAGTGTGTGTGATTTTATTGCAAGTGCTTTTATTTTTTTCTGAAATATAATATTTGGGAGGGGGGGTTAGATCTGAGTTTGATATTTTTGATTCCAACATAGTGTAAACGGTACGTTTATTTCCTCACAAGTAGGAATGTCCTTCAGGGGTGTCAGGAGATTTCAAGCTTTCTTCTGAGGAATTCACTTGTTAGAACATGCTTCGTTAAAACACAGCCCAACCCCCGAAGGGCCAGAAATGAGCTGTAGATGTTGGGCTTCCTTACACAGAAACAGAGCCCTTAGATGCCATGTTTGAGAGCAAAATAATTACAGAGTTACATTTGCTGCAGTTCTTCTCATTATTGGAAATGGGCCATCTCAGCTCATTCTTTTTTTTTTTATGAAAACAACAGTATAAATGCATAATATCACTGTCTTGTGATTTGTGTTAATGTGTGTTTTCAATTGTTTCCTGTAATTTTATAATGCCTTTTTACAATGTTCAGCACGTTTTTCAGCTCTACTGTTTAACCCTAGAAGCCTTCTTGAGTGTGTTTTTCAACCACTCGACAATTAATACATTACATTTGAAAACGTTTTCTTGTGGCAATGCCACTTTTTTAATACAAACCCAGCTTTTTTCAGAGTGTCAAAAGCAAAGATATTGTCCAAACAATATGAGATTGATTAAAAAAAACAGGCGATTCTCTCCTAAACCATTTACACTGTTCCAAGTATTTATTGTGCTACAACATTTAAAAACACAAGCCATATCACAGGTCTTGTACTTCCAAGGGTCAAAACTTCTTTTGACCACTAGGTGGCACTGATGCCACCATTTTGGGTTCTGTACAATGAAACTGAAAATGATTCTCCCACATTTAACTTTGAATTACCTTGCAAACTATGTGTCATAACTCTTGTAATGTTCATTTAAATCCAAAAGTACCAAAACTAATAGCCTTTTAGAAACCCACACATTACATTTGAAATCGAAATTAAAGCTGGGTCGCATCATTCCTACTTAATTCAAAACAGCCGCTGTGATTGGCGCACACGCCAGAGACTTCTAAGTATTAATGTGGTTTATAAAGACATTTTAGTTAATTACACATACTTGCTTTTGAATTTATGGAACCACTTGTTTTTTTTTTATAAGTAATGGAAAAAATCAAATCAATATTAATTACTCAGTTGTAATAAGAATGTATGCTAACTTATTGCTTTAAAAGATTGTAGCACTCAAATAGTGTGGAATTGCAGCACAAACCGAACATCAACACAAAAAACCTATAATATAAATTTGCAGAAAATTAGCTAAATTGTGAGATTGGCTAATAAAAGTGAAATGGAGAGGCTTTACTAACTCTTTAATGACAGAAAAAAGGTGCTCCGGTCAGACCTCTCCACTCTGTTCTTAGAGTTATTTTGATTCTTTTATCTTGGCTAAGTACAACAAATCAAAACAGGTAACATGTTACAGCAGTATATTAATAATCTTCAGATTTCAGTATTTGCCATTACCAGAGTTTTACGTTAATACTGAAGCCATCTGCTGAAACTCATATTGCTCATAGAAATCAGTGGATGTTCCTTTATACACACCATGACCCCCTCAGCTGTGTGTGTCATGCAGGACCTGATGGTGGGCGATGAGGCAAGTGAACTGCGCTCTATGTTGGAGGTGAACTACCCTATGGAAAACGGTATTGTGAGGAACTGGGATGACATGAAACACCTTTGGGATTACACCTTCGGCCCAGAGAAGCTTAACATTGATTCACGAAACTGCAAGATCCTTCTGACCGAGCCTCCCATGAACCCCACCAAGAACCGCGAGAAGATCATTGAGGTCTGAGAATGTGTGGTTACTGTGGTGAAACATGGGAAGACATGATGTTTCTGACCTGTTCTTTCACTTTCTGTAGGTGATGTTTGAGACCTATCAGTTCTCAGGGGTGTACATCGCCATCCAGGCCGTTCTTACGCTCTATGCTCAAGGTATTGGACACTTCAGCCGGGGTTGAAATCCCAAGTAAAATTATTGTATCATGATTAAAGACCCTTGATAATCCAGATTTGATAGCTCAATTTGTTTGTGAAGCACTTTAAGGCCATGGATTCAAAATGCAGAAGACTGAATCCCACAAACCAATCAAAATAAAAAGGGGTAACAATGAATCTACTGAACGTTTTTATGCAGAAGTTTTAAGACTAGTCCATAGGCCTAGTACAATTTCCTCTTTGGTTTGGTAAGTTTGACTAATGCACACAGTAAGGTATTTTACCAGTGGGTGTTGCATATGCACTCACACCATTCTACCAGTGAAAAAATGTTTTCAAAATCTGCTGCAACATTCACAAGATGCAGCACCAACAAAGCTGTTTGTATAAAACTCAGCACATTTATTCAAGGAAAAGGCAGTTTATGATATTCACGTAAGAACAAATGTAAGGAAAGACACACAAATAAAAAAACAACTAGAGTTGCAACAGCTTTATGCTTGAGTCTGACCTTGAATATGAGGATTTCTCGGAAGAAGTTCAAGTATTAAGACGATGTTAAATGTTTCTAAAATATGCGTGCAAATAACAAATTTCGGTATTTATATCTTTGTATCATACTTTAGAAACAAATTTGTATTGATTTATTTAATTCCTGCATCACATTTATGCATTGCATTTGGCAGACACTTTTATCCAAAGCGACTTACATTTTTTGAATGAATGAACAGATTTTTTGACAGCTCTTGCTTTCCCTGGGAAAAAAATCATGCAGTTACATATAACATTTTGAAAAAAAAAAAATCCTAAACCCTTTAAATAGCAGTCAAGATTTTAGGCAAATATTTGTTAACAAACTTCTTATTTCCACTCTAATTGCATAAATGTGTGAAATAAGTAATTGAACCCTTCACAAAACAAGACCACCATCACAGCATGATCTTTCCACCATCATGGATATGTGTCTTGGGTTTTTTTTTTTCTTTGAACACAGACAGTTTAATTGATTTCCAGGCACTTTCACTTAGTTCTTCTTTGAACCATTCAGATGTTCACTGTCAAAACGGCTCAATTGTTTTCTTGGTGACTAGTCACAACTGCATTTGTCCTGCTAATCTTTTAGTTTGTAAGTTTACTCAAACGAAGTAAACAGATCCATGTTGCATTATTTTCATGCTTATAACTATTACAGCAGGAAGAGGGAGAAAATGGGCCCATAATAAACTGTTGTTGAAATAGATTCCCTCAAAGTGTGAGGATGGAGCTTTTAAATTGAAAAACAAATAGTGAAACACTGGTGTGTTTGCAGGTCTGCTGACAGGAGTGGTAGTGGACTCTGGGGACGGCGTGACTCATATTTGTCCCGTCTACGAGGGCTTTTCTCTTCCTCATCTTACACGCCGTCTGGACATCGCCGGAAGAGACATCACACGTTACCTCATCAAGGTAGAGGACTGAAAATACTGTGGCATGTTGTGGACATGAACAAAAACGCGCTCTTTAAATCAACACAACCACCATGCCACAGCCTGGTCCATGAGGTGTACCAAGCGGCACAGAAAGAATACATTAATTATAAAACTTCTGTTGGAAAATAACTGATGTGGTGAAAGAATGGCAGGAAGAAAGGAATCCACAAACAGATGACAAGTTGTATGAAATGTGCCCAGATTCTGATTCTTTTCAAAAGTGAGACAATACCTTTATGTGAACTCATCTTGGTAGAGTGCACAATTTATAGTTCCATCAGGAGAAGGTACCTGATTGAACAAGATCTGAAGGAAATCCACGAAGGCTGATAAAATTCCTTTGCTGGAAATTATATCTTGGTTTGGAAATGTTAGTTTTTCAACATCTTTATGAGGATTCTCTGAGCTTTTAAAAGAAAGGGTTTTTTAAAATGCCCATTGCTTTCGTTTTTCACATCTGAAAAGCCTTTTATTTTGAAAAAAAAATACTGGATACTTAAAAGACTTTGTGTCTGCTATGAAGTTAAGTGAGAAAACAAACCTTGACTTAGTAAAAATGAGTAAAAACAGGCTTCACTCTGATTAAATGCAATGAGAAATTCCTAGTTTTTAAAGTTGCAAAGATTGGGGACCACTGTTTTATTTGACTTTTTTTTTTTTGATTTGCTGATATTTAATATCATTGAAGCCGTCAAAAAGTCTATGGTGACGCATGCAAATGAATTCGATCTGTCTGTCCATCTTCAAGCTGCTGCTGCTCAGAGGTTATGCGTTCAACCACTCGGCAGACTTTGAGACGGTGCGGATGATGAAGGAGAAGCTGTGTTACGTTGGTTATAACATCGAGCAGGAGCAGAAGCTCGCACTGGAGACCACAGTACTGGTGGAATCCTACACTGTGAGTAGAAAAGCCACCTAAAACCCTCCAGCAGAATAAAGTTCAGCAAACATTTTGTGGATGCACATGCTTTAAATATGTTTGATTTAAAAACTTGCTATTTTTGAAGCTTGTCTCTTGAAAACTGAGGTTTTTTAACCATAGTATGATGTAAAATGCCACGTTGTTGTGTCATAAGGCTTATGACTGCAGTAGAAATGCCATAAACAGTAATGTCGACTCCACAAACTCTACAAATGGCCAAGCACTTGCTGTAGTTCATTCAGACTGTAGTGTTGATGGATTTCATATAATAATTCAAAAGCAGTTCTTTGGCACATTTTTGACCACAATCTCTACAAAGAAATCACAAAAACTGAACCAGTGTTCCCCACAGCCTAAACTGGATAAAGTGTCGTTGTTTCCATTTTAGTGGTGGTGGTGGTAGTATGCAAATTATCTTATTTTTTTGTCATGAAAACTATTAGAAATCATATAAGAGCTGGTGAATGTCATCTTTGCCTCCTTTTGATTCTGGACCATATCAATGCACGTATTAACGTTGATTAAATATATTTATTTTCTATTTATAACTTTATTTCTTACTAATTAAATCTTAAAAGTATGGACCAAAACCCCTTATATACAGTGTTAAAATGTGTTTTTACAAAGTATGATTCATGCAGTGACCACAAGATATTCCCTAATCATAAAGTAAATGCTGAGGAGAAAAAAACAAATGAGCTTTATGTGTTTGCCATAGACTGATTCAGATGTCGCAGTGCACCAAACTTTAAAGAGGAACTGAAACTTTCTAGAAGTTTGACTGTGCGTGGTTCGTGTTACGCTGATCAAAAGGTTCTCAGAGCCCAACCCGTATTCTGCCAGCTTCTTATTTCGTTTCTTCAGTGTCTTTTATTCCCTCTGCATCTCCAGGATTAGATTCTACTTCAGTTCAAAGTGTTCTTAAATGCTAGGATTGTATCATGAGATCAATTACCATTAATAAAAGAGATTTAAAAAAAAAAAGAACATTTTCCAGGGCAGGAGAATTGCCGACAGGTGGCCATGAACTACACAATATGTACCACTAGAGGGAGGTATGTGAGTGGATGTTTTTGCGCGGTCAAGTTTAGTCAAATACTTTTCTCTTTGTCTGTGTTGGCAGCTGCCGGATGGGCGAGTGATTAAAGTTGGTGGAGAACGTTTCGAGGCTCCCGAGGCATTGTTTCAGCCTCACCTCATCAATGTGGAGGGAGTCGGGGTGGCGGAGCTGCTCTTCAACACCATCCAGGCAGCTGACATCGACACAAGGTCTGTTTAGAAAAGATGGATAGGTGGGTCTATGGAGCTACAGGTGGATGGACAGACAGTAGGATGGGTGGATGGATGGATGGGCGAACAGAGAGATGGATGGATGGATTAGTGGATGGACAAGTTGGTGATTGGATAGACAGACAAATGTATGGATGGAGCTACAGATGGATAAACAGACCTTAGGATGAGTATTAGGGCTGCAACAAATGATTTTCTGATTCTGTTACACTCAAATTACACACAAATGCTCTCTCAGCATTGTTTACATGTTCTAATTCAATAGAAAAAAAAAATAATAATCAGCTGCATTACAGACAAAAAGAAAGTTGAATGTGAACATATCTTGAAGCAGCATTAATAATTGTTGGTTTACCACTCAGTTTAGTTCATCAAGAGTAATATCCCAGGGAAATACACAGTTATGAAACTAGATATTTGGAGGGTGATAATCTTATAATTCTTAAAAACTCTGGCAACATTTCAAAATGTAAGAAACAAATAAAGATAATTTTAGAATCAGCATAAGATAATGAATGGTGTGAGAAAGAAATGCTTTTGTGTGTTACATTTTATTTGTATTTTTGACTCTTAAAGCTATTAAAATGAACATTCCCCATTGTGGGACAAGTTTTTTCCCATAATGTGAATGGATCTATATAGCTTTTTATTTTATATCAACGATTTTTTTACTTTGTTTAATCCTTCTTTTTACGTTAAATGTTAATTATTCTAATGAATACGCAAATAAAATATAAACATCTAAAGTTTGTATAATGCTGTACATTCATAAATTATTACAATATTCACTGCTGTAAGCAACTTGCTTTAAGCGATTGCATTCTTTTAAACTTTTTAAACAATATTTATAGTTGAACAACGTGTTAAAAGTAAATTTGACATATACGCGGCATATAAGCAAAATAAAAATCAAAACGTCTTCACGAGTAAACATTTTATTTGAACTCTCATTGGTTTAGTCTGGGTAATCACGTGATTGAATGCGCGTTCACGCAGAGGGGAGTCGAAATCTGCCGGGCGGGGAGTCACCGGGATGCTTCCTCTTTAAGTGCTCCAACATGCACGTTGTGCTCCCGTGAAAAGCAAGGTCCGCCTTGCATGTATTGCACACGACAGCATTTTTGGTTAAGTTTAGTAACACTTTCCCACACCTTTTGCACTCCATCATAATTCGCGCTGAGTTTTCTCTTATGCTGCAGTAGCATTCATGGGGGCTACATCACACTGTAGCGCTACAGCGCCGTAGCTAGGGCTGGGCGATATGAAGCAAAAAATATATCTCGATATATTTTGCTATATCTCGATATACGATATATCTCGATATCGACAGGATTTAACCCCCCCCCCAAAAAAAAAACAAATATTACAAATTTCAAAGTCGTTTTTTATTGAAGCTCAGAGGTGCTTCTGCAAATTTTCTTTCAGAAATCCCTGTATACATATTATAAAACAATAAAGAAATACATATTGCCTTTTCATTCAAAAATAAAACAACTAAAAAACAGGCAGTGAATAGGGACAAAGTGCTCCTGTAACATTTAGGATATAAACAAAATCCCTGATAACATAAATAATAATTTAACTGTAAAATAATACACATTGCCTTCTTTTCATTCAAAAATAAAACAACTCAAGCTCATCTTTGCAGGACCTCTGTTGTAAGTGTAACGCGCGTTGTTTCCATGTGCGAGCTCCACAGTTCTTACTGCGCGCTGGCTCGTGGGTTCTTGGCTTTGTTGCAAGGAGGACACTGACAGGAAGATCAGGGAGTCACAACACTTGATTTATTAACCATGAAGAGGTGAACATCGTACATCAGCCACATCCGATTACTCAGCGCGAGTCATTTTTCTCTCTACACACTTCCTCACCGTGTGCTTAACTAACTGATCTCGCGAGGCTCGCAACGTCTCTCTCTTCTCGCGATATTACCCCTTCGTCATATTTAAAGTTATAGGGCATTAGTTTTAACCTCTGATTTCACTCCCTACATAAGTAACCTTTTCCAATTCAGCAGCAAGCCGCGCTCTCTCTGTAGTGTACAGTCGCGGGAGTTCCTGTCTCGAAAAGTAATGCCGACTAGGTAAACTGTATCTGACTGGGATCAAGTGTTTTTAGCATAGGCGGGGACGAGCGCAGCACAGAGAAGGCACACAAGCAAAGTGGCGAAAATTAAAAATAGACATTATATCGATATATGCGATATGCCAGAATTCATATCGAGTTTAAAAAACATCTCGATATATTTTAAATATCGAGATATCGCCCACCCCTAGCCGTAGCGCTCAAATTGCGACACGTGACCCTTACATTAGGTCACATGACATCAAACGATTACTCAACAACACAAATATTTGTTGACAATTTTTTATTATCGGTCGACTAATCGTTTCAGCCCTAATGAGTATATGAAGGAATTGACAAACAGAGGGATGGATGAATTAGTGGTTGGACAGATGGAAAGATGGACAGTCAGTGGATTTATGGATAGATAGATGGATGGATGGACGGACAGACAGTGTGATGGGTGGATGAACGAATGGGTGAACAGTGGGATGGATGCATTAGTGGATGGACTGATGGATGGAAGGACGAACAGTCAGATGGACGGATGGATGTACGAACAGACAGTATGTGTCAATGAAGGAATGGTTCAACAGAGGGATAGATCAGTTAGTGGATGGACAGACAAATGGATGGATTGTACGGATTTTGATATGGATCGATAGATGGACGGTTGGATGGATGAATATGTAGTTTTGTACATTTCTAACCCATTTCTACTGCTTGGCAGAGCTGAGTTTTACAAGCACATTGTTCTATCCGGGGGCTCCACCATGTACCCTGGTCTGCCCTCAAGACTGGAGCGAGAACTCAAGCAGCTCTACCTGGAGAGAGTGTTGAAGGGCGACGTCGACAAGCTCTCGGTAACACATTCAAACTCTGCATTTCACCTTTGCATAACCCCTGACATCGCATACACAATACTATGAACATTACATTAAAGGGAACTTGACCTAATAAACGTAACTTAAGCAGTTAAGCATTTGGCTTGTTTTCATTTAAGCTATTGGCCATATCTTTACCGGGTTATTAGGGAAATTCCCTCAATAAATTAAACAAACCAATATTTAAATGTGTAAAAAATATGATTCTCCTCTTTCTCATACGTAATCAAAATGGAAAGCATCTATCTGAGCCTTAAAGAGAGACATTAGCTATTGTTGGAACCATATATGTAACGGTTGATGAAATTGGAATTGTTTTAGTTAGCAGACCATTCTGGGTTTTGAATGAATACTTGGAAACACAGGACAAGTCTAGTTCTTATTTCAAAATGCTCTCGCAGACCAAATATAATTATAAAAAAAAAGCGTTTGTCTATTAAAAGTCAGACGTCGCTGCTGCAGTGCTGGAGTAGTTGGCAATTTCAATATCTGTCCTGGCCTACTCATTTATATCTAATTATGAAGCATGTAGACCTACACAGTAAAATCCTAAGAGTTAAATTAACTCTACTCAGAGTATATTTGGTCCCACTCTATATAGAGTTAAACCGACTCTGAGAAAGAGTAATTTAATAATCTATTTTCTTCATGTTTTTCCAAATCTGCATGGAAAATGCAAACTAAATATTAACTATTCAGAGAGGGACCAAGTCCACTCCAGAAAGAGTAAAAACAGACAAAAATAGACTGTTTAGTTCAAATAGACTTATTTAAATAACTCTCCTTCAGAGTTGGTTTAACTCTATATAGAGTGGGACCAAATACACTCTGAGTAGAGTTAATTTAACTCTTAGGATTTTACTGTGTAGACACAGTTTATAAGGAAGGTCCCAGAGCCAATCAAAAATGTCCTAGACCCAACCTGTGAGGATGTGTTTTTTTTTTTAAATAGATCATGCTGTACACTATTTGAAGGTGTGATTAAATACACTGAAATGGCCATATCCAAGTTTTGTTTCCCAGCACAACACAGTGTTCAAATCAGGAACATATAAATGTTAGGAAACCAGATTCCTAGTCAAACCTATGTCCACAGAAAGCTGGTTATCTGCTAAATGGTCCAAACATGATTACAGTCCAATTCTTTGGATCTTTTTCCCTTTTCAGCCCTTTCAGCAGTTGTTTTGCCACTCGGTATGTGGCCCACTGGGAAAGTGACGTTAGTGCATTACATTTCTATCATGGGAAACCTACTCCAGTCCAGTACAAATGACTCTAAAATAAAAATCACTACGAAGGACTATTGTGTGCTGGAGATAGGAACCCCTGTGACCCCTAAATGGGAATAAGTGGGTTGGAAAATGAATAAAAATCAAACATCTTCTAGGGAGCTATTGGAAGGGAAAATAGTGAGCATCTGACAGGAAACAAGTACAGGAGAGTTTTTTTACCCTTCCGAATGCATCTTCCTCATTGGTTCTTTGTCAGTGGACTGCTCCATGTCTGCACTTTTGCTCCGGAACAGCTTCTCATCACTGGAGCCATTGACACCCAGCAGAGGTGGAGATTGATGCTCCACAGACAGAGACTGAAATTGAGACACAAACATTAACTATTAACAAAATCTAACATGAAATACACAAAATAATCAAAATGATAAAGTTAAAGCAGTGTAGAAAATTTCTTATTCTGCAAATAAAAGTTAATCATCCCAATTCTTACTGAAGTCTCCAGTAGCGTTTGCTCTGGCTGTTCAAACTGATTTTACCAATGAAAAAATGCAGGTCTGCGTCAATAGAGGCATTTCCATGAAATAAAAAGAGAAGAGCTGATTGGTTTACAAACTGTGAAGGGACTAAAAGGTTCTGATTTAAGTGAAGTGAAAGTTGCATTCTGACAAGATATGGAGTGACCCTGATAGGAACGCCAGGGAGCAGCTGGGGAAACTGGTGCCTTGCAAGGGCACCAAGGTTGTGATTGTCATAGGTGGGAGACAGTGAGGTTTGATCACTCACCCCATTTTCAACCCCCAATGGGGATCGAACCAGTGACCTTCTGATCACCCTTCATCCATTAGGTTATAACCATCTTTAAAGCATTATTGTATGGTGTGTAGAGCTTCTGCAAACACAGCTGTGATCACAATGTCTTAAGATCATCAGTGATTTATTTCCTTGTTTGCGCACGCCATGTGCCCTTGTGAAGGTGCTTGGTTTTACCTTGGCTTTGCACATAGATATATACACCAACAACTTTAGCGGCATATTTTGTTGTAGGTTTTATCAACCTTAATGACAAACATCGTAAATGAGTGAACTCTAAAACTCCAAACCACTTGTAAGTGGTAAATAACATTTTGTGGGCAATCTTTTCATGAACAACGCTCTTAGTGGAGAAATGTACAGAAAATGTAAAGTTAGTCTAATGCATTGTATCCCCATGTTTGTGAAAGGACCATAATTATGGAATTACATGGACAACTGAACGAATTTAAAGATGATTTCATTAAATGAAACAGATTATTTAAAAAAAAAATACCCGTATTTTTCGGCTCATAAGACGCACTTTTTCTTCCCCAAAACTGAGGGGGAAAAGTTAGTGCGTCTTATGAACCGAATGCAAACCGCCGCGAAGTCCGGTAACGGCCGTATGAGAGGTGTAAGAACTCCGGAGCTAGGCCGAAGCCGCGGCCATATTTGTTTACCAAGCGCTGCGCGCTGACGTCATCGCACATCTCTGCCATTGCGCGGACGTAACGAAAACGGGAGGAAAAACTACATTTCCCACAATGCCTTTGGCATCCGCATCCATACTTACGTCACGAGCGAAACTACAGAGATCAGCTGACTCGCATTTGAGTGATCTCTCACGCTACAAACCCGTTTTCTCGCGCTAAAATACATTTCAAGATGTGAAATGGGCACAGCTCATAGTTTGTCTGCTATGTTTTTTGAGCCTGACAATAAGATGATGATCGATAAGCATCGTCTTCAGTCTGTGAGGGTTTTATTTCCGCTAAACATTCACTTGGACAGTTTCACAATCTTGGACAGTTTGATCCTTTGGAGTTATTTGGGTTTTCATAAGCTGACAAAAATCAAAAGGATTTATATTAGAACAAAAAGCATACACTTGTTTCCAGCGCTCGCTCTCTATCTCTCTCTCTCTCTCTCTCTCTCTCGCGTGAGGTAAACAAAACGCTCTCAATGACTGAAACTCTTTAATAAACTCAAACTCAAATCATCTCTCAACGGTACATCTCACACATGTACATACAAGATAACAAACGTAAGTAACAATTAGGGAGTGTTTGTTTAAAGGGGGGCTCGACTAAAAAAGTTTGAGAACCACTGTATTATTAGTAATGTAGTGACAATGTTACTGGCTATTATTAGTAATGTAGTGACAATGTTACTGGCTATTATTAGTAATGTAGTGACAATGTTACTAGCTATTAGTAATGTAGTGACAATGTTACTAGCTATTATTAGTAATGTAGTGACAATGTTACTGGCTATTATTAGTAATGTAGTGACAATGTTACTGGCTATTATTAGCAATATAGTGACAATGTTACTGGCTATTATTAGTAATGTAGTGACAATGTTACTGGCTATTATTAGTAATATAGTGACAATGTTACTGGCTATTATTAGTAATGTAGTGACAATGTTACTGGCTATTATTAGTAATATAGAGACAATGTTACTGGCTATTATTAGTAATGTAGTGACAATGTTACTGGCTATTATTAGTAATGTAGTGACAATGTTACTAGCTATTATTAGTAATGTAGTGACAATGTTAATAGCTATTATTAGTAATGTAGAGACAATGTTACTAGCTATTATTAGTAATGTAGTGACAATGTTACTGGCTATTATTAGTAATGTAGTGACAATGTTACTGGCTATTATTAGCAATGTAGTGACAATGTTACTGGCTACTATTAGTAATGTAGTGACAATGTTACTGGCTATTATTAGTAATGTAGTGACAATGTTACTGGCTATTATTAGTAATGCAGTGACAATGTCACTGGCTATTATTAGTAATGTAGTGACAATGTTACTGGCTATTATTAGTAATGTAGTGACAATGTTACTGGCTATTATTAGTAATGTAGTGACAATGTTACTGGCCATTATTAGTAATGTGGTGACAATGTTACTGGCTATTATTAGTAATGTGGCGACAATGTTACTGGCTATTATTAGTAATGTGGTGACAATGTTACTAGCTATTATTAGTAATGTGGTGACAATGTTACTAGCTATTATTAGTAATGTGGTGACAATGTTACTAGCTATTATTAGTAATGTGGTGACAATGTTACTGGCTATTATTAGTAATGAAGAGACAATGTTACTGGCTATTATTAGTAATGTAGTGACAATGTTACTGGCTATTATTAGTAATGGGGTGACAATGTTACTAGCTATTATTAGTAATGTAGTGACAATGTTACTGGCTATTATTAGTAATGTAGTGACAATGTTACTGGCTATTATTAGTAATGTAGTGACAATGTTGCACTGGAACAGTGATGGTGATAACGAATGGTGGACTTTAGAATGATGAGTGGGGGCAAAGAAAACATTACAGCCTTTTTTTTTGTTACTTTTACTGTTTACTGTCTGTTCATGTTACATGTTTGGCTGTTAACTTTTACACAGTTGATATAAAATATTTTACAACAGTATTTGGTTCAGAATCTTTTTTTTCTGGATTTTCCTCTTTAAAAATTGGGTGCGTCTTATGTGCCGGTGCGTCTTATGAGCCGAAAAATACAGTAATTAACTTAGCATTCACTTCAGGGGAATTGTCAGCATTGAGGGGGAGGGGCTAAATAGCAAGCCATCTAAGCACTGCTTTTTGTGTGTTTTTAGAGCTGGCTCCAGTATAACATTTCAAAAATTTTAGTTTTTAATATTATTCAGTCATTTCAAGTTAAATCAGATGTTTTTATTTATATAGTGCTTTTATGCAGATGCATCAAAGCAACTTCACAGAAGAACAAGGCCAATGTAGACAAGTTGTAGAGCGAGCATGTTTTATGGAACAGGATAAAAACATATCGGCTGTAGATAAACATATTTTAGATGACATTTAAGGTATTAATAAATTGTTTTTTTTTTGACAATCATTAAAGTTGAATTAACATTTTTGAAAGATTGGTCTAAGGGGTGTATGTTTTTTTTTTTTTTTTTTTTAGATTTGTGGGTCTGAATACTTTCATTATTAACGACTCCTTTAAAATCTATATTGTTTGTATTAATGTTTCTAAAGTGAAACATGTCTAGGAAAATTAAGTGGTTTCAAGCAAAATGTATTTAAGTTATTTTTTTTAGTTTCTTAATTAAATTGTTAAATATTTACTTTATTTGTAATGTTTTCTTTAAATCAAAATGCCCAGGGTAAACCATATTTGATGAACTCATGGGGTAAAGCATCGGACATGCCCAAATAAGGCGAGCTATGCAAGAAGGCCAAGTAGTACCCCATGTCAAGAAGTGGGAGGAATTTTTTTGAGGAATTTACTGCTCAATCGTCAATGCAACAGGGCGAGATTACAATGGAAACGCATTTATCGAATAAATCTCAATGCAATGACAATGCCTTTTTCTTTCGGAATTTGGCTGTGATGGGGCGGCATTAATGGACTAACCAACGGACAGATTTTAATGCCCAACATCTAAAATGTTGTTTTGGTCTAAAATTCCTTAACCAAAGTCTGCTACCAAAATGGTTTGGGGTTATCACCTCCAAGAACTCTCTTGACCGGCAGACAGAGCAGTCTCCCGCCTCCAAAAGTAAGGTGGCATGACTGGACATATTGCGTTTTACCTCTGTTCCTTGACACACGTAAGCAATTTAAAAAAGGCCTTCTCCTAATGCAGTAACTTTCATTTTTCTTTTGATATTTAAAATTTTGTTCTCTTGGACCCGTTGGATGGAAGCTTTATTCTCAAATATTTAATGCAATATTTAAATTTTGTGCATATTTAGCATGGCTAATGAGTTTAACTGAGAGCAGAACGGTGACCAGATTGATGGGTATTGATCTTGCTTCTTCCCAAAACTGGTTTGCTGAAGCATCAGTTGTTTATTAATTCTGTCCATTTTCTTTTCATTTTAAAAACAGATCTCTTTAAGTCATTTTCATAATTGGTGTGAAAGACTACTTGCATCTGGTTTTTAGATAAATCATCCTTTAATAATGTAATACATTCATACCATAAAGCATTTCTACAAATAACACAAACACTATAATACATTATATTTATAAAAAGATAGTATATTATAATAATTATTTCTCTTGTTTAATACAAGTGTGTTTTTTTTAATAATTTTTTTGCAACCATAGAGTTCTGACACTTTTTGAAAATTAGTTTCCCGCTGTTTTTTCCTTACAGTTTATGACTGTCTCATCATTTTGCAATCTTTTTTGGTCACTCGTGCCCTTTTCAGATTCATGCACTTATCTCCATCCTCAACAAACACACAGACCCTCTTCTTTCCCTCCATGGCATTTTCTCTCTCTTATTGAAGATTGTGACAGTAGTTTAGCTTGGCCCCAGGCTGTGCTGGGTCCCCTGCTGCTGTGTGAGTCGCAGTGAGAGGAAATCACTCATTACAAACACAAACAATGTTTGTTCTCCTGTGGTGGTCTTCTGTCTTTTCTTGCTTGTTTCCTCTGTTGAATCGCTGCTATTGCCCATTGTTGGATAAGCAATGAGATGATCAGTCCTATTGTGCAGTCTATGGTTGTGATCTATTTTTGCAGCATTTATTACCTTCTATAAGCATGAATGCAGAACAGAACCATCCCCCTATCCTCTGTGGCTGCGTTTAGTTTGTTCAATACATAGACCACCACCAAATATAAGTCACTTTGGATTAAAGCACTACGAATGCAAACATGTAAATGTTAACTGCGATCTCTATAAAGTGTGACTTTGTATAGTGAAACATTACATGAGTGTTCAAAGAGCCCGCTTTTTTTTTTTTTGAAAACTACCAAGTTTCAGGAACCATTTTTAAATTTAATTGTGTTAGTGATTTGTCTATCGTCTTTAATCATTGAGAGCGATACAAATTTACGTTACCATAAGGGAAATATTTAAAAAAAATGCTTCATACACATCAAACGCGAATCAAACATGTGACACAAGAAATGGTTCCACATTTAGCGAAGATGTTTGTCAGGTCTCTTTAAGGCCTGTTCACATCAACCCGAATTGTCGTTGCGATGCTCCGCCTCGCTATTTAACCACGGGCGCCAACGGGACATCACACATTGACCTAAAACAAACGGTTCCAATGTGACTCGGTTTTCACAGGACAGTGACCAATGAAATCTGACAATTTTTATGACGTGAAGAGGTGAAAGATCCGCTTGGTGGAGCTCATCTTACATTTTCATAGTGACTTGTACAGGAAACAGGAAAGAAATGGCTCACCACAAAATTTTTTTTTTCCTCCACATTTTTGACTAACAGTTCCTTGTGATCATTCACCAACAGTATAAACCATTCAACATCCATGATTTTTGTATTTTTTTTTGTGTGTGTGTGTACTTCGAATTTTCCTTTGTTGTCGTTTTCTTCGTGCTTGTCTTCTTCCTCATTTGGCGAGGTGAGCGTTTGTCGGAGCATTGCATCAATTCCTTGACGCAGACGAAGCCACCCTGCTGAGAAGACTGGTTTTAGAACATTAGTAACATAATTGTACATAAAATCTCATAGTTTATTGTGTAATAAAACACATTCTTAACTTTAGTCAAATATAATGCTGAAAGGTGTACAGTTACACTTTCCATTCAATAAGTTATGTAGAAAAACTATTTTATTTTGTTCGAGATGTCCCAACTCTATTTTATCTGCCATTTTTCATACACATCACAGCATTAGAGCACAACAGGTGCTCTTGCACTATTGCTCACTAGCATTAGTCCCCCTGCCCCAGTGGTTGCAAATAACAGTGTACAAATCTATGATCTTTATTGATTAATGACGTTGTAGGCAATGGTGAGAATTCAACTGTAGCCTCGAGCGTCATGAACCGTTCACGTTTTATGACCTTGCTGTGACATGAATGACATGAATGAAAACGTTTGTTCATCTTCTGACAAACACCATCAAACACCCTACTTCTCCTGTTATTTGACTTTCATCTACTTCCGCCCCACAGTCCACCCCTTACAGTTTTCCCTACAGCTCACAGTTTGGACCAGTCTCTTAATCCCATTCACAATTATCAAAAATCACAATTCTTGTTGTGCCCACTCTACATTTGATCTACAGATGTATAAATATTAGATGTAAATTGTTCTCACTACTGCAATATGCTTCAAACTGCAGTACTTGTACTTGACAAATGCATTTAAGTTGTAATGGCTGTTAGTTTTAATCATTTACCAAAAACCTTGTGCTAATTGCTCTAACAAAATTATACAACTGCCATTTCCTCATTGCACATGCTACAAATAATGTCCAATAACAGCAGAATTGGTCATGTAAAAAGGGGGTTATGTATTAACCAATCGCAAATCATTTTTAAGTTATTGTAAAGTCTGGTAAAAATAAAAGACAATGAAGCATTTTTTTTAACTTGTGTGTGGGTTTTTTTAATCTTTGTACTCATTTTTTTTTAAACTCAATTCGAGCAATAAGTACATTTTTTCATCAGTTAAAATTGTCCAGTTAGACCAGGGGTGCTTCGGTCGATCGCGGAGGTGCTACCGGTCGATCGCGGCGTGAAATTGAAACAATATCAGCCGATCATCCATCCCGTCACAGTTCAGTAAAGTTGGCTGCACGGATTCGGTTTTCTCTGCTCAATAGCTCGAGACCAGAATGTTCTTAGTAAACAAATAATACCTATTTTTAATCTGTGTTATGTAGCGGACAAACTACAAAATGTTTTTTATCAAAACAAGTTTCCCTCTGCATTCGCAGAAACACATTACCGTCTATGCGCAACCCGCTGACATGGAATCGCTTAGGAACCGTCTGCAAATTACCGTCTGCAAATTCTGTAAAATATGTTTTACCCAGAATATGCTTAATAACTTCATTCTAAATTGCTCTATTATAACCAAAATCAAGCAACACGCCACTCCTCACCTGCATATTGTACTGTACGACTCAGATTCAATAAAAAATTAAAACATTTATTAAAGAATCATTTTTATTCTTGATTATTTGCATCAAAGCTCAATTGCTCCCATAAAAATCACTCTATTTCCACCCAATTCAGGTCACACACAACTGTTCTAATGATTCAATTCCGTGCAAGTCATCAAATTAAACTCACGTTATTACAAAAAAAAAAATTAATTATTATGTGTGTTTTGTCAATTCTCAACAAAGTTGAAAATAATTGTTTGTTGATTGATGTTTTACATTTTTGTTGGGGGTAGATCACTTTGACTTGGTCATTTTAAAAGTAGCTCACAAGCTGAAAAAGTGTGAGCACCCCTGAGTAAGACGCATATCTTGCCTTAAACGATTAAAGCCCACTTTCTAGTCTAATGATCTAGGCTCTTGTGAAGTGTTTGGTTGTAAAAACAACAGTTCTTAATGACACAAGAGGGCAGGGTCAGCATTAGCTCCGAATCTTGTAAACAGACATACTCCAAAACAAGTTATTTTGAACTGAGGTGTTCTGATGCTGTTTCAGACTGCACGATTTTGAGTGGCAGACAATTGCATGGGACTGGCCAGAATCGCAGGCAGATCAGAGCTCGCGCAGTGTGAAGACTCGCTTCCTGAGAGTCGCAGGGCATTCGTGAGATAGTCAGCATGCTCAATATCTGGATCAGTCGGCGAGTCGCAGTGTGAAATGTGATCCGACTGAAATAACCTCTGTGATCGACTGCAGGGAGAAACTCGTCCAGGGCAACATGAAGTTGTGGAGGAGTTACAAAAGCATAGACGGCGTATATAAACAGTGGTTTCAGATCAAAATGGGCTCTCTTTTGCTTTATTTGGACCCAGTGGATTACTTAAATATTTTCACGCTCTCATTTTTGATAACAATCCTGGTCTTGCGCTTCAGTGTGGCGCACATGACCCCCGCTCTCTTTTTAAAACAATTCACTGCGATTCTGTCTAAAGTGGTGCTTCTGATAGTCCTTCAATGTGAAAGGATCTGCAACACGACTGCTGTGACAAATCTACAGTCTGAACCTGGCTTTAGTGTGTTGCATGGACATCTGATGTGCCAGGTGTTGGCCAGATACAATTTTGTTCTTTTAAGGATATTTTGAAAATATTTGCTTTGTCTGTACACAATAAGTCGACTACCACTAAGAGCTAGAATGAAAACTGACTTGTTTCACATTTGAGTGAGACTTTTTTTGTAATCGACGTATGAATGAATGTTCTCTCCCAGCCCTCGACAGCTTGTTTATTAAAGGAATTACATTGAAAGCACTGACAGCGGCACATAAGCTCTGCTCTGCTTCTGTGGTTTTAAATCACTTTTCTACCACCCGTCAGGAGGATTTCATTTTTCTTGTCTCACACACACCCGTGGCTTTAGGAAATCTTGTTTAATCACAGGCTGGGTAATTCAGAGCTGTGTTTCATGTTTCAAGCAGTACAATTAGCTTGCATTTTTTTCAAAGAGAAGGTTTGGTCAATTGTGAAAATGCATCAGTTGATTCACGTGAAAGTGTGGCGTCTTGGTGAAGACGTCCAGCAGTTTGTTGAACATTTTTCTTCTGTGGTTTTCTTTCTCTTGTAAAGCTGTCCTTTATACTAGACACTGGGGAGCATATGGCACAGCAAGACAACAGTCTGCAGAAATTACTGTTATTTTTCCTTGCTACCACTTCCTTCAAATAAACCTTTGAGTTCTACCCAACAGCTACAGTTCAAAACAAGTCCAAGTTTGAAAGTGTTTAGCAGTGTTTGGTTGGCAGAGAAATAAGGCTAAAAGAAAGAAAACGTACAGTACTGTGCAAAGGTTTTGGGCTGGTGTAAAATGCTGGAAACATAGAATGCTTTCAGAAATGTAAATAATGAATGTTGTTTTTGTAAATGCGAGCCGACAAAAATCAAAACGTAATCAGAATTTCTTTTGTTTTTTTATCATTTTGATTGCTTTCTTTTTGTTTTGTCATTCATTCATTTTACAATCCGCTTATTCCTTTTTGGAGTCACGGGGGTCTCCAGCGCACATTGGGCAAGAGGCAGGGGTACACCCTGGACAGGTTGCCAGTCCATCGCAGGGCAACATTCGCTCACACATTCACACCTTAGGAGAATTTGGATCATTCAATTAACCTAACCGCATGTTTTGGGATTGTGGGGGAAACCAGAGTACACGTGCAAGCACGGGGAGAACATGCAAACTGCTTCCACGATGGTCACCGTCAAGCCTCGAATCGATAACCTTCTAACCGGAATGCGACAGTGCTTTATGTGAAATAATTTATGTGAAAAAAGCAAGCAATTTTTTTGGTGAGCACTTTAAATTCATTAAACTTCATCGCTTTAAACAATTTCAAATAATTAATCACTTTAAACAATACCAGACATCACTACAACTATAGATGTGTATGTGAGGAAAAACTCAAGAAGGTGTTGTCGTTTATATCAAAGAGTTAGGTGCTATTTTGCCCATGGTGCAGATTGAACTGCAACACAAGACTCTATTGTCTCAAATGTACACATGCCAGCGGAGAGTGAGTAATGGAAGCAAAGATCTGAATGAACATTCACTTAATGTTCATTTAATGAAAAAAAAAAAACAGATTTGTCAAGAAATGAGAAAGAGTATAGCATTGTGTATTGTTGGGTCCCCTCTTGACATAGTTCAAAGTCATGCCAAGAAGAGAGATGTAATAATTTACTACTTAAAACATTCGTTTTTTCTTTTAAATAGTCAATAGACAGACATTCAGCTTTAATTGAATCCATAAGGGGTTTATCCATTTTCTATGTAGTGGAAGTGAGGTGACTGCTCACTCCATTGCTCCATGGCTGCTGCCTCCCATTCACAGGTTTTGCTGAGGTAATATTTGCTGTGCAGAGAGAGAAATGAGCTAAAGCGGGGGAGGAAGTGATGGGGGAGGGGACGATTCCTCCAGCAAGCATGCAGTATTCTCCCGATGAATAAACCGTTGTGCCAGAGCTCTGCCACTGCCCTTCTGTACAGCCCAGAAAGAAAGAATGTGTGTGTTTAGGTTTGTTTTCTTTGTGTGAGTCTGATGAGCTCAATTGATAGAATTGTTCCACCATGTGTGGTTGTTGCTCTTCCAGTGTCTGAATATCAGATTGTCTGTTAATTACAAATACAGATGCCTGAAGATTTTAAATGAGACCCAGGAGTGTGTCCTGAAGTGAACCGTCCCAGGTCAATACTCACTCATGTCTCCCCTTTCAGCTTTCCACTCTCATTTCTTTTTGGATTTCTTTCGCAGTTTATCCACAGGACTCAGATGCAAGCTGCACGGCCTACTCTTGCAACGAACAACCCCTCGATTCGACCAGGCTCACAGACCCCCACTGCGACAGTGTATTCTCCCAATCAGCCCATCATGATGACCATGACACCCATGGCCTTCCCGGCCCAGACACACCAATACTACATTCCCCAGGTAGAGTCTCGAGAGATTGCAGTTAATGAAGTAGACATTTTATATGTTTTAAGGGGTAGAAATAATAAATTTTACTATTTTAAGTCTTATAGCAGTAAAAATGTTTAATTAGAGTTTAGTGTTTCTATTCAAAGAATATGTTGACATAAAATGAGAAATGGTGAATAATTATTTTCCTATCTTTTTTTTAAAGAACCACTATGCAATATTTCATCACCAGATGTCACATTACAAGACAATAAGAAATTTTAGTTTATTTGCCCATGTTAGCTTAGCTTGGCATAGATCGTAGGCTATGTTCACACTGCAGGTCTTAATACTCAAATTTGATTTTTTTTTTTTGAATGCTCGTTCACATTACTGATTAAATACGACACAAATCTAGCCTGTGTGTCAATGTCTGCTGTTACACACCTGCACAGAAGAGGAGATAATGTAATGACGCATTGACGCAATTTAAATATTGTAGAGAATGCTCTGCTAGTAGTTTTGTGGCTTTGTTGAAGTTAATGTGATCTGAGACAATCTTTATTATCATGAAATAATATTAAAGAAGAAGATTGTAATGGGTGGCACATTGGTGCAGTAGGTACCACTGAGGCATTCCAGTTAGAAGGTTATTGGTTCGAGGCTTTCTGGCGGCCTTCCTGGAAGGAGTTTGCATGTTCTCCCTGTGCTTGCGTGGGTTTCCTCCGGGTACTCCGGCTTCCCCCATAATCCCGAAAACATTCGGTTATAAGTGAATAATCTAAATTCCCCTTAGGTGTGAATGTGTGAGTGAATGTTGCCCTGCGATGGACTGGCGACCTGTCCAGGGTGTACCCTCGCCTCTCACCCAATGTGCGCTGGAGGGATTAAGCGGGTTGGAAAATTAATGTAATGAAGGAGACCAAGACAAAGATAATTTTTGGGGGAATTATGGCATATGTAAATACGAAGTTACCTAACGACACAATATTACTTGTGCTTTTTTTAAATGTGTCTCTGAGCACCTTCCTGAATTGATTTAGCTCAAAACACTCTTCGCCAGCAATATTTAACGCATTTGAATATGAAATATTGAATATGAAAACATTGGATACACGTACTTGGTCTTGAAAAAATCTGACACACCTCAGATCTAGGATCACATATGAAAGTTACCTGGGTCTGCGTACTAAACATAGCTATAGAATCCAAATTGACCATTTCAGTTTAAAGTGGTCAATATTTCCATAATTATATCATGTTTGAAACATTTTGAAACATGACTTTTTTTGAGATGCATTATACCATTACATTAGTGGAAAATTGTGTTGGTGATCTGAAGTTCTTTTCAAGTGTTAAAAAAGTGTTTAAAATTATATTTTAGGAAACAAAACATTTACACGTCAAATTTATACTGTTCCTTTATCTTGAAATTTGGGACTTTTTAAATCTTTGTAAAATGTTGGTGGAGAAAGTCATTTGTCCATCTGTTCACAATTTTTCAAGCTGCAGGTATTGTTTACATTTTTAGATAGCTTGCATGCAATGTTTCTTTTTTTCTTTTTCAATGTTTCATGATACAACTGTGTTTGATTAAACAAAATGTCTTTAAAATATACTTTTAAAAGTTTACACAATTAACTGAAATAAGCTTCCTAATAATACCAGTACTGCAACTCTTAATTATATTAAACATTTCACAAAAGTGAATCACAGAAATAAATTATTTTAATATTTCAGTTTAATGGTGATTATTTGAATGAGAAAGTTGTGATTTTGAATGCACCGGAAAAATGCGCCTTTGAGGGATTTCAGGAGCACAAACACTACATAATGGTTTCAAATTTAAATATATTAACAATAAACAGAACTAAAAAGCTAACGAACTTTAAAAACCTGCTGAAATAACTAAATGATCCCTTTTTCAGTTTCAATAAGCTGATCAGATGTTTATGGATGTCAACATCAGCAGGAAACTAAAAAATCCATTGAAAAGTACTGCATAGAGCAGAACACTACATGGATATGTGCTCTTCTGCTGCTGTCTCTGAAATGTAAAAACAGTTTGGATCGAGTGAACAAGGATTGAGGTAGAATTGCAGATACGTACTATTTCTGAAAGGAAGTGGCTCATTGCAAGTAGTCCATTACATCACACTTGTGTGCAACAACAAGTTCAATTCAGGCACTAAATTGTCAAAAATGGTTAAAGTACAGTTCGTGAATATATGAAAAATTATTTCTTTAATGCAAACTGAGCAATAATTGCACAAATTGACCATTGAAACTATTGAAATACCTACCTGTAGTTGAGCTTTTGACATCCAGTTGTTCAATATTAAAACCTATACCTACATGACTGACTTTTCTGATTCTACATTGTGTGCTTCTATTCTCAGTATCGGCATAGTTCACCCTATGTGGGACCTCCACAGCAGTATGCCGTCCAACCACCAGGGTCTGGAACCTTCTATCCCGGACCGGGCCCTGGGGAATACCCTGCTCCTTATGGCAAGTACAGATCACTCAGTAGTGCACACTTCCGATCAAGCCAGCTTGCGTCACACCCAGCTGGTTCATATTAGCTGCAGGTAGTTTGTGTGATAAACTAACTGAGAAATGACCCCGTTTCCGGAAAGCGATCAACTCTGAGGCGGTTTAGATCTGATGTTAAAGCTGCTCACACTGAGATATGACTCACTTTTTTTCCTTCTCTTTCTCTTTTTTAACAAAAGCTGCTGGGCCGCAATATTACACCAGCCAGACCGTGTACCCACCCTCTCCACCAATCATAGTGCCCGCACCAATGCTACCTCTACCAACCAAGCGTGAAAAGAAACCAGTGAGTATCTAAAGCAGTCTGCATCAGTTTATAAATGACAAGGGATCTACTTGGGTTTAGATTCCGTTTAGATTGATAAGGGTTGGATTTAATCCCTGTGGTCATGGCTGGTAGGCCCAGATTAAATGTGGAAATACTATTAAAAGGGATTTTTATCAAATGCTAGTTTTCCCTCAGTATTGGACTTGGCTTTTTGTTATTATCTCATGCTACTGTATTAAATTTCCTGAATTTAAAGTGGAGAATAAGTTTTGAATTTGTCTTGGAATTAAGTCGGTGTCATCTGCAATTGTCTGGGAGTTTGGCTAAATAGAAGTGTTTAATGGAAAGCCAAAATGAGAATTCAGCTTTGCAAGAAATTAATCTTGGCTTCTTCATTTACATCAGCTCATAATTAATTAACTTGCTGGGTAAGTAGAGTAATTCTCCAGTGAAGCCTGGAAAAATGTGATGTGGCTGTAAACAGTCTATTGCGTCGGATCTACTTTTTTTTATATACGTCTGCATTTTTTTAAAGACTAAATTTTAATCGAAAGTGTTAAAAGAAAATGGAACATATTACAATTTTACTATTAACATATTACCAAAACTTTATTGTTTCAAAATTTCATTCTAAGAATGAAGAAAGAACAAATATTGTGAAATTATCTCTATTCATAATCTTTATTTTTGTAAATGTGGGTTGACCAATATTTTATTCTGTAAGTTATTTTTTCCTTTAATGAGTTAAGGAAATAAGCATTTGAAGATGTCACACAGGCAAAGGTATAACTTTAATTTAATATCAGCTTTATGTAAATAATGATTTGAAAATAAAGAAGATTAAAAATGATTTTAACACAAATAAATTACGACAAAATTAAGATTTTTACTTTTACTGCATTTTTATCAGATAAGTGAAGACCATAATAAGCCCCAATTATGATTTTGATTCATTGTGTTATTTGTTTTTGGTAATTGATGCACATGCACAGGTAAACACTTACATTGTCTTATTACATGCAACCTTTTTTTCCAGGGTTAATGACTCCCAAACAACATCTTTTGTGATTCGTTCAGACACAATTTGTTTTTAGACTTAAGTCTGTTGTGATTGAATACTGACTAATTTGAATATCTTAAGATCTCTACTATAGAGTGAACTTTGTTAAACAGAGGGCACAAAGTAAGCTGTGCAGCAAACACAGCAAAAACATGTCAAACATATCTTTTGCATGCCACAAATAACGTTGATTCAGACTAATGATGTTGCGGACACTGGTAGCATAAGCTTGATCGCATTTCTAATTGCTGGAGGGGTCTTACATAAAGAAACCAGCTTGATTGACATATTTTGGACCAAACAATGCAGAGAAAAGAAGAAACAACTACCAAAAACACAAGGTGTCTGGTTAAATGTTGAGTGCTCACAGTATTTCAAAATCCTGCCCCTGAAGCCTGGCACTCTCTGGACACCTACTCTGATCACTCTCAAATGAAATTGTCCATAATAGACATATAATATGTTTGAGTTTTGATGTGGAAGAGTTTATTTCTTGAATTGGCATAAAGGAAACTATAATCATACAAACTGGTTCTGATTGGGAGGAATAAGCCGGGTCCAAAAAAACTGGGAACTTTTTAGCTTTTTATGTCTGTGGTATGGATGAAAACATTACGCACATTAGGCATCTCTTGGCTGATTCTCAGCATGAAACAACCGGAACAACTTATAGCTAGCTACTGCTATGCTTTTTTTATGCTCATTTCAGCGACTCTGTCAAATCTCTCTTATTAGTGACAAAAACCGATAACTTGATACACAAATTACTTTTATAATAAAACCTTTTTTTTTTTCTTCAAAAATCACTTATAGGGGCCATGAATTTTTAAGGCCATGTATTTTTTGGTTTGCTTTATACCCTTTCATTTGCAATTGGCATATTTCAATGCGTCACTCTAAGACTTGATCAGTGTGCTCTAGTGGGTTTGTTGTTTTGTGCTATTGTCCTCCCAGATCCGGATCCGAGACCCCAACCAGGGTGGAAAGGACATCACAGAGGAAATCATGTTTGGAAGCCACACTCCTACTCCTCCTGGTGTGCACCCTGCCTCCACCCCTACCCCACCCTCTGGTCGACTCTCCTCAACCCCGACCCTACCCACAGGACGCTTGTCATCCACACCCACCCCACCACAGGCAAGTCTGACACACACCGTAATTACGGAAGTCATCAGCTTTCCAGATTTTATGTTTTTCACCTTAGCTAACGTTGGCCCTAATGCGTTTTTACACGCATTCCTGCATTGTGTGTGTATTTAACACGTCCTTAATAATTAGCAGTGATTTAGCTCTCTCTGCTTGTGTCCCTGGCTCAGCTGTTTTAAGCTTACCTGTCTAATGCTATATTCCAGACATGTACAGCCCCCCACTATCTCTCTCTCTCTCTCTCTCTCTCTCTCTCTCAAACACTCTCTCTCGCTCTCCCTCCTCTTGTGGATTAGTTCCAGCTCACGCAGTCTGCCCCCAATCTAATCCCTCTGAATACTGAGAGTGTTAGGCTGTTGGCCGCACCATTATATGCTTATTTAAATGTTGTCTTCAGACAGTCAGGGAAAAGAGTAATTGATAAAGCTTGTCGTCATGCAGATAAATTATAAAAAATAAGCACAAATGGCAACAATGGTGCACAAATGGTGAAGCATGATACTTTAAATCTGTGATTAAACATGTCCAAAGGTTATTACTTTATATTGGAATGTGGCAAATTGCGCCTTTCTAGGTGTTTGAAAATAAATGTGGCACATAGATGTGTTTACCACTGCCGTATAATTATCATATCACCCCTTACTCTAATAGCCTTTAAAGATTTGTGAAGCCCCATCCCTAATTATTGACAGAACCTCTCAAATATGTTACTTTGCCACCAAATTTTAGTAACGCACAATTTTACTTTGTATGGCTTTGCTTTCATTGTGATTATCCGTTCTTGAACTATTGTTTTTATTTTATTTTTTTATTTTGAACAAATCTTTGATGTGACTCAGAAGGATGGAATCGTGTCAGAGAGGGATCCGTTCAGTGGCGCATATGCAGCATGCTTATGGTTTTCTGAGTTTATGTCGTTCTTAAAAACGAAAGAACTAAAAAAAAGAACTTTGGTTACTGGCTTGTACTGCATTGGTTAACATTACAGAGACTTGACAAAAGAATGAAAGGGCTTGAGAAAATATCTAATATTAATCAAATTGATTAGATAAATTCTGATTCCGGGCCAGACTACACTTATAAACGTCAGAGAGAGGTACTATGTCGAGACTTAAACCTAAAGACTTGTTAACTTGACTAAACTTGACAAAAAACCAAGGTAGGCTAAAGTAATATTTTTTTTTTTTTTGTCTATCATTATAGTTTTGTTTTAATTGTAGTGTGATTCACGTTTGTATATAAAGTGGAAGTGTTGGGTAACCCACATTTTATTGGTATTTAACTAAAAGAAGGAAATGAACTAAATGACTTTGGATTGGTCTTTCTGATGCTGCTGTGCAACCCTTACATAATTATCTATATTTAATATGGCAGTGCTGAACAAAATGCCATGCCAATAAAGCAGCGGATAAGTTCGGACACTTGTGGTATTGCGATGGCACAAATCAACAGCATGTTTAATTAAATGAAAAATGTACAAATATACTGTTTAGTGTTTCCATTAATACAAATGTGCTTTATACCTCTAACGTGCTGGTTGCACTACAAGTTTTCCAAATTTTTTTCTGGTCAAACGAATGTGACTATCCCATACTGGAAACACAAGCCTGTTTGTTGACCGATTCCACTCCAACAGAAAGTTGAGCTGCAGTGAGTTTAAAAAAAGTACCATGTGATTCTTTTGGGAGGTATCTGATTGGAGATGCACGAGCTTTTGTATTTAATTTCAGTATTGCTCTAAAGTTGAGTGCACATTGTTACAATTCAGTTCTATTTTGAATCGATCACTCAGCAGCGATCTGACCACAACTAAAGTGAGCGATTCATGGCCAGAATTCACTTGAATCGAGACCTTCTAGATGCAAAATTCATTTCCATTTTCATCCTCTTTCACCTTAAAGCACCCCAGCAACTGTCAGACCCCTGAAGAAAGCATGTATGCCACCCCACCTCTGAGACTCTCAGACAGCCCTGCGCTCATGGATGGCAAACCCAGCTTAGGTAAAACTCTTATTGAGTTGAACATTTATATCTGTCTTTTTTTATGTCATGGTTTTACCACCATCTTCTTTTGATCCTTGAAGATGACAGGCCGAAAATGGAATCTGTGTCCTTAAAGTCTATATCTCCAGGACCCAGACCTTCAGAGCCCTGTTTGGAGAGAAGTCTTCCATTACTTGCCACTTCTTCATCAGAGGTGGATTTTCCTTCCAATTCTTCAAACAGCTGCATCAAAGCCACCGCTGCAGGAGAACCAGAATTTATTTCTACTTCAACCACCAGTGCAAAGATGTTTCATGATATATCCAGTGAGGATTCTCTTCCGGAATCTTCTTCCAGATCATCTGCTTCACCTTCCCCCTCTCTCAAAGTAGTAAATGGAATTGTTGAATCTCAAACGGCAAGCTATGAAGAGCCCGAGGTTGAGGAAGCCAGCAAGGTGGCATTATCCTGTGAGGGTATGTTATTCAGGAAGGAGTCCTGTCATGAAGTTCCAGTGGCCTTGGAGGAGCTCCAGGCTGAGCTTCTTCCTTCTCGAGGGGCACCTTTAATCCCTTCCGTTCACAGCTCTTCAGTCTCCTCTAGAAGCACATCTGTCCTCGCTCCACCACCTGGTTTAGCTCCACTAGTCCAGTCGATTGGGTCGCTCGAGGAAAACCAATGCCTTGTGCAAGAACAAATGAAGACTCAAATTAGTCCAGAGTCTCATGCTCAGAACAACTCTAGAAAATTCCTGTCAGGTATGAGATGGTGAATAGATCAGCCATAGTTAAATGTTTAGTCAACCGATCACTGATTGATTTCTCCTTTCTGTCATAGCTGAAGCTTCACCAAAGTCTTGGAAGAAACCAAATGATGAAGTGGTGATGATAGAAACATTGATGAAGGAGGATGGGGTGAGACTGTCTATCTTTTAACCAAAATAGAGACACATGTCTATTATTGAAAGAAAATGTAACATAGTATAATATCAAATGACTATTTCTTTATGCATCATACCACAAAACACAAAAATATTTTTGAATATATCTCCTGTAATTAATTTTTTATTACGTCTGTGTGTGTGTGGTTTGTTTGTTTGATTAACCAAGTCAATCACGTCCCCCAAAAATGAATCCAGATTGATCACAGAATTAATATTTACCCCTACAACACTTTAAAACCGAGGTTAGAAGTTTACAGTAGTTTTCTGAGCTTAACAAAATAAACACTTTTTAACAGGTTCAGTGTTATGTTTGAGCAATTTTTTTTAATCTTTTATTAATGGTATTGTGTACTTGAAGTTTAATGTATGTCGATGGCAGATTCTGGAATAATCTAAATCTGAGCAGAGAGCACAGATTTAAGAAGTCAAGATTTAAGAACGACAAGAAATTGTAAGAAAATATTTCAAGCTCAAATAAATAAATAAATCTTAAAGACTTTAGCAGAGTTTTGAGTTTGGATTAAAACTGTGATGCGAGTCTGGTTTCAGCGGCAGCTGTTTTCAGTTGTATGAGCAGATAACATACAGATCCATTTGTATGTTATTAGTTCTCTTGCTGGAGATGCCCCTTAATGTTCCTTATAATGTATAAATGCACGTTAGCATTTGCTTTTTAACCCTCCTGTTACCCTAAAATCTGTAAACATCTTTTTTTTCTTTTTTTGTAATTTAAAACCTCCTTTTAGTGTGTGTTTTAGGTTAGTGTCGGTAATTTATGCCTTTTTTTTGAACACTTAACAACACTACTCCCCACTTCCTGCTCCTTTGACATACAGATTACTATATAGACATTTAGAACTATAGACATATTTAGAAGTCAGCATGAAAACTCAGTTTCACCTAAAATTGGAAACAGTGAAGTAAAAGTTTCCATTGATGGAGTAATTAAAGCTGAAATGCTGATTTTATGTTTTAGATAAATAGATGGATGGATGGATGGATAGATAGATAGATAGGTAGGTAGGTAGGTAGGTAGGTAGTTGAAAGACAACAGAAAGGTCTGGATTATCATTCTCATCTGAGGAGGATGCCTCATAATCAGGGTCCTCCTCAAGATTATCCTCTGTCTCAGACACTTGACCTCTAGGTCACTTTCACTGTCAAAAACCTGTGACAAAATGTCACTGACATGAATCCTTCTTTTAAAGCTTTGCACCTCCATAGCTTTTCACCTGTAAACCATGTTATTTATGTTGTCCCCTCCCACAAAAAAACAATGGAAATATCAAAGTCCTTGTGAGAATTAGGATTCCCCCTGTCCATGTTGATGACCTCTGGCAGTAGCTCTCACAATACTACAGATATGGTTGTGCTAGTTTTTTTTTTTTATCATACTTAATATAAAATAAATAGGATATTATAATGAACTCAGTACCACAGCAAACATGTGTACATTTTTATATTTCTTCTGTTTTATTTAGCCAGAAGACCCTGGGGTCAAATTGACCCCCAGGAAAACTGATTTGACCAAATGTGTAAAGGATATTGATATAAAAGTTAATGTCATGTTACTTTTATTTTTACCAAGTTCTCCCCATTAAATTAGGAAAAGTCATTCACTGTGAAGCAAAGAAAACATGCGTACACGTACATACGTTTAACACTGACTGAATGGCGTCATATTGACCCTAAGGATAATAGGAAGGTCAATACGGCGCTTACAGTGCCCTGCACATACACTGTACATACTTCATCATTCTGAACACTGCTCAGGTTTGCTGTGTATCTCCTCTCCGACCCACGAGAGACTTGCATTCACATTTGTTCTTTGTGAAAAATCTTGTGCTGATACGATACGATTACTGATTTCCCAATAATAAACATTCAATTTCTCCTCATCTGATATCACAACCGTCTGGTGCTTTGCTGCTTTGCTCACATTAGGAGGAGACCTTGAAGGATTGCTCTGCTGGAGATCAGGTGCTCTCACCGCCAAGCTTGGGGACCTTCAGCAGCCCCTTCACAGTGCTGGAACAGCAGGAGAAGCTCTCAGAGGAGAATGGGGAAGTAGAAACGGAGCCCTTGAGGAATGGGGTGGAGACGGAGAGCACAGATAGTGGGGTCACACTCGGGGACAGCAGGGGCTCCATGTGTTCCCCCACTCCCCTCATCCAGGAAGGTTAGAGTTTCATTCATTTTATTCAGTCAAGCCATTACTAATATAATCACCACAGGTGCTCCCAACTTTTATTGGATATGTATAAAGGGATTGGGCTCCTTCTGCTTTCATGGGATTTGTAAATATTTTAAAAACTGTGGAAAGTGGGTAATATTTACTTGTACTTAATCAGTGCTAGACATATTAAGTAATACTAAAAATTGAGGATGAATTTAGATTCCAGTGTAGCGTTGATGTTGGATCTTTGTAAATATTGAATAAAATGCTGAATTCCTTTAGCTAATGTTGTGTTGAAAACAGCTAACAGAAAGATACTCAGATTGTAGGCAAGAGAGCATCAAGCTTTTCAGTTTAGACATAGAAAGTATCATCTTTGTGTTCAGTTGACCTAAGCCCCCACCCTTGGTAAGTGTTGCTGACCCATGCAGTTAGAGAACTATTGTTTTTCAATAGATGCAAAGGTCCGTTTCGGGCCACCTTTTACAAAAAGTCACCAGATTTCATCAATGGATGTAAAAATGAGGACTAAAAATGTGATTAAGAGCAACTTGATGAGGAAACAGTGGATAAAAGAGTTTATATTCCGATGGGTTTCTTGAAGTTCAAATAGACTCATAAATGCTATAACATCCAGGGTCAAATCATTTGGGAAAACACAGATTCCAGTTTAATCTATTAACTTTAACAGCTAATAAACTACACGGTTGAATTTTTTTAACTTGAGTGCTAAGAAATTAGAATTTAACTCAATTACTAAGTCTTAAGATATCTGCTGTCAGTAATCCAATGTGCTTCCAGTTTCTTTATTTATACAGTTCTTTATTCTTAAACTTACACTGTCTAAGTGCTCGACTGTGATTGAGATTTCACTCTTGAATTGTGTGAAATGTGATTTCTTAAAGGGTAGGTATGTCAGATTTATTTTTCCCATTTGTTGATAGGATTCTAGTGTTTTTATTTGAAGCTTTAACAAAGCAAGTTTTTTTTTCAAAGGTGTTAAAATAGTATAAAAACAAATGTATGCACTTGTTTTGGAGCTGAGGCTGGATCTAAGCGCTCTGGATTAAATATATTCAACCAAACGTTCACGTTTTTCACTTGGGTCCAAGTTCATGAAATTTGGTTCATGATTAAAATATATCTATTGATTCCTCACTGGTTTAGTCGTTCAGTATATGAGCATCACATCCTACGTGATTGAGGATTGCTATTTGCAGGTCCCCTTTAAATAATCCATGTTTGTTTATGTTGCTTGTTTTGTAATGTGCATTTCACATTGAAACGATCTTGTATTATTCCCACCCTAGGTCTTATGCAGACTGATGGAAAGCGACAGTATGACCGTGACTTCCTTTTGGGCTTTCAGTTCATGCCAGCCTGTGTGCAGAAGCCAGAGGGACTGCCTCAAATAAGCGACGTGGTGCTAGACAAGGTGCTTTGTTAGACTATTTCTCTCATACAGTGGTACATCGAGATACGAAATTAACCTGTTCCAGGGTGGAACTCGTATCTCAAATTTTTTGTATGTCAAAGCAAGATTTACATGTAAAATGCCTAATCCGTGCAACGGCTCTCAGAAACAACAGTATAAGTTGATAACAAAAAAAATCAAGTAACATTTCTTCAATCCTTAAATCTACACATTGTTAATGTAATAAATGACAATAAAACAAAGAAAACAGAATAAAATAAATGTGAAACCTTGCCTTGCAAGTGAGTCAAAACCAAATACCAACACGAAACCAACGTCCTTAAAGAAATAACGTTTATAAAGTGGAATGTGCTGCTCTTTGGCGCAAGTTAGAGGAGAAGTTAGCTTTGTCTCCGAACAGCAGTTTCCACTTTATAATGTCATATTTTTAGGACACCTGGACTAAAACCTTTATTACAACACATTATTGGTAATCTACACATAATTTATATGTGTTGTAATAAAGGTTTTAGTCCAGGTGTCCTTACTTTTTTTTGCTTAATTTAAAACCAATTTTCAAAGTTTCAGCGCCTTTTACCTTTGTCTGTCAATGGGACAGTGGTGCGCCAGGACCCAGATGCGCCGCAGAGAAGAACTGTTAGTGAGTTTACTGCAGTCACGTGACCCCCAGCATCGACATTTCAAAATGTCATCAATGTAGTACTCGTATGTACGTATTTCTTGATCTCTCGAATTGTGTTTTTCATATCTTGAAGCAAAATACGTTCCGAGAGACCTTTCGAATCATTTATTTTTCGTAACGTGAGACATTTGTATCTTGAGGTACCACTGTACATTTATAAATGTGCTGATTTTTGAATGTTGTAACAATAGTTTTATCTATAATCTGAACTTAGCCCCTTAAAAATACAAAGAACTGAAACTCATTAATGCATGATTGTTTTCCTATTGTCGATTGTCAGCCAGTATCCTACATTCTTCAAAACATCCTATGATGAGTTCAATGCATTTAAAATGTTAAAGGAACACTTTTTTTAAAGTCTCCTTCTCATCTGGAAGATAATAAGTGGTGTTTTACTCTTATTAAACTATTCAGCTCTTCTCCAGATTTGGCAATAGCACTTTTAGAATAGATTAGCATAGATCATAGGATTTCAATACAAACTAGATGGCTAAAGGTGGCACATAAACTTTGATGTTGGCCAATGTCACAATAAGTGAAATAAACCAACCCCTATGTCTTTATTATTTTCCTAAACTAAAATATAGATATGACATGTTGGTTGCCATGGTAAACAGCATGGTTGCTATGAAGGGGTCAGACACACTATGATGTTGCCTTTGCCATTATACATTATTTAAACAACCCCATTTCTCCATTGCATACCAAAGCTGAGAGACTTTGGAGAATTTGGTTGCTAGGGTAAACTGTTTAGTTGCTAGGCAGCGGTCAGTGGTATCATAAAAAATTAAGTTGTTACTATGAGTGATATTTGATTTAGTTTCTCAAAATTTTACCCCATATTAAGTAGATGGAAAATTTCCCAGCATTCTCAGCGATTTCATAGAATTTATTTTGTGGTTTTAGTATAGATATAACAACTTGAGTCAGGTTGGATGTCTTGGCTATGTTTGGTAGCTGCTGCTCGGTCTAGGAGGATATTCGTTTAGAATTTTTTTGTCTAAGGCAAAAGACAATAACATTAAAATCATCAAAGAGTTTTCAAATGAATACAATATTTTTCTGTAATGTAATGTAAATAAATTAACCTTTAGGAATTTTATTCCATCCCGGCATAATAGTCAAAGCTCTCACTCTTCATTTTCCATCGTTATTACAACATGATGTAACTCTTGAAACAGTAAAGTTTTAAACTTTAATTTGAAAGCTCTTTGATCATTTTATACTAGATTAAATGATCTATGCTAATCACCAGATTGAATGAAAACTCATGGTTAAAGAGATCTGCAGTACAAGCATGTTCTCTACCCTTTATCGGAGCTGCACTCTTCAACCATGTGAGACGTCCTGTTTGAATTAAAATTTCTTAACAATTATGTCATAGTTGGCAGTAAGCAGAAGATAAATGCCCCGCCCTTTTCAATGTGTGGACTTGTATTTTAGTCCTATCTTCTGTTGAGACACTTTATCTGTGTTTTCACTTAGTGTTTCATTTTTTGTTTTTGTGTATGTGGTTCTGTACCTGAACTTTGTACTTTCGGTTTCCCATTTTTACTCACACACAGCCTCACATCTGGTTCTGCCTAGTCTTGTGCCCCTCATCACAACTGAAGTGAACCGTAAACTGCTGAACACTTTGTTGTTGTATAAATAAAAACGTGTGCGTTTCTATGGTGGCGATTGTTTCCACTTCATGTTCCACAGCAAGGGTAGCTGATCTCACACCAATTATTCTCATACTGATTATGTTAAAGACAAGTTTGGTGCAGCTGGTCCAAGATCAGCCTGAGTACGAAGAAGGGAGATTGAATGTGTTTTCATTAGTCACAGCTGTGTTTCTCACTGCGCCCCCTGCTGGATTTATCGAGAGAAAAAATGTTTTTGTCTTTCAGATGAACCAAAATAAGTTGCCGCCAAGGTCTGTGGAGCCCAGGTTGATTTCCAGAGGCTCTCTGCTGGATTTCACTCCAGCGTTTGCTGACTTCAGCAGACAGATGGCAGGAGGACGAGGAGTACCTGTGAGTTAATATTTATGAGCTATAAAACGGGCCACAAATAGCTCAAACTCACTGCTGCATCCTCTTCACTAACAGTTCAGATCTTTCTTACTTTTATATCTCTATAATGTCTATGATGCATTCACACACTTGCGGTAAACCTTGATATCGGTCTTCTACCTATGGCTAGTCATCAGTTTTAATAATAAGTCCCACCAAATGTCTATGAACCAAACTGCACTAAAAGGTGACTGCAGCTCAGTCCAGTCCTCGTGTGATAACTTCCAACTGTCATGTCGGGGACTTGTACCTGCTCATCAAATGGAAGGAAACTGTGGTATATTCATATGTGTGTCCCAATTCGCACTTTAAAGTATTATATAATGGTAGCTCAGTGATCCCTTGATTGTTTACTTTTTCCAGTTCAGAAGTGAAGAGCAATGGACCCTCAAATAATTTTTTAAATAAGGCTTTTTTTTTAAGGAAATTAAATGTTTTCAGCAGGAATGACCTGGAAATAAATGTGTGATTTTTAACATTTTAACCAATTTCTTTCTTTTTTTAACAAAATAATAATGAAATTAACATATACTAAATCACTTGATGAGCTGACCAAGTGATTGACAAGCTTGTAACTAGGCAACCAAACAACTGTTGGAGGACGTAGTATGTACGTTTACCTTTTGCGCAATGTACTTTCCTGTTATAAAACCAGTGCCATAATTACTCCAATTGGGACGCATTTGAAGAACACTAGTTCCTCTATGTAAACAAATGTGTACTTTTTTTCTCTCTTTGCTTCGTTGTATTTATTTAAAAAGTATATTATTTAGGCCTCGAGCACTGAAGGTGTGTAGAACCCGATGGGGTGGGTTCTACAGTGGAAACGTGGAACCTGGTGGCAACCTGGAATATACAATTTTCTGCTTTTTTCAGCTTTTTTGACTTTGTTAAATTTATGTGCACATCAGCCGTCGAAAATCATTCCGCCATAAAGAAGAAGTTATTATATCTCAGCCGTACAATGTCTGATCGGTCCCAAATTTACCAACTGTCTGAACATATCTACAATGTACTCTCTCGGTTATAGCGCCACCAAGTGGTCACAGGAAATACAGCATTTAACGTTGATGAGGTACTTCTATTTTTACCAATTTGGACATATTTGACAGAATATTGGCCAAAACAGTACCAGAAAAATATATTGACTCACAAATATTTATACTCATTAGCGCCACCTAGGGATTATAATCGATTGTTATTTAATTTCACTGTATTGTTTGGTAATACATGGTGCTCCAGCTTTAATTTAGGCTGAGTTCCATTTCTCTTTTGCCTTTGACCCTATGACTACCCCAAGGGAGAAAGGGCTCTTGAATTGGGACGCCCCTGCACATTATTCCAGAATTGGGACGCCCCTGCACATTATTCCAGAAAACTTTGCAATTGTTTTGCTCTTTCAATTATTCTTTTGTTCATAGCCTCTAAATGTACGGCGTCTGCCGCCACGCAAGATCATCGTAAATGTGTCTGTGAACGATGACGTCCAGCTCACAAAGGCAGAGAACGCATGGAAACCTGGAATGAAGAGAGAGAGTGCCACAGACGACCCAGAGAACATCAAAACCCAGGTGTGACATGCTCTTATTGGCTAATCCCTTAGTTCTTTTTTTATGAGCAACATTCATCAATCTCTGTTCTGGTTATTCTGTTTTTATTTTTTGTTTGTTTGTTTATTTAACTTGATGAATACTGCAGTGTGTTGCTTGTGTCCCTTCAGGAGTTGTTCCGGAAAGTTCGAAGCATTCTGAACAAGCTGACTCCACAGATGTTCCACCAGCTGATGAAGCAGGTGACGGACCTGACAATCAACACAGAGGAGAGGCTCAAAGGAGTCATTGACCTTGTGTTCGAGAAGGCCATTGATGAGCCTAGTTTCTCTGTGGCCTACGCCAACATGTGTCGCTGCCTGGCTACGGTACGTTTTCAGCACCAATGGAGCTACATGTGCTGATTTCATAATTAACTTTCAGATCTTTTTATGTATCATCATTTTACAACATTAGTTTTTTTTTGTGCATCACGGTTAATTTGTTTCTTTTTATATCCAAATAATAGCTAAAAGTACCCACAGCAGACAAGCCTCACACAACTGTAAACTTCCGGAAGCTACTGCTGAACCGTTGTCAGAAGGAGTTTGAGAGGGACAAAGTGGACGACGTTGTGCTTGAGAAAAAACAAAAAGAGCTGGACTCTGCCACATCAGTAATTATTTTCATACAATTGTTAAAATTCGTTTTATTTGTTTAATGCATATCAAATCTGCATTTATTTGCACTGTAGGATTTTTGTGACTCTTTTTGTTTCTCCCAGTCTACAGAAAGAGAACAACTGCAGGAGGAGCTGGAAGAGGCTAAAGACAAAGCCCGGCGTCGCTCCACAGGAAATATCAAATTCATCGGTGAGCTGTTCAAGCTCAAGATGCTGACTGAGCCCATTATGCACGACTGTGTGGTGAAACTGCTCAAAAACCATGACGACGAGAGCTTAGAGTGTCTTTGCAGACTCCTCACCACCATCGGCAAAGACCTAGACTTTGAGAAAGCCAAGGTAACTTGCACAGCAGAAGTAGACTCTTAACTTCACAAGATCTAGAGCTCAAATGAATACCCCAAAATATTTATCAGTATCCCAAAAATCACTCAAATGATTACCGGTAGTTACCACCCACTCACTCACTCCATTGCAAGATTTACACCTTCAATCTCAGCTTTTAAAACCTCAAATTAAAATGTCTTTTCTGTGGCTAATCTGGAACCCTCTCAGGTGTTAAAGTTAAAGAATGATGAATAATCAAATAGGAAGAGTATTATTTTCAAACACTGGATCTAAAGGGGTTCCAGCTGGGCCCAATTGTTAAGCAATAGGGAAAATGTTTTCTGAGTTAATTTTTTCTTTCTCCCTGACCTTGCAGCAGAAAGAGGTGCTCTGCGTTTATTGACCTTTCTTGTTTTAACACGATTATATTTCTTCAAATCTAATTTTAAGATTGCTGTGATTTCTCTTTGTCCTGAAAGAGAGATGCGGACAGGTTTTTATTCTCTGTATTTTTGGAGTAATTGTCCTGCTGCAGATTACATTGGGGCCAATCATACGCCTCCCTAATAATATGGGATTACATGCATTTATCAGTGTTCAAAACGACATTAATCCTGAACAAATCTCCAACTCTGTTTTTAGAAATGCAGTCCCAAATATTTAAGTAACCTCCATTCCTTGATACTCAGTCCTTTGACAAACTCCCTTCTGCTTCAGCCAGATATTTCAAACAATCCAGTGCACCCATGTTTCTATGTTTTCATTAATACGTTAGTCTTTTGGCCTGTTTTTCCCTGCATAGGAGGTTCTCCAGACAATAGATAGGTGAACCTGAGTTCCACTGGTTTCTGCCGGTTCTGAGCTGATTGCACTGCTAGACTTTTTCCATTTCTAAAGGGTAATTAGCTTGATGTGTCTTGCATTTGCACAAAACCCGTTCCTTGTGTATTTTAAAGAGCTTAAACCGCACATGTTGAAACCCCAGTCTGCTTCAAAACCTTGCTCTGGGAGAGACCTTAATGATACAGTATAGCAACTTTGTGTCTTGTTGCTGTGCTCAATCTTGCCATGAAAAGAAGCCGTCTTTCTCAGCCTCACTTTGAGTTTAGCTGTTCCTGTTTTAAGCATCATACACAGCTGTTTCTGTTTCAGGCAATGACTTGACTTTCAATTTGTATGTGATATTGATGACCTTAAACAAATTCAATTTCCTTGGTCACAAAATCGGAAGTTGATGCAGACCGCATAGCTTTTGACCTGGGATCATTAGCCAAAGTATAAGACAGGCTTTGCCTCGTCAACTTCTCCCAAACGTTATTTATTTTTTTATTATTATTTTACTATGGATAATAATTGATCCTGATAATGCTATGTGATTATGTTTATTCTGCTTCTAAAAAATGTCCTCAGAAGTGTAATGCTCATTTTAGAGATAGTTTTAGCATGTGTTGTATTGCATCAGTTCATGCATAAACATGAGGCTGAATCTCTGTTAGCATTAGCTTAAACACAAACATGCCATCCTCACTGTCTGGGTCGGAAGCTAACTTTTCAAACACTGAGAGCTTTTAGATAAACAACATCCAGGGAGATGACCGAAGAGACCCATTTTGCATGACATCCCGCAGCTTCTGTTTGCCTTCTAGAGCTTGTATATTTATTTCTGCTTCACTTCGGAGTTTCTGGGCAGCTGTAGCACTCCATCCAAATACAGTAAAGAACTTTATAAACAATTGCTGACAATCAGTTATTAATACGCATGTACAATCTCTGCTTCAGTAGAATTTAGAATCATGGGAAAAGGGATCTGCACATTAATTTTTTTATGTGTAAAACTCACCTCGTCAATGAATTAGCAGGAGTTAATATATGTAAACTACACAAGTGCTCCATTCACAAATACAAACTCTAGGGACTAGGCCTACGTTTACCTGGCTTGATTCCCCCTGTGAGGGAACTACCACACTGGCCACGCCTCTATGGGTGTAGTAGTATGTATCTTCCCAGTGTAGTTCCCTACGTGAATTGGAATTGCTAGTGTGGGTTTTTCCTCCGGGGGCTCCTGTTTTACCACACATCTAAAACGCATGGCCTAGATTAATTAAATATACTAAAACATTTGAACTGGATTTTTGTCATATTGTGATTCATATTATGGAAATAATAGCATCATATGCATCTTATCGTGAGCAGAGTGTATCATTACACCCCTACAAAATGATAATCAGTAATATGAATAAAACATTGCGTCACTGATTAATGCGTTAAAAAACTGTATTTTGTTTAAGACCACACAAAACATTTTTTTTCTGTCGACACCAAATGACTTTCTAAGAGCCAGAATGCACCTGTATTCTCCATACTGAGCTCAAACTCCTCACTCGGTTCAAACGGCAAGCTTTGATGAACATGAGTGCACAGTAAAATTAGAGTTAAATTAACTCTACTCAGATTGTATTTGTTCCCACTCTATATAGAGTTAAACCAACTCTGAAGGAGAGTTATTTAAATAAGTCTATTTGAACTAAACAGTCTATTTTTGCCTGTTTTTACTCTTTCTGGAATGGACTTGGTCCCTCTCTGAATAGTTAATATTTAGTTTGCATTTTCCATGCAGATTTGGAAAAACATGAAGAAAATAGATTATTAAATTACTCTTTCTCAAAGTCGGTTTAACTCTATATATAGTGGGACCAAATATACTCTGAGTAGAGTTAATTTAACTCTTAGGATTTCACTGTGTATGGTTCAGAGACTTAACTCTTCAGGTTGAATGCAGATCAGCAAACATAGATAAAATGTTCTATTTTCTGGCTTTATTGTAAAATAATAGGGCTGTATTTATACATTCTGCTCACAATAGATACACATCACAATATTTCTTTAACCCCAATTTTTTAAAACTATCTTGAAACCATCATCGAAAAAAAAACTCCAAAGCTAAGAGGACTAGAGTCTAAGTAATTTTTTTTATTTATTTATTTTTTTTGCTAATGTCTGCAATAAGTCATCTCTTATTGTCTAAGTTTTGGAGAGAGAGCTTGTTTTATGTTTCTCATTAAAAAAGTGGTTAATGTCTCCCTTAAATGTCTCCTAGTAAATATAACATAAAAAGACAAGGCAAAGAAATTTCAGAAGTGACTAGAAGCACCATTCAGAAGTGACAAAAAATGCACTTAAACAGAGACGATATATCTCACTAACTCCACAATATGTTTTTTGTGACATTTTTGTTACACCCCTATAAAACAACGACAGATTGGCAGTGGAGTAACATTGAGGCAGAAGTGGACAACGGTGGACCGGTGACCAATCAAAGTTATGAAAAGGTTCTACTGAAAGGAGTATAAAAGCTGAATATAGTCTAGTAACAAGCACCGTTCACAACCAGCAGAACCACCAATGCTCTTTACTCACAGAAATGGGTCAAAGGATCTGCTGCATGTACTGTTTTCTGTGAAATCAGAATAGTTTCTTTTGGAGGCAACAGAGTTGGTGGGTGTGGCTTTATGAATCAGGGTATATTCAATGGCTTTCTACTGTTATTGTTCATATTTTGCAGTTTTATGACAAAATTAACACTACGTGTTGCATCACACTGACCACATATAACTCATTTAAAATGTACCTTTTGTGGACCTCAAAAGAAACAAATACACTTTGTATTTTAATTCTTTAAGCTAATATTTCTGTATTTGCATTCTTTAAAAGATGGAAGTAAATATTTTTTTTTATTTTGTGTTTTTATACATTGCACTTGAATCCAGACTAATACAGTAGAAGCCAACTACGGTTTACAATCAATAACTTTGTTGTGATTGATAAGGAGGCATTGTCACATGTACCCAGCCTTTGCTATTGATTGGTTGTGCCCTTCATTCTTTTCTGCTCTGTGTCCTTGGACAGCCCCGTATGGACCAGTACTTCCACCAGATGGAGAAAATTGTCAAAGAGCGCAAGACGTCATCAAGGATACGATTCATGCTACAGGACGTAGTAGATCTGAGACTGGTGAGTGCTAGTCTAAGAGTTCAATGCCATTTAGGAGAGCCTGGTTTTGTTTGAGAAGGAGGCATAACGTCTGGATGGCGTACTTGCTCTGGTAGCTGTTACTGTTAATCTAAAGCTTTATAGTGTTGATACTTGTTCCGTGAAACACTCTCATTATGTTTTTTTGCCATTAAAATGTGTTTCAATAAATATTATAAACATGTCAACTGAAAAAGAGACTGAATTTTGAAGGAGCCCATGACTTAAAGACTGGTTGGTCATATTTTTTTGATGTACTGAAATGAAGTTATTAGTTTATTTTAAATAAAGCATTTTTACGATGAAATGGGAAAGATTTCAATTTTCGTTTTCAGAACCATGCTCCAAAAAAAACAGATTGATTAATAAGAGCCAAATCTCTGTTTATTTATTCTGTCCAGCATAACTGGGTCTCTCGACGAGCAGACCAGGGCCCTAAAACCATTGAGCAGATCCATAAAGAAGCCAAGTTGGAGGAACAGGAAGAGCAGAGGAAGGTCCATCAGCAGCTTCTGTCAAAGGATTCCAAAAGGAGGCCAGGTGAGTTAATACCTCATGCAAACTTTATTTATAAAGCACCACACCACCACATTTCTGTTGTTCAGGGCGCTGTCCAACATTTCTACACTGTACAACATGCTAACATACAGGAAAAAAAAACACTATAAGACCAATTTAAACAAGTGAGTTTTTAATTTTCAGCTCCAGAGCAGTGGTGCTGACGCACTAAAAGCCCTGCCACTCCAGTTTGAATTAATATGGATGACAGCATGGGAATCTAATTTGAATAATAGCAATTTCTCAGCAGTTTCTACATCAGATTCTGTAATAAAGCACTGTATTACTTTAACAGGTCCTTTACATTTAAATGTAATTTACTTACCTTTTTTACTCTCACTTTAAATGATAGCTGATGTCAAATTGCTACTGTTGAAGACAAAATCATTGTATGTTAATATTTGTCAATCATTTGACGATGACGTCACATTACCAAACACAAAAAAACACCCCAAAACAAAACAAGACACGCCATACTCTGTCAAATTGCACTTTTTTACGTATTTCCCAAGTGATGTTTAACAAGCATTGGAAGTTTATAAATAAAGAAGTTTCAAGTGTCAAGAACTGCAGAAAGAAGCATTTTCAAGAGTGATGGATTTCAAAAACTTTACAGGGGAGTTCTAAATGGGTCCATTCTTTTCAAAAAGAAGTCAGAGGGGTTTCTAAAGACAGAAGATCTACTAAGAGTCACTAGAACCCTGCACACGAGTGCACTGTGAAGTTGCCGACTAAAGACACCTCCAAGCCAGAATGGAAACCCTGGGGGGATTGGGAAAATGATGCATATTGGAACAAATCTAGAGCTTTTTTTGGACCTATAGAAGATGTCAATGTTTGGGGGAAAATGAAGAGGGATTCAACCCAAAGAACACCATTCCCACGGTGAAACTTAAGCCGGGTTCAGTCTCAATTCTGAGAGGTTTTGGGGAATCGAAGGCGACTGCCTTGGATCGCTGGCTTTATGCTTCTTTGTATTTATTGGTGTAGATTAAATAAAAATGTTGATTATATAATATTCAAACCTTCCGATATTATTCCGATTGTCTCAAATTGTGCTGATCTGCTGAAATGTCTAACAAACAGTTCCTGTGATTTCAGATCAGAGAGAGCAACAGCGTGCATTGAGGGAGGAGACATGGAACACTGTCCCTACCAACAAAAATAGCAGAACTATCGACCCCACAAAGATCCCGAAGATCTCCAAGGTGAGGAGTCCTTGAACAAACACTTCCGATTTCACACAATGAGGAAGCGCTATAATACTTTTCCGTCTGTTGGGCTAACACTGCCATCTGCTGATGGCAGACTATGTTGAGAAGCCACAGAATAGCATCCCCTCAACGCTGTTAATACTTTCTTAATTTGAATTAAAGAGTGATTCTCCTAATAACAGGATCTTGTCTTGCAACACCTGAATACAACATACATCAATGAAACAAAAATTATATTTAGATATTATCTCTGATTTAAAAAATGCAACTGCTCCACTGTTTTGCTGTACTTTTGAGACTAGAAGTGTCCATCTGTACGTTCTAAAAATACATTTACCTGTGATAACTTGATACAAAGATTGTAGAAATACCCAAAATACAAGATTAGGATTGCTTAGAAAGAAAAGAAAACCTTTTTTTATTTTAAAGATGTGTTCCGCACATTTCTTCATTATTTTTGATTGTGGAAAAGAAAATACTGACATTTTACCAAAGATAAAATAGACTTGGTTATAATAGGTTATTATAATTATACTTATTATACAGTTTTTTTGTAGTTTACTACTTTCTTTTATTTTATAAAAAAAAAACACATTCTAATAAATTAGAAAAAACTTTTTGAATTTGAAAAAAAAATATTTTGATTTGTAATTTAGTAAAACAAAATACATCTGTATATGTTTGTCCTACAATACACTGTTTGCAGCCACAAAAGTGATTTATCTTTCCCCAATGTTGAATATTTACGAGTTGCTGTAACCTAGAAATGAACTGCATTGTGATTGGTCAGACGTATTCCAATCACCCGCGATGGCCAGGAAAATCATGAAATGACGTCATTGATGTAAAAGGAGTCACAAGCAAGATGTAAAGCGCCTGATGTGTAAAGGTCTTTAGAATTCAACTCCTTGGTTGTAGTTTTTGTAATGCGTCCATTGGTACCCTTGTTTATTTTTTAATTATTTCTGCAAACAGAAATTTGACAGTAGTGTATCTTCTAAACTCGAAACAACCTTCATTCACAGCCTCAAATCGATGAAAAGATTCAGCTTGGTCCACGTGCTCAGATCAACTGGATAAAAGGCAGCAGTGGAGGAGCAAAAGCCAGTGACTCTGGTGAGAAACCTCCACAAATAACCCTGAAAATATGACCGAATGCTTACGAGATTCAGTGATGTTAAATTACTCGTCCTTATATTTGTAGAGTTGAGCCGCTCTACAGGAAACAGTCTGAACCGCTATTCAGCTCTTCAGACTTCTGCATCTCAGCCTAGTGCACCTTCACCCCAAACCTCTGAACCAGACTCCAGGCGGCACCTTGGAAGGTAAACAAAACCCATTTGCCACAATTTCCTGTGCAGTATTTTTAATGTATATTTAATCGCTTGTGTCTGTCAGCCGAGGCAGCAGCGGTCGGGAACGTAGTGAAAAGCTGTCAAATTTGGGGTCTTCGCGACCAGGACCCTTTAGCAGAGGCAGCAGTGCTAAGGAGCTAATCGATGGTGTTAACTTGATCCCAGAGGAGGCACGGAAAGAGGGACCAGAGACAAACCTCACAGCTCACAAAGTCAGCATCTCAGAGGAGAAATGTGTGACGGAGAACAGCAGAGCCAGTGAGACAGGTGAGAAGGAAAAACATCACCGCCTCAACACATTGATGTTCTGGTCGTACCTGAAAAGTCTCCAGTGTCCCCAAAACAAGCTGCCAGCTGAGATCCATTGCTATTTTCGGATTAGATTATCACACATTTAGATGCTAAAAGTATTCACAACTATTAATGGAGCAGGAGGACACAAACTACTGTTTGAAATGAATGAAAGTCGAAGAACTAATGTCACTTAAGTTTTTCAAGATTCAAAGATATCACACAGTGCGCATTTTTTTCTTTCATTTTAGTGAAGTCAGAGGTCACTGGCGTTTCAGAGAAGTCTGCTCTGTCTGAAGAGGAAATCGAGCGGAAGTCAAAGGCAATCATCGATGAATTTCTGCACATTAATGATTACAAGGTACACTCTCATAAAACTCAAGAGGTGTTCAATGGAAATTGGATGGATATTGAAATGAACCAGACTGTTTGAATGTTCTGCCAGGATCCACATACAGATCCATCCCAAAACCAATGTGAATATTAGAATTCAATGTGAGCCCATAAATAATAATTACTTTAAACTTTGATTACTTTTGACTTGAGTTGAGTTCTAACTTGAGTTCCTATATCTTTACTAACTGATACGGTGCAAAATTTCCTCTGAAAATCTGTCAAAAACAAGAACCAAAGTTCTCTGTCAATTCTGGATTATTTTGAACCAATATGTTTAATGTCGAAGATTCTGCAGAAAACACCATGGAAAACCAACTCTGGTTAGTGGTGGCACCCAGTTTAGAAAGGCTACAGTTGTCTATGTTTGTGTCTTTCATTGTACTTCTTATTCTCAGATTGTAAAGTATATCTGCTGTGTGATTTGTTGTTCTAATGGAAATGTCTCTGTGTATGTACAGGAAGCTGTGCAGTGTGTGAGTGAGATGGAGCAGCCGGCTCTGCTATATGTATTTGTGCGCATGGGTCTAGAGAGCACGCTTGAGCGTAGCCAGAAAGCCAGAGAGCATGTGGGACTACTCTTCTACCAGCTCATTCAGAAGGGCATCTTACCCTACTTTCAACTCTACAAAGGGTGTGTGGGCAAAAGTTCAAATGCCGTCACCTTGCTAAGTCGGTCAGTTCTTTATAAACATCTCTTTTATGATTGTACAGGTTTTCTGAGATCCTGGAGCAAGCTGATGATATGGCCATCGATATTCCCTTCATTTGGCTGTACCTTGCTGAGCTGCTCAGCCCTATGCTGAGAGAAGGAGGGATCAGCATGAGAGAGCTCTTCAGGTCAGAGATTATACGGGTCATGTGATGCAATGAATATGAGGCATCTGTGTAATTAGGGTTCGAGCAGCAAAGGTGCCAGTGTAATTGCTTAGATAATTTTTTTGTCATGTTTGAAAGTCACACCAAAATATAAATCTGATAGGGGTTTAAAAAGTATGTGTTGAAAAATGGCTGTATAGCGCCACCTAACATGTTACAGCTGTTGGTGCACTAACAGTTTGTCATAGGCGAATGAGATTTGGCACACATGCTTAGGGAACCTAATTATGGTCACTGTCTTTATTTAAGAGCCTGGATCCCACCCAAGACTGACATTATTCAAATTAACTGTGTCATGAGGCGGAGGCCAAAAAACCACTCCACCAAGTGCGTATAATACAGTAGGAACCATGGATTATCCCGTTTATGCCATGGTCACTTGTCAAGTAAACATAAGAAAGTTAGCAATAATATCTGGGCGGAATATATGACTGAAATGATGAAAGCAGCAGGTGTCGTGTCTTTTAACCACAACTCTGTAAATTACCAGAAAAATAGTTCAAATGAGGCAAATAGAGTTTATTTAAGTAAGAATCGCGCCAATTTCTGGACAATAATTGTTTCAGGGTTAAAGTTTATGTGGCAAACTTTATCAGTGACTTTTTAACAAAATATCATTTAATTAAAAACCATGTGTAGTGACCTGTGTGGCTGATTTTTTAAATTTTTTTATTATTATTATTTATTGATTTATTGTGTCTTTGTCCAGCTTTCAAGGGAAATTAAACAAATCAAGCTTTTGAATAATAAATAACAATATATGTTGATGAAATCGCTAAAATAAACTAGTAATCCTAGTTCAGCAAATCTGTTAAAGTTTCCTGCTGCTCGTCCTGGCTCGTGGTATAGTGGATGGTGCGCAGGACATGTATGCGCGGTTGCGCAGGGTGACGCAGGTTCGAGTCCCAAGTCTGTCGTCTTTCCCATCTCACCCTATTCTCTCTCCGCCTTGCTTTCTGTCTCTCTCTACTGTCTGTTCTAATAAAAAAATCCAATAAATATATATATAAAAAAAAAAGTTTCCTGCTGCTGTCTCGCTCTTAACCAAAGATGTGAGTTACTACAATGGGATGATTATGGGCATCACATAACCACACACTGCAGAGCCTGACCCGAGCCTTTGTTCAGTTATGTAAAATAAGCTTTCATTATGGTTTTTGCCTGTATTCTTCAGTCATTTCGGCAATTCTCGCTTGAATGCATTCAATCACTTATCAATTATTCGTAAATATCAATAAACTTAAAATAAAAATCCAAATTAGCCAAGTAGTTTTTTTTTTGTTGTGTTTTTTTTTTATACAAAGTTTTGCTTGGTACTTTCAAAACCAGATATTCTGAGAGGCTTGCTAATAGCAAATGTCGTTTCTGCTATAGAAAGTTGTGTGGTTGACTACAGTCGATTTAACATCAAGATGTTTTTTCATGGTGGCAAAGATTTTAATTTTTTCGAATACTTTTTCTCCAGCTTGGCACTCCGTACCACACACATTTAAAATATCTATTTATTTATAATGGGGTTGGGGGGTCTAATTTAGTCAGTTACAGTACTTTTGAATGGAATTATAGATAGTTTAAACCTGGTTAAAGGAGGGAAGATTTCTTCAAGCCAATGTATATTTTAGTATATTTAACGTATATTTAACTACTGATTGGCTTCAAGTTTGTTTAGGTGATAGGCCTGTCTGGTAAAAAAACGTATGAGGCATTTTCTTTTAATTGCCTACATACGCAGAATATACTGTCAGACAATTATTTATTGAATTTATTAGATAAATGTACTTGTAAAAGCTCCAATTATTCCATAGTTGTATTCTAAATGTAAATGCAATGTAGCTAGACTGTAAAACAATGAAGGTCTGCTTATCACTTCTACCAGTAATGAATGGCCTCTGGGTTTTAACAGTTTGCCACTTATCAGTAACTACAGCCATCCAATAATTGTGTTGTCTCCAGCTGTCAAAGTAATCAGTTTTAGCATCTAATGGAGATTTCTTTTGTCTCTGCAGTGAGTTAAGTAAACCATTACTCCCAGTGGGAAGAGCTGCCATCTTATTTTCTGAAATCCTGCACCTCTTATGCAAACAAATGGTAAGCCAAACATTTATTGACATGGTGTTTTAGAGCGTTGAGGTCATCTGAATCCTGCATGATTCTTCTAGACGTTGTTTTGTGTACTCAACACATCTCTGATGATCTGCTGATGCTTCTGTTTTTAATTTCGCAAGCACGTGTATATTTACATTTGTGTTCTTGTGCTAAAGAGCCATAGAAAAGTTGGAGACTTGTGGAGAGATTCTGGGTTAAACTGGGAGGACTTCCTGCCTGAGGGAGAGCACCTTCCTGCATTCATCTCACAGCATGTAAGCAAAGCTGGATTCCTTTTGGAAATTCACTTTTTTGGGGGAAATAATTCCATTGAATTCAAGTATTTACTTCCACCAGAAATTGGAGTTCACCGTGACTGAGGTGTCCCCTGTTTCTCTGGGCTCAGAAAAACCTTGTCTGAGTCCCATGGAGCTCTTGAATCAGCTGGAGCCTCTCCTGCTGGAAGACATGACCACTGATGAACAGATCTTCGATTGGGTTGAGGTGACTAACTTTGAAAGTGTCTGGGTACAATCATCAACCAACTACCTCTGTTTTATGAATGGTTTATTTAGGTTTAAGTGTATCGGACCCTTTAAACAGATCAGATTCTTTTCTTTTCAGGCTAATCTGGATGATTCCCAGATGAGTTCCTCCCCTTTTTTGAGAGCTTTAATGACCATTGTATGTAAAGCAGCTGTCAAAGGTGAGCAAACTTCTGATGCTTGTGCAGTTTATTAAGCGACTTAATCTAATTCCATTCACCCGTCACTTTCATCTCTTTCTCCTCCAGATGAAAGCACAGCCTATCGAGTGGATACTACAGTCATCCAGAAACGGCTGCCGATATTACACAAGTACTTTAACTCAGACACCGAGCGGCAGCTGCAAGCACTTTATGCTCTTCAGTCTCTGATTGTCGCCATGGATCAACCACCCAGTATGTATGACATCAGATCAAAGCTGCTGAACTGGGCCCACACTGCAGGAGTATTAACCTGATTTATGCCTAAAATACAACATAATGTATTTGGTGTCAATGCTGATGTTCAGAGCTTGGATTCCTGCACTTCCCAGTCTGCTCTAAAAAGTTTATCATTGGTTTTAAATGGGGATGTTCACAAATCAGGGTTTCTGCAGGTTTCATAATGTTAAATTTAAGACTTTCTAAGACTATTAAGAATATGATTTAAGACCAATATCATACTTGTGTTTATCTTACAAACTGCCATGAATTAACTTTAAAACTAATAAAATATAAATCACTGTAAAAATGTATTGCTTACAATACATACATCTGAAAAATTTGGGAAAAAAAAATACCAGCAGCTCAAAAAAAAAGTGAACAGATGGAAATAATAACAAAATGACTAAATTATCTCAACACAACATCCATTGTGAAACGTCCACTGTGAAACATTAATGTTGCTTTAAAACAAGGGGGGGTTGTGATTTCAATTACATTTTCTGACATATTTGTTACATGAAAACTAAAATAATAATGATTTTCATCATTTTAAATAATTTGTAAAAAAAAAAAAAATAAATGAAAAAAAAACTTTTTTGTGGATGCTAAGGCAGCCATCTTTGTTAAAATACCAAAAGTACCAGCTTGTGTGGTTCATGCTGGTAAATCTGTCTCAAGCACACTCGATCTGAAGTGTGTTGGAAAATTAAGATCAGGGAAAAATATTTTAAGACCTAGAACAGTGAATTTGGAACTTTTTAAGTCGTAAAATTTAGGTGTTATTAAATTATAACACCCCACGGAAACTCTGAAAAATATCTAACTTTTGTTATGTTTTGGGACCATTAGACACACTGGTTTATAAGATACACATTCAATAAACAATTGATCTTGCAACAATTTGACCTGAGTCCTTTAGAAAGTTTCTGTTGTCATGATTTTAAAAGGGTAAACACAGTTTGACAAAAAATGGCTTCACCCTACCACTTGCCGTGAAAGGGAAAAATGGTTTTGTGTTATTCGTATTTTCTCAAAAGAAACTTATTAGAGCTTTTGAGTTTCGCAGCAGATGCCAGGAGGGCTGTTTGTTGTGGCATCTTGTGGGAACTGAAGTGGGAATTTACCATTGGATAAATTCAATAAACCAACTAACTAAACTCTTTTGTAATCTTGATGTAATTTCTAAAATATATTTTGGTTTGAAATAATTACTTTCTTCAATGAAAAGCCACACTTTGAGATTTTGTGAGACAATCTATTAATTTACTCGTAGTGTGTGGAATGCAAATATCAGAATTATTCAGAAAAGCTCCTGCAGTAAGAGCCCAGATGAAAGACCAGATGAGTCATAATTCTGAATGTTTTCTATCCTCAGATGTACTGCGGATGTTTTTTGATTTTCTCTATGATGAGGACGTCATTTCAGAAGAGGCTTTCTATCAGTGGGAGATGAGCAAAGACCCTGCAGAGCAGCAAGGAAAAGGAGTAGCGCTTAAGTCTGTGACCGCCTTCTTCACCTGGTTGCGTGAAGCAGAGGAAGAGTCAGAGGATAATTGACAAAGCCGAATCTCCTCAACTGACATGAACAATGCATCTGTTCAGACTCTACAAGCATAGCCCTGGGAATACAATAACTTTGAGTTTGGAACTGGCCAACAGAGCTGGAAATCTCTATGAGACCGAGGGGACATTAAATACTTGTATTATATATACATAGAAAATATTTTTGTTTTAAAGTTCAACTTTTTCCTTTTGTTACTTTTAAATAAGAGACTTAAAATAGGTTCTGAACTCTTTAATTTATTATTTTTTTAAGAGACCGCAAACTTGGAGCTCTATTTAACATTTGCAGGCAAACGAACGCTGATAGAAATAACCGAATAAACAAGTATCATAAGTATGATATTAGTTTTGTTATAAGGTGTCAGCAGTCACCCTGGAATCAAGTATTCCGCTTTAAAACAGGGTAAAACAATGAACTCTTTTGTTGCTACAAGTAATGGACGGTACAGAAGTTACCAATGTTTTGGCCTGTTTGAAGAAATACTCTCTTCGGTTCTTCAGCTTCTTGCTCAACATTCTTTCCAAATGTGATGCCGCGGCAAATTAAAATAACAAGGATTTGGATACAAGGATGTAATCAATACAACATTTAATAGCTGTATGCATTGAAGGAGCAAGTAAGAACATTCAAAACTGCTCAATGCTCTCGAAATGAAGACCTGCAGAAACATGTACAGCTTGTAAATACAATAAAGAACAAACCATTTGAAAATGATCATAGTTTGTGGTTGGTTTTTCTTTTACATATGTCCAACATTAAATAATTGTCTGTTTTTCCTGAGTGTGATGACTGAAATGGTTCGATTATGGTATAACCGAAATTTTTGATCCTCCATTTATGAATATTCAAAAATGCAGTAAATTTATGCTATTTAAACATAATTATAAAACAATAGAATCTGGATATTCGTAAAGTACGTTTAAACGTATAAGAATAAAATTCCTATTAAATTATGAATAATAGATTAGATTTTGTGATTTTAAAGTAATGGTTGGTGGAAGATCAATGAAACATCCATTTTAAAAAGAAATGGCGCTTGAAAACGGTAGACTTTTATTTTGTCTTGTGCGTCTTGACGTCAGACGTACGGAGCGTGTGTGATTCTCGGGTCTGTATTCAGTGGTAAGTCTTTGAAATTCTATATTTTGTAAATAAATGAAAAGACGCGTGTTTAGTAACTATTGCGCATTTCGAGCCCAAGTTAGGAAATTGACCAACGTTGCTTTAAGGCGGCAATGGGTTTTAATAACATTAAAACTTTGTACCAACATTGTTCTAAGCTGTGTTTGAATCCATGTTAGCTTCCTGCATAGATTTACCAAGCATGCTGTTTCATAAGCTGCTCATTTGCTTTTTAGACATAAAAGTATCGTTTGTTTGTTTGTTTTTTAAACAGGTTTCATTATCCTTCATCTTACGTGTAGTCTGCAAACCGTGAGGATGTACCGACCCAAACCCACACTGAAGGACCGACAACATCTGTACAAACTGATCATCAGCCAGCTGCTCTACGACGGCTACACATCCATCGCCAACAGCCTGATCAGCGAGGTCAAGCCGCAGAACGTCGTGTCTCCCTCCGAACAGCTTATGCAGCTCGCAAAGATTGGTAAAAAAAAAAAAAAAAAACGGTCTTTGGGCCTTTTGGTGGATTAACATACATTTACTCTTTTCTGTAATTGTGCAAAACATGAAGGCTACCTCCTGTGAAATGCCTTGAGTAGCTATTTTGAGTAGCATTCTGATATAAAGCCATTACCTGTCTTATGTTTCACTACTAATTATTGCAATTTTAAAAGCATTAAAGAACAACTTGATCTGATACTGTAGGTATGGAGAATGATGACAGTGCTGTACAGTACGCAATTGGCCGCTCCGACACAGTGGCTCCTGGTGTGGGCATTGACCTGGAGTTTGATGCTGATGTGCAGACCATGTCCCCAGAAGCATCCGAATATGAGACCTGCTATGTGACCTCTCATAAGGGTCCATGCCGTGTTGCCACCTACAGCCGTGACGGCCAACTCATTGCCACTGGTTCCGCTGATGCCTCCATTAAGATCTTGGATACGGAGCGCATGCTAGCCAAAAGTGCCATGCCCCTGGAAGTGAGTGTTGCTTTTATTGAGGGGCTAGTTCTCATTCTAGATGTTATGAATATTCCAGGTTCTCTGCTTTTGCATCAAGAAAGATTGAAAGGCTTATCATGTGTTGAAGGAAGTTGTCTGCCTTCATGCTATTCTGCAAGGTCTTTCCACTTATCTGTTTTGTAACTGCATGGCTTAACTCTGCATGCTTTCGGGGGCTTTGCTGTTCCATTTAGTCTAATTTGCTAGCCATTTGGATGAAGTTCTAAAAGCAAATCAATCTGTGCCACGGTGGTACTTTGCTCTGATTCTAACAAGTAGTCCTTGCTGCAGACAGTTGCGTGGTGATGCAACGCATCCGCAGTGACGACATTCATTGACCGACGTCATGCATGTTGTAGTGCACATGTCCAAATGCGTAGCATTCACTGTTCAGGCAAAGTCTGGCTCGGGTTCACGAGTCCATGAGTCCATGATAGTCGATGCACGGTTGGAGCCTTCATCTTTCTTTTTGACAAAGAAGAACCTGAAGAAAAATGATCCTGCATCGCAATGCCGACCGGGTAGCACTGTGAAATCCACATTAATGTTCACCGGAATCGTGCGCATATGCATAAACAAGTGTATGACGTTGGCACATGCATGATGTCTTTGCATGCATGATATCAGCGCAGAGTTCTGCAACGAGGATGATCTCGATTTGAATGAAAAGTGTGAAACAATATCCTGTTGATTGCTGACTGGTCAGTTGTTGAGCTCATTGATCAGCCAGGAAGAATTACTGTGATGTCACATTCTCTATGATTTCACCTAGCGTAGCTAGAATGATGTAGTTGAGTGACGCGTCTAAATCAAGCATCTCCAAGTCGCTAGGAAACACAAATGCCGAACCGTGGCAAGTAGAGCTAAGCTATATCAGTCGTACTTTTACTAAAAATCCAATAGAAAAGAGGCATGCCACACACGTCACAACACACTCATGATCTGAGCCTCTTTCTCCTTGCTATGATGAACTAGTATCACCTTAGTTACAAAATAGTCACCTCTAGGGTCAAAAATGTTCATATTGTGCCTTCAATAGCTGTTGAGCGCCATGTTCATCCATGAGCAACCACGGTGCACCCTCTTCTGTCCACATCACACATGGATGAGTTTCTATTCAGTTTAACACAACATAAGTTAAACAGATTGGATTTGAGTGCTATCATCAGTTACCTGAGGTCGTTTTAAATGCATAAAGCCTAGGTATTGTGATGGGAGTTTTTAATGTAATGTCTCCATCTAGTGGTTATATTGAGAAATGTAATTTGAGAAACATTTTAGAGCATATGTCATACTTTAGTCCCGCCCTTGAGAAGACGGGTTAGAAAAGCGCTTGCGCACTCTCTCTCTGGACCCTCGTGCGCTGATCGACTCTGGGATCGATTTCTTTCTTTCTCCTTCTTCCTTTCTCTTCTTTTCTATCTCTATATGTTCTTTTTCCTTCTTTTCTCTTCTGGCGTTCGTTTATATTTTTAATAGGCTCTTAATATGCGCTAAACCACGTTCTTCTTCCACGTTAGAGTCACGTGTGTAGGAAATGCTTTGAGTGTTAAATCTTTGTAATAAATAGCCGCATTTGCTGTGTTCTCTCTCAAACGGTCTCCAGTGTTTATTATCAATTGAGAAGGTATATTTTTACCATAACAGTATCACACCAGGGTCTGATATTTCAGACTCAAGGAAGGAAGTCATTTACTGTTTGAGATTTCAAGCCATTACAGTGTGTTAAGGTGTGAGTTTATGATTAACCGCATTCTCTAGAAAATAGCAGAAATATTTTTAAATACAGACATGTCAATAGTTGAAGCATAGGGAGGGCTGTGGGCTATACCTTTGATCTTAAACTTTACTTTTAGCCAGTCATGGCCAGATGAGGGCAGAGCAGGACAATGAGGCCTGGCTTGTGCCCCGGAATTAAAGGCTAGAACACCACATGCCCAGGCACTGGTTGGATACAGCGTAAATGTAATCCATTCAGTTCTTGAGAACTTTTCCTTATGAATCTAATGTTTCTTGATTTGTTCTTGAGTATTAACATTGTTTCTGCCTGACTGTATGTTTCTTTCTAGATCATGATGAATGAAACGGCCCAGCAGAATATGGAGAACCACCCTGTGATCAGAACCTTGTATGATCACGTGGATGAAGTCACATGTCTGTCCTTTCACCCAACAGAGCAGATCCTGGCTTCTGGTTCTCGTGATTACACTCTCAAACTCTTTGATTATTCAAAGCCATCTGCAAAAAGAGCCTTCAAGCATGTGCAGGTATACGGTCACACCTTAATGGTGCGGATATTCTTAATGATTTTATGGATATTTTAGGAATGATTCTCTTTTCATTTGTTGCTTCCAGGAAGCAGAAATTCTCCGCTCCATCTCCTTCCACCCATCTGGAGATTTCTTGCTTGTTGGCACCCAGCACCCAACCCTACGCCTTTATGATGTGAACACTTTCCAGTGTTTCGTGTCCTGCAACCCTCTGGATCAGCACACAGACAGCATCAGTGGAGTGTGCTACAATCCCAGTGCTAACACCTATGTGACCTGCAGTAAAGATGGCAGCATCAAACTTTGGGACGGCGTCTCAAACCGTTGCGTGGTGACGTTTGAGAAAGCCCATGAAGGTGCTGAGGTCTGTTCTGCTGTATTTTCTAAAAACTCCAAGTATATCCTGTCCACTGGGAAGGATTCTGTAGCCAAACTCTGGGAGATCTCCACTGGCCGGACTCTGGTCAAGTACACGGGTAGGTGGCTCCAAGTGCTACAAAGGCCCAGAGTATAGACAAGTTCTGGCAGTAATGGTTCTTGTAATAATTTACTGGATACATTAACCTCTTAAGGCCAGAAGCCCAAGTGGTTGTTTTCGCAGGCTTTGATGTTTTGTTTTTTCATAGAAAAATCAACCCTTTAAAAACATATATTTTTTAAATTTAATCAAAGTAAAGAACTTTTATTTGTCCCACAGTGGGGAAATTGCATTTTAGCAACAGCTTTGTCATTTGAGGAAACTGTTTTAAAATATATAGAATGTATGTATACTATGTGCAATATAGAAGAAACTACTATAAATGAAAACTATGAAATATAGAGAAAAGTAACAACAAAGATACATAAAAATAAAAAACTGCAATAAATTATCGAAAAATTCAGTTAGTATGCCTAAATGAAAAAAAAAAGAACACTGCCCTAGAAATGAAAAAATCGAGAGAAATAGACGTCACCTTTATGATTCTTTCCTTTATATCAGAATAGAGGCATGCATCCTGATCAAGGATATTGTGAAACAAACTTCGTAGAAAAATTAAAACAGCACTGACTGATGTTTGAAGACAAGGTCAAATGTTTTTTTTGTAGGCTCAGGTTGTATACTCTAACTTTATCCCCATTGTCACTGCGAGAGATTCGATTCGATTCTTGGTTTTCGTTGATCAACTAGTTTTGCATAACCCCCAAAACTTAGCTCAACTTATCTGTTGTAATGAACTTTTCTCACACTCTTGTTTCCTGTGTGCCAGGTGCGGGTCTGAGTGGGCGTCAGACACACCGCACTCAGGGTGTGTTCAACCACACAGAGGACTATGTTTTGCTGCCAGACGAGCGAACCATCAGCTTGTGTTGCTGGGACTCCAGAACTGCCGAGAGGAAGAACCTGCTTTCTCTGGGCCACAATAACATTGTGCGCTGCATTGTCCACTCACCCACCAACCCTGGCTTTATGACCTGCAGTGATGACTTCAGGGCTCGGTTCTGGTATCGTCGCACCACGACTGACTAAAAGACTTTATTGTGAGATTTCTTTAAAACCAATCAAAAAATGTTCAGCTTTTTTTTTTAACTGCAGTAACGCTACTGGGCTACCAGGAGGTGCTGTTTTACAACCCTTTTTTCAGGGCATCACCTCTAACTAATAGACATAGTAGAGTTATTTGTGTAATGATCAATTAGATGAGCAGTTCCTTCATGGCAAAATTTTTCAAAAATTTAGATTTTTGTACAATGCTCTTTGTTTTACATTGAAATGCTCCTGGAAAATGTTTTCTCGTGCCATACAGTTTGTAAGGTATGCATGTGAGTGGCATAGAAATAATAAACCATGTTGTTAGTTGAGCTTGTTCTCGCTCAAATTTAGGTTAGGTGTTTACCAACTTCTCAACCACAAGCACTCGTGTCATTAAAATCTCCATCTCAACCGCAATTCTGAGAGTAAAAATTGCATGTTTCTCATAAAAATGACTTCAAAACATTGGCCTGGTGTCACCGAAATTCAGAACCATGAAAATGTTCACACAATTCAAACAAACTCCAATAATCTTCCATTTTGGTCAATGATATGTTCACGTGGCAGGTCTTGAAGCTCACATTTGATTTGCCTTCTCCAGATGACAGTTTGCAACTTGCTCCAGATGCAAGTTGCCACCAAGAATCAGCCAATTTCAAAACGCGAGCCAATAATGTTCTTCCTGAAAAAACGCACAAAACCATTCCCAAACAGAAGAGCAAGTAACACTAAAGTGTACGGGTAAATATGTTACCTTCTTACTGAAAGGCCACAGTGCTACACACTTTTCAAGTAATGTGTAGCTATGGTTCAGCATTTTCTGTTAACGTAAAGTTTTTTTTACTTGTTATTTGAGGTTAATGGTTGAAGCAGAGCACTTGCTGAGCGAAAAGGAAGCTGATTCGACATTTATCAAAGCATCAAACCACTTCTTTCAATATCAATCTGTTCATTTGACGAGCCCAAAAAACTAATTTTCCTTTTCTCAATAGCAATATTTTTATAAAAGGGTAATTCTTCTGATGGTTTCTAGTTCCTGTTTTTGTTACACTGGAAAGACTGTTCCTAACACAAAGCTGCACTCAACATTACATCACTCAGTTTGTTCTGTGACAGATCTGTATTTACATGTTTGGTGTTAAGGGAAGGCCAGATGAGCTAATAGACTCCGTTAAAGATGTGTTTACACACATTCAACATGAAGCTGGTAAATTATATGGTGTTTTGAGTACTTTTTGCATGTGGCTTGTACCAGGGCATAACATGAAATTTGGTGTCATTATTTTTCTTTTCTTTTTTCAGCTTTGGGAGTTATGTGGGGGTCCACTGAACACCCAGGAGATTCATCTCTTTGTTTTGATTTTTGTTCTACAATTGACCTATAATCTGGTTAAACTAAAACAAGCTAATGTTAGCTAAATGTTCTGTTTTAATTTAACATTGCTAAAGTAAATTCATGAAAAGGATTGAAATGAACTGAAACGTTCCTTTCAGCTGGAGAAAACAACAACTCTAATTCAGTTGTTTTCAATACTCTTTTCACATTCAAACCCCGTTCTCCATTTTATGTTTAATCCTGTCTATAGTCTTTGAAGAAATGTGGTCCATTTGAGTCCAAAACGTGCCAATACGTCCATTAAAAACAAGTTATAAAGGGTCTGGGGGGGTTCCAAGAGGGATGAGCTTAGGAAATCAGGAAGGGCAGCCCAAACATGTTCCTGAAAAACTGCACAAAACTATTCAAAAGAGGGAAGTGAAAATGAAGAATATATATAAATGAAGAAGATTCGGTCTGCTATAGCTGTGGTGGTATAGTCTCAGTAATGCCACACAATGTGACCTTTAGCTGGGAAAAATCCTGTCTCTAAAATGGAGGAAATTGGTCTCAACTTTTATGTTTAAAGTATTTCATCTGTACTTTTACTTGCAAACCGTTCTTATGTATATTAATGAGTTACTTAAGGATGGAAATTGAGCTCAATCTGTGGCCACTTTATTAGGTACACCCGTCCAACTGCTCGTTAATGCAAATTTCTAATCACCTGGCAGCAACTCCATGCATAGACATGGTCAAGATAAGGTGCAGCATCAGAATGGGGACGAAAGGTGAAAGGCATCTGAAATGTGCCACTTTGAACGGGACATGGCAGTAAAGCTAGTATTTCAGTCACTGCTGATTTCTTGGGATTTTCACGCTCAACCATCTCTAGGCTTTACAGAGAATGGTTAAGTGGCGCCAATACCTTGTTGATGCCAGAGGTCAGAGGAGAACGGCCAGACTGGTTTGAGCTGATGTAAAGGCAACAACCACTCAATACAATCAAGGCATGCAGAAGAGCATCTTTAAACCCACAACACCTTGAGGCGGACGGGCAGCAGCAGTAGAAGACCACCTGAGGTGCTAATCGTGTCTTAAAACAGGAAACTAAGGCTGCGATTTGTGCAGGCTCACCAAATTTAGACAATAGAAGATCGAACAAAATGTTGCCTGGTCTGATGAGTCTCGATTATTGATGGATGCTAGGGTCCGAATTTGCCGTCAATAACATGAAAGCATGGATCCATCCTGCCTTGTATCAGCAGTTCAGGCTGGTGGTGGTGCTGTAATGGTGTGGGGAATGTTTTCTTGGCACACTTTTGGTTCCAAATTGTGCATTGTGTCAACGCCATAGTCTCCCTGAGTATTGTTGCTGACCACGTCCATTACTTTATGACAACAGGTACCCGTCTCCTTGTGGCCCCTTCAACCAACTCGTCATAAAGCATGAGTCATCTCAGACTGGTTTCTTGAACATGAGTTTACTGTACTCAAATGTTCTTCACAGTCACCAGATCTCAATCCAATAGAGCACCTTTGGGATGTGGTGGAACGGGAGATTCACCTCATGGATGTGTAGCGGCAAATCTGCAGTAACTGCGTGATCCTGTTATGTCCGTATGGAACAAAATGTTTCCAGTACCTTGTTGAGCCTATGCCACGAAGACTTACTGTAATTCTGAAGTCAAATGGTTCCCTTGTGAGTGTATATGGAATTGTTTTGATGAAATGGTGATGGCACGGTTGCACAGTAGGTAGTGTGGCCTTTCACTTAGAAGGCTCTCAATTCGAGGCTCACTGGTGACCTTCCTGGAAGGAGTTTTCATGTTCTCATTGTGCTCGTGTTGGTTTCCTCCAGGTACTCCAGGCCCCAACAGACCCCCTTGACTCCAAAAGGGAATAAGCTGGTTGTAAAATGAATGTATATTATTTATGGTAATTTTAGAATGCACAGTCATTTAAAAAGGTTTGTTCATTCAGTATTAAAATAACCAAAACCCTTTGTTCAACAAGTTTAAGACTCGATTAATTAAGATCTAGTTATGATACATCATCATACTTTAATAATGATTACATCATGATATTGAACCCTCATCTGTTTTCAGAGTGGGGCATTGAAATGGATGTGCTAGCAATAGCATACTGAACGGTAAGCAAGATATACGGTAATCTGAAGTGCATATACCGCACACATTTCAACCTTGTTGGCTCTATAACAACTTGCCTACTGCATGATTTCAAATGCAGGGTAGGTTTAAAAATACATTGTTTCAGGACAAATCCCTGTTTCCCTTAATCTGAGTTCAGGCTAATAGGATGAGCTGATCTTGAAAATACATCATAGCTTATAAAATGTAGAATTAAATGGCTCCTATTTATTAGCTGTGCATTTTCACACTGGTGTCTCATCCCCACCCAGCTGAACCAGAACCCTTGTCTCCGACCCCAGCAACAAAGCTTGTGCCCTAAAGAAAGTCTCTAGATTAAAAGCATACATCCTCAAATGGGTGGTAGTGGAAATTGAACAAATAGTGGAAGTAACAGACAGACTTGGTTTTTTTTTTTTTTAGAAAAGAAGCATTAATTCACTTCTGACAAACTTCCCAAAGTTGAAATACACAAATATTCTTCAAAACCAAGAGGAGGAGCTTCAGCAGTTGTCAGGGAGCTCTGTGGTGAATGAGAGCAGAGCACATTTGCTCCGCCTCATATTGTGAAGCGTCTGGGCTCAGGATTTTTTTTTTTTTTGGCTGATGTGAGTGAGGGACAAGCAGCAGTGAGAAGATCGTCGAACAGTTTCTAACCAGTCAGATTCCTACATGGGCTCTTGAATGGGATTTATGAACGTCTGTGTAGCAGGATTCATCAATTCAGAGATATGGAGGTCAGTCGGTTCTTCTCTATATCATCACAATAGATGTTAACAGTACACACTTAGATTTTAAGACAGAGCACGATTTAGGGGAGCTTCCAAACTTGTCAGTGGTTTCTCACCAACTGTTGAAGTTGTAGTGTCAGCCTTTAACCCTTGCCCTGATCGCCCTGAGTCTGGCTGCACCCCAGTTTTCTGTGAAATGTGAAGCTCTGCAGTGAAAGGAAGAGAATGGCACTTTATGGCTGTCATTAACATGTTCTCTGCTTTGAAAGCAGGGCTGTGGTGAGTAATGGAGGTTACCGCTTTGGCTGGGGGGGTGAAATGTCTATTATTGAAGGAGATGGTACTCTCTTTTGTTATTTCAAGCTGTAAAATCTCTGAGTTCAACTCTGTTCTGTTGTTATCTCGAAAAGTTGATCCTGTTATTTTCACAAGACTGATTTCATATTTCTCATAGAACTCCAAACAGAAATTTCACCAACAGGTATTTAGTTTGAAACCATGGTTGTTAGTCTTCGTAAGAGGAGATAACACATTATATTAAGGGTGAGTAAATAATGACAAAGAACTGAGTTTGGGACTCCATTTCAAGCATCAAACCATATTTTTTTTGTGTGCCACATTGTATCGTACCAGTTAACTACAATAAAACAAAGCCATGGCTTTGATTGTGAAAGGAACCTACTTTATAAAATATAAGTGTGTCTTATCTGTAGTTTACAAGAGTTACTTGATTTTACTTTTCACATAATCTTAGAAAATTTGCAACAGCTTCTTTAAACTCTGCTCCACATCTCAACGCATCTCCTGTACATTTTCTCGTTTATCTTTATGTAGATGAATTTGGCATTTGAAGCATTTAGCTCTGGTGTTGTGATCAGAAATTGTAGGAACTGTGAACTTGACTGAAGAAATGCAACATTTCATGAATGCCCGGGTCTAACGCAACACATACAAAAAAAAATGCCCTCAATTATGCTTGAATTTAAGGCTTTATAAATCTTAGACAAACAAAAAAATCTGCCCCCTGTTCACAGAGGTCAAATCTAGAGATCTAAATAAACAAACTAGTGAAGCCAGGGGTGGAAATATGAGTTTTCAGCTCCAAAGTTGGCAATTTCAACATTGACGTGAATGGGAACTCGCTCACTTCTGGACCCTGCCTCGAGTGGCCATTTGAGGAACTGCTGTTCAGTCAATTCCTAATACACATCGAGCAGGTTGGCCCTTGGTTGAAATGCGCAGTGATCCTGACAGCTAACAGTTTTAATTAAAACATACGTGTGGGATATAGAAACATGAACTGAATTTACTCTTGTGAATTTACCATTTGGATATGTATGTTTGAAAAGGAAACATCGTAGCCATGAAATCTCTATGACCCCGTCAAAACTTAAAGATAGTACTGAAACTATGCTTTTCAAATGTAAATAATCTGGCTGAATTACCACAGTCCATGAGATCAGTACCGGAAATGAACGTAATTCTTAATATCTCTTTAAAACGTATAAGTGCCAAAACCCCTTTGCTTATCAATTTTAAATGCCTGTAAAATAACCATATACAATAGAGTAATAAATGAGTTGCTTTTTGTGTCTTGGAGAACTGTTCTATTCCATGAGGGGGTATGCAGAAATCCAGAAGAAAAATATCCATAAAAAATGTTGTCCACCCCAGAAAGCGGCTGTTCACAAGACGTTTGAAGAGAAACATTAATTCTTCCATAAACTTCTTGCGATTTCATCCAAAAACTAAAAATTTAAAATGATTAACAACTCTTATGTGCACCTACTATACAGAAGTTTATAAAGTGCACTATTCTATTTTGCCCAATTATAAGTTGTTTTTTCTACATTTTCTGCAAATCATGCACAACATCTATGTTTTCCTATTTTGTTAAAATGAAACAATAATACAAGCAATTCCGTTTGAGGGAGACCGAAAAGAACGATGGGCATGTTTTGTGTATAGTTTTGGCACATTTTTCCAGTTAGTATTCATGTAGTCTCATAACATATTCTTAAAATAGGGGATATAAGGGCTGTATGCTCTGGCAGACTTAGTTCTATGACGGGTCACAATGGGATGCATTTTTAATTACATGCATTAAATTGCTCCTTTAATTTAAACACTAGTCAGTCACAGTATTTTTGTTTCTAAATGTCTGTAGATTTATTTATGATTGATAAACACCACAGTCGGGTCCTGGGCTCGTTTCGAAACATGGCACTTTGATTTGCCATGAATATATTTCTTTTGTAGGATGTCTTTCAAGACAATAGAACAGCATAGAGCAACACATAATAAATTACAAACTTTGAAAAATAAATAAATAAATACAAAGTACATCCCAGAACCAACATCTCTACATGTGAGTCTTGAACGCTGTTTCTAAAAAAAAAAAATAAAAAAAACGTTATGTGATTTTTAATCATTTTAGCATTTAGAAACGGTTGGCTTTTTTTTCAATATATTTCTAGTAAAATGAATTTATATTTAAATCACAATAGACTAATTTGTATTTAAATCATAAAACACAACAGTGCATTTGTTAAATTACCATTTCAACATTTTATTAGTGAAATCACATTTTAAGAACTTGTTTACACTTCACCAAAATATCAAGTAAAGTTGCTACAGGCAATATTTCAAAGAGCAAAGATTCTTCCTTGAACTCAGCTCTTTATTTGCATCATACAATGTGTTAAAATACACCTTTTATGTATTTTTACCATTAAATTCAGCTTTTGATTTTAATAACTTTCACACAATTTAAAAAAAAAATAATTATTGTTTGTCTACAATTTAAAAAACATTAATGCGAATGAAATTGCATATTGAATTTTATGATGTGAGCACTAACATGGGAAATGTTAGTTTAAGTTTGTTGCATTCTGGGTTTCTCTGTTGCATCAGTGCTAAGAAAGATGGCCAAATGTGACGACCACATTTATAGAAAAAAAAAGCAGAAGGAAGGAAACCAGCTTGTGATGAATCGAGGAAAGAGTAAAAAAATAAGCTTTGCAACCCATCCACTCACTCAACCATGACTTCGTGAGCAGTGTTTTATTGCTAAAATGATCCGCTAATCTTCATTTTAAAACAGTGTTTGTTATTGAGTTATTTCCTGTTAGTTTCCAAAGCCTAATAAAAGAACTGGTCTTATTAAACTACTCATCCAACATTTAGCATTGATGGAAAAAGGCCCATGTGTATCAACGATCCCAGAACGTGTGCTTTGAGAACCTAGAGTCTTGTGTATATGAGATCATCTGTGTTGTGACACAGGAAATTCTGAAGGAGTTTAAAAAAGCTCAACCATGACCACAGCAAGGTCAACAAAAACCCTGGGTGGCTACAAAACCTACAAAGTTCAGCTACCATCATTATTAAACTCACTTGATTAGCCTTGAAATGTTTGGTGCTACTGGTATTTGTTTTAAAAGTAGATATGAACAGTGATGTCCCATGCTTTATACTCAGTAATTAGTTGGTTGGGCAAAACTGCTTTGAGACTGTCTCTGACTCTTCACAGTTAAAATTTTGTGGAGGATACTGCATAGGGCAGGGGTCCCCAATTATTTTCACCCAAGGGCCAAATTTGTACAAGGTAAACTAGAAAGAGGCCCGTAGGCCATGACCATCCAACACCCATCCCCTTTTCCCCAGAGAAGACATTTAAAACAAAACATAGCAAACATTTTCTACTCAATCATTGAACAGTAATCTGAAAAAGGCACATATGTAATGAACATGTTTTGTGTTTTCAAGGCTTTTAGTTTCTATTCCTTGCTATATTCTCATTTGAGATTATGTTTACTTACTCATAAAATCTGTCATTGGCAGACATTGGGCAGAAACAGTGTGGGTTTTTGACACAAGTTTTTTTATTGCGTGTTTGTTGACAGACGTCGATGTCACTGTAAAATTAATGGAATCCATCTCATGCCATATATATCATGAAGAACGCGTGCACCGCGAAAAAAGAGGCTCGCAATCTGTGACCAGTGGGGGTCGAATCTGGCCAGCGGGCCACCATTTGGTGATCACTGCCTTAAGTGTCTGTGTCTTTGTGGACACTATGATGTAAAAACTTAAATTAGGCTTCATCATTGTGAACCAAAATAAAGGCATCAGACCTTCAGTTTTCATCATCCATTTAAAGTGAGTTAATGTTGAAAGTTTTCTGTAATGTTGAAAGCTGGAGATCTCTAACCCAACCCAGCAAGGCCCAATTGGCCCCCAAAAATTGGTCCCCATTCTGAAGTGTTGACATGTCTAGACATTATAAGCAACTTGTTTTAAACATGCAAGGCAAGGCAGTACCAGCTCTGGTTATTATTATTCAATGGTTTTGAAAGGTTTTTTTTCTTTTTATAGTTTATTTATGGAGAAATATACCATTCGTCAGGTTGTAACACCATTATCATCTGTCTGTCCATTGAGTTTCTAGACTGTCCTCATTGCGTAACATGTGATTGTTGCGCTTCAGTGTGGTAGGTGGATTTGTCTTGGGGATGAGATTAACATGAAGCCAGTCTCAAATGCTCTACATATTCTCTAGCTTTTACTCATTGTGGGTAAGTCTCATATATCATCTTAACAAGGCAGCTTCCTGTCCCAGTAATGAGAGATGCTCCTGACAGAGCCAGTGACCTGAACTCTATAAATGTTTATGGCTCTCAGTCCGAGGGAAAGCATTCTTTCGATGAAAACGTTTGCTTCATCAACTTTGCTTCTGTTTTGGGTTTGTTTGTTATATATCCAAATCAATCCAACATAATTCAACCAAATGAATCGGAAGTCCAAGGGGTTCCATTTTTGATAAACCAAATAAATAAAATCAAATTTTTTTGTAATAACAACTAGTCTTTGCTTCCTGCATTACAAATCTGAAGATTAAAAAAGATTTTTATCCGTCTCATGTTGATTTCTCTCTGAGAAACACAAGTGTTTCCCTCTTTTCTAGGAAAGTAAATTCCTACGTTTACTTTTTTTAACAACTTTATGAATAAAATGGATAAACTAGGTAAGCTTTACAGGGTTATGGCTAGAAACATTTTGTTGAAACTGTTTATTTTGGTGATCATTGTGGAGTGACTAGGGATACTCAGTATCAAAGAGCAATACCCAGTGACGTCATTGACAGAACTTTCAGTGCACAGCAGTGTGTAAATATTTCAGAATTAAAGATATAAAGGAGAGGTTAAAAAAAGCAGTGCTTGTAATACCAGTACTATGGTAAAACATATACAGTAATGCATTCACATCCACCCCTGAAACAAACGACTTTCAGATGTTGATAATGTGGGATTTTGCCACCTTCGTAACGTTTTGGAACCAAAGTACAATTTTGTGTTGAATTTCAGGTGTCTTAAAATGGCTAATCTCACTGTGGCATTACTTAGGAAAATTGCCACAAGTACCAGAAAAAAAAATGCGGTATTCATACCTGGTCTTTTGAGAATGGTATTGGTGCATCTTTACATAACGTAATGGTGCAGCCAATTCAGATTTATATGGTTAGATGAAATGTAAATTTACATCAGTTTAGACAACCAGTAACAGCTAAGGCAACTATTAACCATTAACTAACAAAGGTCTGCAAACTTTTTAGGAGAGATTTTGTTCTACTCCTATTTACAGACACTCTCCTACTCAGTTCATGTGGAATTGAGATATCAAAAGGAGCCCTGTGAATGCCAACAAAGGTTGTGCCACTGAGTACTAGTCTGATTCAGACTATAATGATATTTACTTTAACTTATCTACTGTGGTTGGTGGATCGGTCGTTTTCCCATCTGGGAATTGACCAGACATGACCAGAATCTCTTTTGAACAGCTTTATCCACTTGAGTTTCCCAGCAATACAAATGTACCAGCAACAGCGTAACATATAATCAGTTTAGTCATAGAACAAAACATATTGAAACACAACAGATAGAAATTTTTGGCATAATTAATCCTGACCATTTCAAAACATGTACATCACAATCAAAATAGTGACTGGTAAATAACACAAATAAACCCTATATAATACACAATAACAACACCGCAAGGCCTCAAAGTACTTACACAGTACATAGTTTTTTTTCTGGATTAATAATAATCACTTTTATTTGTCAACACAAGCTCTTAACGGCTAGAATAAATTGTCTGTATCATTGATAATCCCTCAATCCACCCGTTGCCTCCCCAATCTCACCCCAGATATGCTGGAGTTCACTCTGAAGGTGTTGTTTTGGAAGCATAATGGTGGGCACTTTTATGGTTATACTGTAATAAAAGTTGTAGTGCAGTGAAAAGGGAATAATATGTCTCTTTAAGGCTCAATTATGCTTCAAAGTGGCCTAGAATCTTTGTAAAGCTCTAAATGTTTTGACAGTGTGGAGAAAACTGATGGAAAAAGGTGAACTCTCAAACTTAAAAATCTAAAATCACAGCTGTAGCAAAATTAACTCTTAAAGCACAAAGTGGAATTGAGTTGAAAAGATCCAAGGGTGGTTGCCCCTTACTGTCCAGCACTTACTTATTTAAACCTGTTTTTTTTTTCTTTCTGACATTCTATTAATCTTTTATGATTCTGTTCACCAATCATGACTAAAGCTTTCAACAATTTGTACCCACAAGTAGAGAAATTCTAAATGTGTTCAGCAGAAGTTCTTCCATACAGCACGATGAGGAGCAAGCTCTCGGAGGGAGGGAGTGAGACATGCGTCGAGAGAGACAGCTGCTTTTGGGAGCTGAGTTCAGCTGTCTTGCTCTGATCCAGAGCAGCAGGCGTTTGCAGGAATCAAGAATCCCATCTGAATCTGACCTGCTTTCTCACTGTCCACACGCACACATGGCAGAGACCCTAAACACACTCTCAGCTATGTACACACTCAGCAATGTGCCCTTTAAAGACGCGTGTACTGTAATAAACACCAGGGGGGCAGTAAGTAAACAGTTGCATCGTTTAAGTATCAAAAAGTGCTGCTTAGACAATTTCATTTTTAAGTTTCATGACATACAAATTCTGGATTGATTTGGTTTAAAAACTGTAAGGAAATGAGAACTACATAAGTTCCTGTGCTACAGCATGAACAGTGTAATGGTTTGACTGCACAATATCTTGGTAAACTCAGACCAGTGGTTGACTCTTCCACGTAAAAACACATGCAAGCCATACTAGTAAGCATGGGCCACTTAAATTTTATGAAAAATGAAGAGCACAGACTAAAAAATAGGGACAATGGCTAATATGAGGCAACTGTAAGTGTGATATGAGCACCGCCATGGCAGTCTGGGAGAGGGTGCTCATGCGCACATGCGACTTTCTGATGGCAAATTGTTTCAGTGCTCCACCTCGAGTCTGGCTCCACACGCCACCTCGCCTTTTATATACAACTTATTTTGTAATTAGAAAAACAAATTTGAAACAACTTCTCTTAATTTGATCATTGGCTGCATAAACGATCTTTCTCACGGCGTAATGATAGTCAGTGTAACTGTCACATGGTCTTACCTAGTTTTTTTTTTAGAAAATGTGAACTCCACAAAATTAACTTGGAAACAAAAAAAACTATTGAATATAGATAATATAAATAATTTTAATTTCTGAAGAAAACATCTTTTTCCCCATAGACTTGTGTTTAGCCACTATCCATGTGGGATCGATCGCCACGGTTTTGCCATGTGAGACACAATGTCTAGAGGTTTAACTGCAACTATACATGAAACGGTGGTAGCCAATCAGTAATGAGAGACAAGACGTTGCTGATATGTTGCAGAGCTGAAACCCATTTAGGGCATGCTCGCAATGTTTTAAACATGTTTTTTTTTTCTCACACTGTGTACAATACAAATCTTGACCACACATGCCTGTTTAAGAAAACTGTCCACATGAAAACCCCTAAAAACTGTAAAAACTATACCAAACCAACAGGTGGCAGTCGATTAGTGGCAATTTTAATATGAGTATTCAACACTGAGTTTACCAAAACATTGTCGCCTCTGTTCTGTAAACAGCAACACAGTCCTCATTTCATCCGCCATTACACTGGGTCTGTAAACAAAACAGAGGCAAACATGACAAACCTCACCTCTGGAACTCCAAAAAACTTATTTTTGCCATCCATATGCACTTCGGGTGCAAACCACTTCAAAACTGCACTATGGCCGGGGTTTTCATATATATATGTGCGGTTTTATTAAAACGATGCTGCATTACCGGGGGACAAACAGCGTGACTATGCAGTTATTTTAAAAATAGATAGTTAGGTGTGGACAGGGCCTTAAGGACTTTATGCACCAAGTTTTGTGCAAAATGTAGAGGCTTTTGGTGTTGGGCTGTGTTTGTTTGAGAAAATGTAAATATAAGCATTGGCTCCCAGAAAGCACACACTCTGCAGCTACAGATATGTGACATTTGAATATAGAGGAAAAGTCCATTGATTTCAATTCTTTGATCAAAAATCTTTGGCTGTCCAAATGAAACACTAAGCTTGCTCTCATCTGAAAAAAGCAATTTTCTCTTGGACACAGTACTCTTTAGCCCAGCACAGTCACTCCTGATCTGGTTTTGGGTTCAGGGTTGGTTAGGTAAGGGATTCTACAGCTGTTGCCCATGTCATACAGATGTTTATATGCGGTGGTTGTAGCCTCAGTCCAGACCTATCCAGATTTCTGAATCATTCTCGCTTGACAATCCCTTCAAGGCTGTGCTCATACCTGTCACTTTTGCACTTTTTCCATCCACAAAGTCCCCTTCCTCTCAACACTCTGTTGATACATTCTGGTAATGTGCCCTGTGTGCACCCACGCTCTTTTGCATTTGCTTTTTTTCTCCTTATCAATGATGGTCTGCACAATATCAAGTCAGCAGTCTTCCCCATGAACTATTATCTCATAGATAGCCTATGAGGATGTCATTGTTAAATGTAGAAATATTACAATTTTGTGAAATACTGATTATACTGAATACTGATCTTTAATCCATAATGATTCAAAATGAATCAAATTCTCTATTAAAATGCGGGATGAGTGCCACCGAGCAGCTCTTTTACATCCTCTTACCTCAACTCCATGGAATCGAAAGCAAATCAGGGCTTGTGTACAAGAACGCCAATCACACAGCGAGAACTATCAAACCTCGAGGAAAAAAAAGACAACAACCCCAAAGCATAATCCTCCTTCACTGAAAATCACAGTTGATAAATTGCAGTCAAATAATTATCTTCTCAATTAAACCCAGATTCATCAATCAGACCCAATCACAGGAAATTATGAATATTCAATAGTTTAATATTTCTTTTGTAATGGTGTAAAACAAAATAAAATTTTAAGAGTTTTACTATCCCAAACATGACTACATTTTCGGTAGGGTTCTAGTGTCCTGGCAAACCTTACCAGAGACTTCAATCTTTTGTTTGTCCTTTTCTTGAAGGACACGAGCAAAAACAAGTTTATATCTTACCGTCTCAAGAAAAAAAATGAAATGTAGATTTGTATAACTTTAAATATTACCAAATAAAAATGCAATGTCCATGAGCTACGATTTTGTATTTTAAAAATCTCTAAAAAAAGAGTTGTATAAATGAAGTGTGTGTTTTAAGGCAATCTATTTGCCCCGTATCTTGTTGTAAAGTAAAACTTTTACTTAGTAAAGCTGAAACTGTGTGTGTGTGTGTGTGTGTGTGTGCGTGTGCGCGTGTGTGTGTGTGTGTGTTAGTGTGAAGATGGCAGTAGGAGGGCTGCGGTGTGTGTTGTGGTCAGTTTGCTCCTCCCAGACTGCAGGCCTTGCATGCGGAACAGGTGTTTTTATGTTTGTGTCTATGGGTAAGTCTGTGTCATATCTTTGGGTTGAATGGAGCCATTGTGACACAGGGTTCTCCTTGATTCTTCTAAAGGCAGCCCGTGTGCATCAAGGACCCTCTAGCTTTGTGGTACGTGGAGTGGAGGTGGTGTAACACCAGAATGTGTAATGCTGTTTATGTGGAAAAGGATTTTCTGAAGTATTAGAAACTGACAGATGGGTGTATTTTTTACAGCAATGTACTTGCTTAATATGTGTATAAACTCTGATTAAAAAGCAGTTTTTAATCACCAAGCATTCTTAGTTTGTCATGTTTGTAACTTGTCAACTCAGAACTCACAGCTCACAACAAATTCATACAATCAGGTTGAGTTGGTTTACATTCATTTTTTGTCAGATGCTTTTATCCAAAGCGACTTACTTTTGAATTAATGAACACGTATTTTGTTAGTTCTTGCTTTCCATAGGTTTCGATGAAACTGCCAGAGTTTTACAGTGATCACAGGAAATCTCTAGGAGAAGTTTTAAATTATACAATTAGAAAACTGTGGAGTTTTGTAATTGTACAAAAGATCAAATCTCTAGGAGTTTGTTAAAGCACGACACAAGAAAAAGTTACCATTTTTAGAAGTGTTGTAGATTAGCCGACTTCCTGTTGATTTCGGAAACATTATCTACATTACTTATATTTAAGTACTGAAATCGTTAGGTGGGGCTATAGAGCCATTTTGCACACCCACTTTTAATGTCTGTGAGAAACTGGGTGACTTTTTAGCACATTAAGGCCCTCAAAAATCCACTTAAAGCTGCGAAACAATAATATTTTGAGCATCTACAATAGGGTTCTACGAACCTTTGACCTAAAAATCTCAACATATTCTTGGTGTGAATGAGCAAGCAGGGAAGTGATGAGGAACACCAAAGAGCGAGGTGTATATGGGAAGCACAACGTGACTAAGGTGGAAACAATAAACAAACATTAAAAAGTTTAAGTCTGAGGAACACATGAGAACTAGGGACACATGGTTCTGACACCTCAATAGCAAACCTGTTTATGGTGGTTGATTACATTTTGAATTGCACAATCTGCCAAGTTATGCTATTGTGCTGCTGTTGGGTGTAAAGGCAAAGATGGCAGTCGTCCTTTACTTCCAACTGCTTACTTATGATGCATCGTTTCAAATTGGAGGGGGGAGGGGCATGCTTTTGCTCAGGGCCAATTAAAGGGCCAGGCCAGAGTTTTGTAATAGCAAGGAAAAAAAAGAGTTGTTTACTGCACTAAAGCATTTTTGTTTTGTTCGTCTTTTGTTTACTTGAATGAAGGCAGAGTAGAAAATCTCAGCACCGCCCATTTCCCACCTTTTTGTCCATTGTCAATCTGGTAGTGATGCACTGCGCAAATGTCTTGGATGCTGTGTGCATAGTTTTACATGTTCTTTTGTCAATAAACTGCGAAGTAATTTAAGCTAATTATAAATTGAGGCTTGGACGGGTTTCTTTTAATTATAGGATTGTTGTATTTGTATTTAAGGTGAATGGAGTTATTCCTCCACTGACCCCTGTGGTGAGAGAATGAAGTCTAAATTTAAGCATGTTAACTGTTGCTGCTGAGGAATTTTTGAGCACATGGGACAGCTTTAAAGGGACGTCTGCACATACTAGAAGCGTGTGCATGTGTGTGTGTGTTGAGTGAGGCCATCTCCAGATGCCATCTCCATCCAACCTCTTGTTTACTCTCTGCTTTGCAGCTGTAGGTGTGCGTGTGTTAGTTTATTAATATTTGTGTGTGTGAAGGTGACTGAAGCACATGAGAATCAAACACAGGAAATAGAGCGGGCTTTTCAGATAGTAACACTGCATTAGATAGTTCTGATAAAAATGATTTGAATGCATTAATTGTTCAAAGCTCTGAACTGTCTAGACCAAAAAACAGACTGTTGTATTTTGGGATTCTGAAAATGTAGACACAGAGGGAAGTTTGTGGAAGTTGATTCCTTTTTTGTCAAGAAAAATCTTGAAGGAAGGAAAAAGCCAGCAGAGAGGAAGGATTTTGAAGCACCTGTCCCCGGAAATATTCTGTCACAGCTCCTGGAGTGAGTACAAGGGGAGAAGGACGCAGATGCAAGAATAGCCATCTCAAAAGTCTTTCAAACACAATGTCTTTCTGTTGCTTTTATGTTAGAACAAAAGCCTATGAGCGATCTTGTGGAAAAGGTCATTGGGATTCTTTAAGGCAGACAACGAAATTTGTGCCTAGCGACCTCAGTCCCATCATCTGTGCCTCACAAAGCCCTTATTTGTTCAAGTCCAGCCCTGAAAGGCGCTATTGGTCCTTCATTGTATCATTGTCATTACTAGTCTATGGCGCACACTGTCATCTCTTCTGTTTTCTGTTTCCTCCAGAGGCTGTTTGCTAGAGCTCTCTATGACAACACCGCAGAAACCGAAGATGAGCTGGCCTTTCACAAAGGTGACATCATCATGGTGCTGGAGAAGAACGTTGTGGGAAGCACTGGGTGGTGGAAGTGCTCCCTCCATGGACGTCAGGGACTGGCACCTGCAAACCGGCTGGCACCTCTTCTGCCTGCGGATTCTGAGAATTTAAGTGCAGAGAAGAACTATCGATACAATAACTACCAGAACATTTACCAAACTCCAAAAGGGTCCCTGCCAGATGATACAGCAATTTATGAAGACATGAATACTGCTTCTAAAGTTCCCTTTGAAGGCGTCACGCCTCCTAATAAACAAGGGAATGTAGAAAGAACCGGATCACAACTTGATGTAAGTCTCTCTGGCCATTTGTGAGGAATACTTTTCAAACAATATGTGTGTGGAATTTTTCTATGAGTGAGCAAATGAACCTAACGGTTTGCCAGATTGATTTACTCTGATTAGACTGCATTCTAAACTAATCTATTTACAAGCATTTTAAATGCATTACAAATCTCGAAACCCGATGACCATCTCGGCTATTCTCATTACCTCTCATTGGAACTTTGATGTAACATATCAATTTCAGTGTAAACGTACAGAATACAGTGGGTAAAAACCATTCAAATCATGAAACTTGTAAAATGTGTACATTCATTCCATGCAGACTGATGTGTCTATTTCTTATATTTTTGATCATTTTAACTGACAGCTAATGAAAATGCCAAATTCAGTATCTCAGATTACCCTGATGTACTGCACAAAAAAATGCAAGACAACAAAGGTCATTGCAAAAAAGGCTGCTGTTCACAGAGTAAAGCACAAAAATAGATAGGCGAAGGGGGAAAAAAAGTCCATGGTAGTAAGAAAAGTGTTCAAGCAAAAGGTATAACTTAACACTGAAGATGATTGTGAAACAAAACCCATTCAAAAATGTGGAGGGGATTCACAAAATCTTCATGAACCGCCACACACATATGTACCTAAGACATGGGTTTCAGCTGTCATGTACTCTTGTACAAGAAACAACATCAGATGCACCTCACCTGGGCTAATGACAAAAAGAACAAAACTGCTGCTGAGTGGTCAAAGTTGAGATTTCAGTAAAAATTGTTATTTTCTTTGGAAACTAAAATCCTAAAGTCTGGAGGAAGAGTCACATCTATGTTTCTAGAGGTCCAGCATAAAGTTTCCAAAGCCAGTGATGGTTTGGGGTGTTTTCCGAAGTCCAAGGTCAACCATGAAATTTTTGAGCACTTCATGCTTCCTGCTGCTGACTAACTTCATGGTGATCCAGATTTCCCAACAGGGCTTAGCAGTTACATACTGTGCCAAAGCTACCAGTACCTGGTTTAAGGACCATGGCCCATTCTTTAATTGCCAGTAAACTAGCCTAACCTTAACCCCAAATAAAATCGATGGTCCTTCACACTGAAAAAATGTCATCTGTATAGATAACTATCAAGAATAAAGGACCATTTTTGAAATCACACAATTATAGCGGTATTAACTATTAGAGGTTGGCTAAAGTGCTTTTCACGTACAGCGGGGAAAATAAGTACTGAACATGTCAACATTTCTCTCAAAAAACATATTTCTAATTGAGCTATTGACATGAAATTTTCACCAGATGTTGGCATCAACCCTAGTAATGCACACATAGAAAGAAATCCAAACATTTATGTCCATAGATGAAGTTATGTGTAATTAAGTGAAATGGCACAGGGAATAAGTATTGGACACGCGTACTGAAATTTATTTAATACTTAGTGCAAAAACATTTTTACAGCCTTTAGACGTCTCCTGTAGGGAGAAACTAGTCGAATACATTGCTCAGGTGTGATTTTGGCCCATTCATCCACAGAAACTGCCTTCAAATCTTCAAGGTTCCGGGGGTCTCTTCTGTGAACACAGATCTTCAGTTCTTTCCAAAGATTTCCAATTGGATTCAAGTCTGGTGATTGACTGGGCCATTCTAGCAGCTTTATTTTCTTTTTCTTCAACCAGTTGAGTGTTACCTTGGCTGTGTGCTTGGGATCGTTGTCTTGCTGAAAGATCCACCCTCTTTTCAACTTCAGCAGCCTGTCAGATGACAGCAGATTCTGATCAAGAATGTCTCGATACTTTTCTCCAGTCATTATTCCTTCAATGATATGAAGTCTACCAGTACCACATGCTGAACAACAGCCCCACGCCATGATGCTCCCACCTCCAAACTTGACTGTTGGTAAGGTGTTTTGGGGGTGATGTGCGGTGCCATTTTTCCTCTGAGCATGTTGTGTCTTATGACATCTGAAGAGTTCAATTTTGGTCTCATCTGACCAGAGTATCTTCTCCCAGAATGTCATGGGTTTATCCAAATGTTGTGTCGCAAACTCCAAACGAGCTTCAACATGCTTCTTCTTCAAAAATGGAGTCTTGCGTGGTGTGCGTGCATGGAAGCCATGGCGGTTGAGTGCATTACTTATTGTTTTCTTTGAAACAACGGTACCTGCTGATTACAGGTCCTTCTGAAGCTCACCACGAGTGGTCCTAGGCTATTGGAGAACCCTTGTGATGATTGTTCTGACACCTCGGTCTGAATTCTTGCGAGGAGCACCTGGCCGTGGCTGGTTTATGGTAATGCCATGTTCTTTCCACTTCTGGATGATGGCCTCAATGGTACTCACTGGAACTTTCAGAAGTTTGGAAATGCGCCTGTAACCAGTGCCTTCAGTGTGTTTGCAACAATAAGGTTGCATAGGTCTTTGGACAGCTCTTTGCTTTTCATGCAATGCTTCTTGTCTAACACCTTGCTGGTGAGAAACCTTATTAAAAGGCATCAATCAGGACTATATCAGCTGATATTACTTTGCACTAATAGGGGGCAGGTTAACCTTCTGAATACTGACAAACTCCAGCTACTTTCTTGGCTTGCCAGACCTTTTTACCCCTCCTGTTCTTCATGTGTTCAATACTTATTCCCTGTGCCATTTCACTTAATTACACATAACTTCATCTATGGACATAAATCTTTGGATTTCTTTCTATGTGTGCATTACTAGGGTTGATGATGACATCTGGTGAAAATTTCATGTCAATAGCTCAATTAGAAATATGTTTTCTGAAAGAAATGTTGACGTGTTCAATACTTATTTTCCCTGCTGTACAAGGCTTGATTAACAAACCTGTAGATTATAAACGAATTACCTGATGGACCTCAATATAATTTTAAAGTCATTGCTATGTATATCCCTCAAAAACAACCACATTGTGGGCATAGAATCTGCACTGGGGGTAATGGTGTTTGTCTTCTTGGGAATACTCTGGTCTAGCCCTCACCGTATCGCACCGGGGGTGTACTGGGCCTGTTTTAACAAAATCTCACATATTTCAACAGCTATTAATCAAATCTATCTTTTAGGAAGTTCCTATTGGGTCCGTTTCGTATTATTACCAAACACAGGCTCAAAATTTCCATTAACATCTAACCAATATGGTAGACTTTTCTCAAGTTCAAAGTGTTTAGTCGACTTTGAGCAGAACTGACGCTCTTAATGATTTAGTAGCTGATGATTTAGTAGATTATATGCCAAACCGTGGCTAATAACAGCCAATGTTTCGGAAACCCCTGCTGGCAAAGAGTTCACAGATGGGGACCAGGGCCTCCACTCTGCGGGGACAGGTATGTAGCACAGAGGCTTTATGAGGCTGTAAAAGAGCAGCAAGGGCAGAATTCAGACACCACTAACTGCAACCAGAAGATTTAGTGCTGAAATCCCTTGAGTAAGTCTGAGAAAAGACCATCAGAGAGGGAGTTTCTGTGTAATAGTTGAGGCAGATGGGTTAATGTGGCCCCCCCTTTCCTGTTTAGCCTCAACAGCTTACACCTTGCATGGTTTCAATTAGAACACATAACTAGTCATAAATGTGTTAAAGGTTCAACATACTTAAAGTGTGTTCTCTCAGTAAGAAAGTGAGTGTGTTTGGGAACTTGTTCAAAAGTGTACCACAATCTGTGTTTTCGTTACCGTAGTTTAAAGTAGTCTTTAGAATTGCCCTCTATTCCTTTCAGGCTTTATCTTCCCCTACCAGAACTGGCACAGAAGTCTATGATGTTCCAAACCTGGGGAGGAAATTGAGTCTTTTAACAGTAAGTCCTCATTAATTGATAACATGCACCGTAAATAGTTACAACATTTGCTTGTTTTGGTCCAACTTAAGTCACTTGTTCAAATGTTTTATTAGGTTTATAATCAAAGGATGGTGCTGTTTTGATTTTTTAAAGTAACAGGACTGAAAGTAACAGGACTGAGGTTTTAGCAAATAATTAGCAAACACATGCTAAATAGCCACATGGTGCACATGATTATAGAACAAGAAATTCTATAAAGTTCTTTACCAAATGGTATATGAATTACATTAAACTAATTAAATCTCCCACGTAAACAGAGTAACAGAAAAGTATTTTTTTAAACAAGGCTTCAAGATATCATCACAAAATCATCAAATATGTAAATTAGAAATTGAGAGAAAGATCCTTCTAATGATCCAAGTGATGCAGCTTCCTGTTAAAAACTGGACATGACTAAAATGTTTGTTTGTTTTTTTTTAAATCTTAGGAAGTTTATATAATTGTGTAAATAAATGAATTTGAAACAAACATTATATACTATGGATTTACATAACAACGCAAAAGAAAGGTTCTTTTTAAAAGATCTTGCCACCCATTCCGTGGAATGGCTCGTATACAATAGAATAGTGCAAAAATTTAACTCCAAGACACTTAAAGACAGTTAAAGATTGTCTTTTTTGTCTTTTCAAGCCATCCACAGGGAAAACATTGCAAATATCACGTAGATCAAGTGGAGAGTTTCTGAAAAAACATGAAAGGCTGCAAAATTGGGGATGCTTAACTGCAAACAGTAAAAAGGTAAGTATTCTCAAACGATTTTGAAATTAGTTTTATCTGAGGTGTTTCCATTGAAATATAAAACTTTGTTCTTTTTAGGTTGCAACTCTACCTCTGCCTGCTCCTCCAGACCCAAATTATGACATCCCAAAGCCTGCCATCAGTGAGGCTATTAAGAGGCCTCCATATGGTTATAGTACCTTACCTAATCCTTGTAAGTCTGAGTGGATTTATGACATACCCGTCTTCCAACAAAAACAAGAATGTAAACCTGGTTTGCCGCCAAAAACTGTGACTGCAACCCAGCCCATTTATGACACTTTGCCAACTCATGTATGGCCTGAAAGTTGCCCAAGCACACCCCAGCCACTTTATGACATCCCCAAACCCAGCAGCCCAGTAGTGCAGTCTTGCACTGACATTAACAACTCAACAGATTTAAGCATCTACGATATTCCACCACACAATCCCCAAATAGAACTCACCAGAAGGAAACGACTTACCAAAACTGACAACAAAAACCGACAAGAACCCCTTGAAAACAGTTGTAATCCTGGAGCTAATCATCGCTGGTCATCAAAAGGGAGGATAGTTTCCAGGCATGCTGTGGAAGGCACGATTAGAAGGGACAATGATCATAAAGACCACCAAAGAAGCTCAACAGTCTCCACCTCCTCCACAGCATCCAGTTCCTCAAGAAGTTCCTGTGACTCCTTCATGCTCAGTTCTCCTGAACCCGAACCCTTACGAGAGCTCACACTTTCACAGGAGGAAGCCAGTAACAGGTTGCTGGAGCTGCAGGAAGCGGTTTGTCAGTCTGTACCTAAACTGATGCTTTTTGTCAGCAGTCATTGGAGGAGCAAAGATCATCTGGCTCAGCACCTTCATCAGATTCACACTGCTGCAGAAGATGTGACCGACTCACTCAATAGCTTCTTGAAATTTGCTCTGGATGTCAGAGGAAATGCGCAGAGGTTGACCGATTCAAACTTGCAGACCCGACTCCTGAAACAGCTCTCCGTTGTTGAGGACTCGGGTTTGATTCTTCAGCAGGCTGCTAGTGCTTTGCAAGATCTGGGCTGGCAGTTGGAAAAGTTAGCTCTGAATGATGGCCACTCACAGATGCCTGATCACCTGGAGAGATTTGTGATGGTGGCTCGGACAGTTCCAGAAGATGTGAAGAGACTGGTATCAATTCTCAATGCGAATGGAAAGCTCCTTTTTAAAGGAACCGCCAAAAAACTAAATGTGGTGGAGAATGCGGGATCGCCTAAAGAACATAGGCAAAGAAAATCTGAACCAACTGTCGACTCTGGGATAGATGAGTGTGATTATGTGCAGCTTCAGGTAAGTTCATAATTTTACTGACACAATGCAGCTTTTTTATAATGGTTCTGCAGGGTGAATGAGAGATGGACTCTATTCTCAAACTGGATAACATTTAAATCTATTATAAAATTAACAAACAATTGTTCTAGTGCTTCCCTACTGATCTAATGGAGCCTGGAAAACACAGTGCTTGAGAGGGCATGCAACGGTGCACGACAGTGCTTATAACCCCTTTAAAAATTAAACCGATTTTCACCTCCTCATGGATTTCAGGTGGCACTCCAGATGGAGCTCATCACAATGAGCTCGCATTTAACTACTGTTGCATTAATTTAGTTATACTTTAAGGATGTAAGTTTTAAATCAATGTTGTAGTTTTACAGAAAATTATAATATCTCAAGTCCATTAAAAACACCACCTTCAAGTGGTCAGTGTCAGCAGCCATGTTGACTAAATCTTCAGCATTCATTTTTTGATTAACCAAATGTTTTAAATATTCATAGTTGGCTCAAGGTGAAATTAATCTAAGATAAAATGTAAAGTTCGAACTGAAAGTGTGTTCACAAAATAAATGAGAACTTAAGTGATTTTTTAATTACTCATTAGCTCTGCATTCTTTATAATCACAGTAGGGCATGCATTGAAATGCAATAATTGTTGAAATGTCTAAATGTTTCAATTTAAAAAAAAAAATAATAAAAAATTATACAATCCACCTGATAGAAGAGAAGAGAATGGCAGCAAAATTCTCCAGTTTAAATTGATTTACAGCGGGGAAAATAATATTGAACACGTCAACATTTCTGTCAAAAAACATATTTCTAATTGAGCTATTGACATGAAATTTTCACCAGATGTCGGCATCAACCCTAGTAATGCACACATAGAAAGAAATCCAAACATTTATGTCCATAGATGAAGTTATGTGTAATTAAGTGAAATGGCATTTCACTTACCCAGCATTGCATGATGGGTAAAAGCAACGAGCTGTCCAAAGACCTACGCAACCTTATTGTTGCAAAACACACTTAAGGCACTGGTTGATGCCGACATCCGGTGAAAATTTCATGTCAATAGCTCGATTAGAAATATGTTTTTTGAGAGAAAAGTTGATGTGTTCAATAGTTATTTTCCCCGCTGTATACACATGTATTGATTTATTTGCATAAAAATGTTTTTATTAAACCTGATGCATCACTGCCACTGATCATGTGGCCATTTGCTACTGAAATGAGTGGGATTTGGGTACAAACATGACAGTGAGCAGGAGTCTGCACATGCTCAGAAAGGCTTCGATATCAGGCCCTACAATGAAAGTCTTCCAGTTTTATTAAACTAAATCAGTCCATGTGATCAGTGATTAGCAAGTAAACAGTCTTAAACTTCACCAAAGGAATTATTATTTTGTTTAAGAAATGCACTTTTATAAAAAAAAGTGACCTTCCTGGAAGGAGTTTGCATGTTCTCCCTGTGCTTGCGTGGGTTTCCTCCGGGTACTCCGGTTTCCCCCACAATCCCCAAAAAACATGCGGTTTAGGTTAATTGAATAATCTAAATTGCCCTTAGGTGTGCATGTGTGTGTGAATGTTGCCCTGTGATGGACTGGTGAACTGTCCAGGGTGTACCCCCGCCTCTCGCCCAATGTGTGTCGGAGATAGGCACCGGCAGAACGCTGCGACCCCGAAAGGGAATAAGCGGGAATGAAAATGAATGAATGAATACAGAGTTCTGGTCACTATAAATAAACAAAATGTTTGTGGATTATTGAGTCAATTTCTGTTTACAGATTGTTGAATTGTTTTATTTTTACACACAGGCCTTTTTATGTCTGTTAAACTTGAGAAAATAAACTTTTGTTGTAAACATTGTATTAATCACCTATTCCCTTGTTGTGACAAAACGTTGATTTGCTTCATGTGAGGAAAAAAAATGTGTTAACTAAACATAGCGCTAATATTACCAACATGTGTGACTTTAACCAAAGATTAAACTCGTTCATCCAGTGGTTTAGACAAGGTTTCAGTTTTAGGTGTCACTTATTTACCCTACAACAATAGACTGTTTATAACAAAGTAAAACTGAATGACCAAACTTCACAAATCTAAATTCCTCTCAGCTGATGTTAGAACTTTGAATCACCCCAAAAGCAAGATACCAACTCAACATAATAAACTCAAATGTTTTTAGATGAGCTCTTCACCTTAAGCATTTCACAGAAAGGATTTGGTTTTCAATCTGTATCGCGATTAATGCAATAGCGCCCTCTAGGCGTTAAAGTTGATTTACAGTTAAAGTTGAAACTCAGAAGGACTTCGATATCAGGCCTTGTCATGAAAGTCTGCGCGTTTCCCTCTATTTCTTTTTTTAACAAACAAAAATAAAGATCAACTATAATATTAAAGATCAAAACGTTCAACAATCTTCGTAAATTTTATTGTAAAAATCCCTTTTTAAATTTGGCAAGTGTCATTCACTTACTGCAACTGTGCTGCAAGGGAACTCAATTCACTTAACGCTAGAAAATCATCCGTCTTCATTTTTCTAATGAAACGATTCAAGAGTAAAAAAAAACTAAGCAATGAAAACAGTCAAAATAAATATTTTTTTGTTGACTTTTTCGATGTTTAAAGGGATCCAGCAAAAACATCTCTGTGTTTAGAAAAGTATCTGTTGAGAAAATCTAAATTTGTTTCCTTTTTTTGTTTATTGCCCTTTTAGCACTTTCTTAGAAATTACATACTAACAAATACAATACGCTTCATTCATTTGTTATAAAATATAGCTAACAATGACATTTTTTTTTGTATGATTTGAATATTACTCATATAACCCTGCAAGGAGACTCTTTGAACACTTCATAGCTGTGATCTATCTGATCAACATTTTCTTCTTCCTTTGCTTAATTCCTGGCATCTCACAGTCCAAAAACATGGACCACATTTGAAACCGGGATATGAATGAATATTATTATTCAGTACATTAATAAATATTCAACAAATATTGCCTTTCAACAGACAAAAGCAGAAATTGCCCTGGAAACAAAAACAACTAAAAGCAGCTTTAAATCAAGGAGGAATGGTGATGGCTCAAAAAAGCAGGTAAGAGAATAAACCCATGTTTATGTATTAAGTATTAATTTCCACTTTCTAAATCATTTTTGTCATGTTTTACATAAATAGTCTTCCCAGTTGCAGCCCTGCAGTCCCCCCCAGAGCCCGAAGAGTCAGCTAATCTCTGTCCACTGCCGCCTTTACTTTGGAGCCATTCAAAAGGCGATTGGTGTGTTTCTCCGCAGCTTGGATGAACACAAGCCACCAGAGGAGTTCATCTCCAACAGCAAACTTGTCATCATGGTTGGCCAACGACTGGTCAGCTCTCTGTACAGTGAAGCCAAAGGTCTAGAGGCCAGTCAGGAAATGCTCTCTATCAGCAATCAGCTCTGTGTCCTCTTAAAGGAGCTAGCCATGGTCACTAAGAAGGCAGCTCTCAGCTTCCCTGAAAAACTGGCTATGCAGGAGGCACATGGCACTGCCAGTGAGTTGGCACAGAGAGTAATGCACTTCAGAATGTCATTGGATGTCTAAGTGCATCTATTTAGTTAACCCCTGTAACATGTGGAGGTGGGCTGGTGAAGACAACAGTGTGTTTTATGGATTGGTGTTTCTTTGATATGAGTGTTAACTAGCCCAGTTGAAATAGAAGTTTTTAGAGTTAATCTGGAAAGGCGGGGTCAAAGGGGGCAATGTGACACCTCGATCCAATTCTTTATTAAACTGAATCAGTCCATGTGATTTCAGTGGTTAGCAAGTAAACAGTCTTAAACTTGACCAAAGCAATTATTATTTTGTATTCAAACATCTGTTTAAGAAATGCACTTTTATAAAAATGAATACAGAGTTCTGGTTATTATAAATAAACAAAATGTTTGTGGATTATTGAGCCAATTTCTTTTTGTAATATTTGAAAATTCAGAGTTTGAAAAAGATGAATACTTAGGTGAAACTTTTTATTACAATAATACATTTTCTTAGACTTTTCCCACCATTAGATTGTTGAATTGTTTTATTTTTACACACAGGCCTTTTTATGTCTGTTAAACTTGAGAAAATAAACTTTTATGTAAACATTATATTAATCACCTATTCCCTTGTTGTGACAAAACGTTGATTTGCTTCATGTGAGGGAAAAAAATGTGTTAACTAAACATAGCGCTAATATTACCAGTATGGGTGATTTTAACCAAAGATTAAACTCGTTCATCCAGTGGTTTAGACAAGGTTTCAGTTTTAGGTGTCACTTATTTACCCTACAACAATAGACTGTTTATAACAAAGTCAAACAAAATGACCAAACTTCACAAATCTAAATTCCTCTCAGCTGATGTTAGAACTGTGAATCACCCCAAAAGCAAGATACCAACTCAACATAATAAACTCAAATGTTTTTAGATGAGGTCTTCACCTTAAGCATTTCACAGAAAGGATTTGGTTTTCAATCTGTATCGCGATTAATGCAATAGCGCCCTCTAGGCGTTAAAGTTGATAATTATATCATACTTTATGCTTTTTATTAAACATGTGGTACATGCAAACGTTATATTAGTCAATTGTCGAACATTTAATTTATTTTACCCAATCAAAATTAACCCATTACATACAATTATGCATTTAGCAGATGTTTTGTCCAAAGCAACTTATAGTTTGAGAGAACCAGTCAAGGTTGGTTAACCATAAAAAGAGCTCATAGTATAGGTTCCAGCAGACTCAGAACAAATTAATTGTTTAAGAGGATTTTTAAAAATGATATTCTAGTCCTTTAAATTGTAATGAGGAACTTCTCACCCCCCCTAAATACCACATGATATTAAGAAACATTTTCTCCATAAACAAACCATGTCAGCTGAACACTTCTTTGTTCTCCTGAAAAACATAACACAACAAATAGGAGACTATGCATTCTGCAAAACGACATACATTTAGAGAGAACAATACCAAAAAATGGTTTTACACATGCATCATCTTTAACATCGATCTTCTGGATTGAGTTTTTCATAAACATAACATCATGAAAATGTAAAATGTCTATTTTGTTGGTGTATAAAATGTGACAAATGTATTTTAAAAGCATTACGATAACTGTGCAATACTGTTCAACTGAAAAAATACAAAGAAGGCTTCAGAATTGGAGATGTGAAAATGAAAAAATATATCAATATTTTGTGTGACCACCCTTTAACACACCAGCGATTCTTCTAAGTACACTTGCACAGCTTTTGAAAGAACTCAGCTGGCAAGTTACAAGCATCTTGAAGGAATAACAGATCTTTTGACTTTCGGCTAAATGTTTAGTGTTATTGCCCTGTTGCAGGCAACAGAGAAGCATGGTGGAGGTTCATTGAACATTTGGGGCTGCTCCATTTGCAGAAATGCAGCCCCAAATGTTCAATGAACCTCCATCATGCTTTTCTTTTGCATGCACTCTCATTATTGCACTACCTGTCCTCAGCCTTCGACAAACAAAATGCCTTCTGCTATAGCCAAATAGTTCAAATTTTTACTTCAGTCCAGAGCACCTGCTGCCATTTTACTGCACCCCAGTTCATATTTTTGTGCATACTTGAGTTGCTTGGCCTTTATTACTACTTTGAAATCTTTGTCTGGGAGACACCAAGTTGATTCAGTATAACTACTTTGTGTTCTGTTGCTGTGCTCTTCCACACTCAGACGTAAGCACCTGTTTTGTATAATTATTTGATTATTCAGCAATAATCTTACAAAATCTAAGACATTGTGCAAGTGTATCTATAACAATTTATGCTGGATAGTTACACCAATTATTGAATCGATTTTTTAAAAGAAAAAACTAAATATTATTTATATTTATATTATTTATGAAAACTGAAATTTTGAAAAATTTCTCTCCTGCCAAAGACTTTTTCTGTACATCTATAGAAACAATATTGATAATATGTCTGTGAGCTTTCAGCTTGTATCCCCCAGACTGTAACAAATGTAATTTTAGAAGATTTGCTATACCATTTATAACTTTAATATTTAAAAAAATATATATTGTATAGAATCATTGTACAAACATTAAGGCATATAAATGATCTCTAAGAAAACTGTACACAAGGCACCTAAATTACAGATACAGTAAGACACCTCAAAAGTGACTACACTAATAGTATCAACCATAATCATTCCCTTTCGGGGTCATGGGGGTCTGCTGATGCCAGCTCACTTCTAACGAGGGTACAACCTAGACAGGTCACCAGTCCAGCGCAGGGCAACACACACATTCACACCTAAGGGGAGTTTAGATTATTCAATTAGTCTGAAACATGCTTTTGGGGGAAACCAGGAGAAAACCCACGCAAGCACAGGGACAACATGCAAACTCCCACCAGGAATGTCACTGGCGAGCCTCGAACCGGCAACTTTCTAACTGAAAGGCCACATTGCCTGAGTGCCGCCCCTCTCTAATTTTAAATTAGAAGTAAAAAGTTTGTTTCGAAAGCTCGTGACTCCGCCCCCTCCGCTGTCACTGTACGTGCCCTGTCTGCGTCCGTGCGTCGCTGCTTTCCCCTGCGCTCCTCTCTTTCCACTACACACCAGACACATCCAGACCGCTGACATGGCTCCGTAATAGTGCACATGGCGGCCAGCGGCCATGAACCAAAAAACAACTCACCAAAATTTACAGATGCTTCTCTAAGTTGTTTGATTGCCGACGGATCAACTTACTACAATACCCTTCAATCAGCATTCGGGAGAGGAGGCTGCTCGCTTGCAACTCACTGTCTCCATTTTTCTTCCTGAAAATTGTCAATTCAATCCTAAATAAAGCAAACCTCATCCGAACAGTCATGGGAGTGCAGGGTTTCCAGGAATATATCGAGAAGCACTGCCCCGCAGCCGTGGTGCCAGTGGAGCTCCAGAAGCTAGCTCGCGGGAGTCTGGTCGGCGGTGGCCGGCTGAGACCACCTCAAACTCCGCTCCGGCTGCTGGTGGACGCCGAGAACTGCTTGCACCGGCTGTACGGCGGCTTCTACACCGACTGGGTGAGCGGAGGCCAGTGGAACCACATGCTCGGGTACCTCGCCGCCCTCGCGAAAGCCTGCTACAACGGTAATATCGAGCTGCTAGTGTGCTTCAATGGCGCCCTGGAGAAAGGCCGTCTCCACGAGTGGGTCAAGCAGCAGGTGAACGAGCGGCAGACCTCTCAGCAGATAGTCAGCCACGTCCAAAACAAGGGAACCCCGCCACCCAAGGTCTGGTTTCTGCCCCCGGTGTGCATGGTTCACTGCATACGCCTGGCGCTCCTCCGGTTCCACATCGGGGTGAGTAGCGGCAGATGCTGGCCCTGTTTTTGACATGTGCAGCCATTAGCTTAGCTCAACCACATCTAGTAATCAAAAGCTGCTCTTTGACAGCTAGCAGGTGGACTAGACTGCTATCCCGTCATGTCAACAGAGGTGGTGAGTGGTGCCCAAGTGTAAAACCCTTGAAGTAAAACTGGGTTTCTAAGAAGTGGTCTCTGATTTGTTGTTGCTTTGATTTATGCACATTTTATTCGGTGGTTTTTGCTGCTTTAGGATTTTCTCAATAGCTAGACAAGTTTAAAGGTTCCCAAAACCCAACTGAAGTCACGATACAAAGTAAATGTACTGGAATTGAAGCATTCACCCTGCTACTCAAACATAGAACCATCAGCCGCTGGTCTTAGCAGGTTTAAAATGGACCAACAGCATAACACTGAAAGAAAATCTTGGTGGAAAAACCAGAAGATCCAACATTCAAGGACCGACGGTTTACATTTTGCATTGATTAATTGTTTACAGCTTGAAAAACATCTGGCATATGTGGAAGAGCGTATGTAAACATGCATCTTATCATTTCATTTACTTCTAATATAACACCTACATTGATTATTCTATTCATAATAATATTAGAGAAAGCCTGCATTTGTTAAACTTCCTTTTCCTTAAAGGTTAAAGATTCTTACAGGCTGTGCAGGCTAAAGGAAGCACAACCTGTTCTCTGTGATTGGTTGCCTCTCCATGTTCTTGTCAAGCAGGAACAGTAAACACTGTCTCCTGATTGGATAGAGTCTTGCTTGCGTCACCAGCAGTCAGACAGACAGCCGGTTCAGAGCACAGAAAGATTACTTGAGATTCAAGCTCAAACATATTTGCATTGTTGCTACTTTTAATGTGGTTCTTTTTAGTTGAGTTGCAGAGATTGTTAATTAAGGATGTGTGTGTGAGACTATAACATATATGTAATCTCAAATGAACAAAATGCAGTCAAATTAAGATAAATCTATAATCAATATATCAATATATGACCATCCAAAGACTTGCGCACACAAAGGAACTCTGCTGGTAGTTACCACATTTTGTTGAACTATCCCCTGTTCTTCTGTGGATGTAGCTTTCTCAGATCCTTCTGTCTCTTCATGAAAATCCAGACACACTTGATGATGTTGAGGGACACGACATCACTTCCAGTACTTCTAGTTCGTAATGCTGAATATTGTTCTTAATGACCTCCACCATGCTTCACTTTTGCCTGAAAACACAATTTTATAGAGGCAAAAAATCTTGAAGCTGTTCAAATCTGCTCAATATATGAGCTATGTAATGTATACAAATATAGGTTTGTTTATTAAACAAATAAAAATATATAGAACTTCCTCCTACTCCTTGTTGGCAGAGACCTGCTGCACTTCTTCTTACACATCACAGCTGATCTATTTGCACTATATGATAAAATAAGTTTTCCCTGCAATTGTTAACAAATCATGTATTGTGAGAATTCGCTCCCTGGAAGACAGTCCGATTTTAACGCAAGGGTTTTGTACTGAAAGGGTTTTACCGCACTTTCAGCACATTTTACCGCGTCACCTGCACTAACGACACATATACAGCTGTGTGTGTGTGTTTTGGTTCATGGCGGGGTTTCAACCAATGTGTGACATTGATGTTCATTAACAGTTCTTTGATGTAATTCATCACTGATACACTTTACTATTATCGTGAAAAATACCAAACTTAGTACAAGTGCAGCTGTAAGAGTTGGTGCTGATATGAAATTAAAGGGTAGCAACAACAAATATTAATTGGATTTCGATTTTTGTAAAAAAAAAAACAAAGTTATCTATAACTAATGAATGTTTTTTTGTGTGTGTGTTTACAGCATTTTTCTCATCTGACCCAAAATATTTGTACAGTATTGTATTTTTATACGAATGAAGCTGTTTCCCTGTCAAAATGTTTACAATTCCAAAAGTCATTTATTTCCAAAGAAGAGAAACTGCTTCTTTCAAGAAACTCCATGACACCCTGTAGTTTAATAAATCTCATCTATGTGAAAGAGACTTTGTTCCACAAATAAACCTCATTATATATTTTTTTTCTGCACTCAGGTTGTCCAAACCATCGAGGATCACCACCAAGAAGTGATTGCCTTTTTTAGAGAAAACGGTTTCCATGGTCTAGTGGCGTATGATTCAGATTACGCCCTGTGCAACATCCCATACTACTTCAATGCCCAGGTGCTCAAACTCAGTCGCAACGGCAAAAGCCTCACCACCAGCCAATATCTGATGCACGAAGTCGCCAAGCAACTGAATCTCAATCCAAATCGCTTCGTCATTTTTGCTTCACTCTTAGGTAGGTTGGTAGAATATCAGGCATAACTCTTCTAGCTTTTATTATGTGTTATTGCATGCTTTCATTTAAATGTTAACTCTAAATAAACATTTGGGGGATAATTAGCTTTTAGTTTTGCACATCTTATTCTAAACTATAATGTATTACTGATCACAAAAAAAATGCAGTGTTTCCCCCATTGTTCAATGAAAAAAAAGGGGGGGGGTTAAAGACTTGCAATGCTCAATATAAGCTCAAAATAAATATCTCCACTAATATTTTACCACTTAGAAGCACCCCTCACCCACTATCCTTCCCTTCTCTCTCTCTCTCTCTCTCTCTCTCTCTAATTCATTAGATTTAATGTGTGTTTTAGAACATTATGGCTTATGAGAGTTATTTTAGGAGTAAAGAATAGCCGTTTTTGTAAACCTTTTTCCAATTTGTGTTAATAAATCTATACATAAATCTATATACCTATAGGTGCACCTTGAATATGTTTATAATATGTTAAAAGTAATTCAATTTAGTTATTTATAATATAAAACTTCAGAACTTTTTCAAAATCTCTTATTAACATTTTCAATGTTATTTTTGAAGGTAATCACATACTGCCTGATGAGGATTTGGCTGCTTTCCACTGGAGTTTACTTGGACCCGAGCACCCTTTAGCATCCTTAAAGGTGAAAGAAATGTATTTTTCCTTTACTTATTTTGCTGCAGTTACATAAGCATTCTTTGTCACCATGTTGTTGCTGTGCAATAGTAAAGGGGATTTCTTGTGTAAAATTTCAATTACTTCAAGGTTTTCTCCATATTATGTTTTATAGACCGTGAGAATAATGTGCAATTTTTTTGCTCAGATACAAGCTGCTGTGAGCAGTTTCCTTGACAACCAGATTAGAAAAGGTCTAGATGATGACTGATCAGGACCATGCAAATCCCTTTGTTTGTAACCTTTCTTGATTCTTGACAAAGTCTTTGAATATCGCCTCCAGTTTTTCATTTATTTGCATTTAATGCATCATTCTTATCTGTTAGTGTCTATAGTTTCCAGTCACTGAGTTGCTGTTAATTCTTTTTTAACAGGAATTTGTTATATCATTTGTCAATTAACATTTATCAGAAGTGGTTTTTGTACAACTAGAATATCAATCACATTTGAAGCAAAAAGAGCTTTTGCTGGAGGTGTGATGGGTTGTTCTCTCTGAAACAGGTTCGAGCCCATCAGTTAGTTCTTCCTCCTTGTGATGTTGTCATCAGAGCTGTGGCAGACTACGTCCGCAACCTGCAAGATGTTCATGACCTGGAAGCTATTGCTAAAGACATTTTCAAGCAGTCTCAGGTCAGCACCACCAGAAAACAATCAGTATTGTATATTTCTGACCATATGGTGCACCAAATTATTAGGCACAATGTCTTTGAACTGGTTTATATTCATACATTAGGCATATCAGTCTATAAGGTGTACTAGGGCTGAACGATATTCTGTTTTGACATCAACATTGCGATGTGTCGCGATAGTCACATCGCCGGAACATACGATGTGAGGGGTAGAAGCCCATGGTCTTTAACAGAACGTTAGCATCATGTAGCAAAGCACGAGTTTGTTGTATGGCTTGTTGCTGGGGTGACATGTACGTTCTGCGTGCCTCCACAGTGATTGTGTGTGGTGAGCAGTGGCACAGGAACCATTCACTACTAAAAATGCGCGATGAAGAGGTGCGCGACTTTGCCAGTGTGACACCTTTTGTTATTAATCTCGTGATCGGGATGGGACGGGAATAAAAATCAACGGGAGCGTGCAGGAGCGAGAACACCATTAATAGATTATAATTTTCTGTGTTACACGGAATAACACTGAATTCCAAAGAGCACGTTTTTTCCGGGTCGGCAACAGAAGTGAACCCTTTAAAACTGAAGCTGTGGCCGGCAACAAACAGAGAGAAACAGACCTTTCGCCAGGAGCTCAGGAGATCAGTGACAGATGGGTGATTGATTTCCTGTGATCGCTTTAGCAACAGTTTAGCGGAGATTTCACTGTAAATATAATATTTATACTCTATATAATAATATCAGCATTGTCTTAGTAGTAGTAATAGGTTTATTAGTGTTAGATTGAACTGTTTTACCGTGTTCTGTCCGTGATTATTATTCCGCATTTGCGCACGTGCATCTTTTTTTCCTTATTTCCTCACATTCTTCCGCCGTTTTTGGCACAATTAAGTGTTCAGTACCAACACACTTGTAAATAGTGAAAGAAGATGTTTATACCATCATCGAGAGCCCCTGTGAGTTTTGTGAATTTTTCAATCGCAGTCATATGTAATAAATTATACACAGGGTTTATTCCAAACAATAATGTTTTTTCAATATATAGTGTCATTTTTGATATTATATAAATTGACTTTATATAATATTGCTTTTAAAACTGCTCATGCTCTTGATTCCAACAACATATTGCTTCATTAATTTAGTTTTATCTTTTGCTAATTTTTGTAATTTTTATAAGGGTTTCTTTTGGACAAATCTAATATGATGTAATATGTTTATATATTAATGGATTGATGGCTCGCAATATATATTGCAATGTAATTTTTTTCCAATATCGTTCAGCCCTAAGGTGCAGTGAGATAAAGTTTTAATACCGCTCAATATTGTACTTTTATGAAACACAAGTTTATCTGCATCCTGGAGTGGGAAAATTGAGTCTGACTCGTGTCCAAGTCATAGGACTTCAGTCCATACCTCTGTCTTAGACTCACAAATAATTATGAGCTACTGGTGAGTCACTGAAATGGATTGATACCAGAAAATGCCTAATCTGCAGAAATGTATTTTCAAATAGGAAGTAAAAAATGGCAAATAAAAGATATTAATTAGCTGATTACCCCCATAATAAAACGTAAAAAAAAATCTGACCATTCAAAAACCTGGCTTGTCAATAACATTTTTAGTTTTCAAAACATGAGAATATTTACCAGTTAAACAGTGCACTGGTTTGACAAAGTGACTCATTTTCTGTCTTTGCATCATAGTCCAGAACCGATGACAAAGTTGTCCGTTTTAAGAAAGCCGTGGATTATTACGCCACAGCCAGCAGGCCTCTTCACTTCCCCCCCTTTTTAGGTAAGATTATATATCTATATGCTTGATTTCCCGTCTCTCACTGAGGTTAGGATGTACTTGTTAAATTCTTGGATCAGGACATGTCTACCAGAGCTCAGCCAGTCGGTGTCCTCTGATGGCTTTGCTCTATCTCTCAGCCCTTGCATACAAGATATTTCCCCACTTGCTTCAGACCTCTTAGCATGGCTGCTGTGCATTGTGCATACAAATGGGCTTCCTTAGAAAGAACTCCCACATGGAGCTGTTAATCTGGAAAAAATGCCCAGTAAACGGTCAGTGTTTTTTCAGTGGTTTATTTAATAGTTGGGGAGAGAATATTAGGATTGTCCCTTTTGACAAGGTTTTACATTGCTATAGTTTGTAAATAGTCATAAACGGGGAGCAAATAATCATTAGATTTACATTTTGGATTTTTAACTAATCTAGTGATTTGATAACTTATCAAGTAAAAAAATGGCATAAACACAACTTTTAATTTTAGATATTCTCTTTAGAGTTTAAGAGTTAAAAGGGGTTTTGGGGTGGCTTTTACATAAAGGCAACATTTTTACAACAGTTAAATTAAGAAATTAATAACATTTCCAAAGTCATGTTTAATATGTTTCATACAGAAGTGATGTGGTTATATTTATAAACAAAAAAACATTTCCCCCCAGAAACAGTAGGGATGGACGATTCGCTAGTTTAGTTATCATAATTTTTCCTTGTATTTTTCTCTGATAATTATATCAATTACGATATATTTCTACACAACTCTGAATTTTTTTTCAATAGCTATAGCCCTGATACCCCACACTTTAAATGGTTGTTCAAAATTGAGTTGGGACTGAAATGGGACCCATAATGCCTCATTGTCATGTTCAAGAAACCATTTTGAATGTTATGATCAATAAAAACATGAAACATAATTTTGCTATATTTTCATTGTAAGCCTTAGCTGACAGGACTGCTGCTGTAGCCCATCCACCTCAAATTTCAATGTGTTGTGCATTCAGAGTTGCTCTTATGCGTACTTTGAGTGTAACAAGTGGTTATTTGAGTTATATAATCTTATATACAATTTTTGTAATTATCACTTGCCATACACTTCAATGTTTGCATTTCTGTGATTAAAAAATTGGTCTAATATTTTAGAAATGCATGCATACATTTTTTATCATATTTCAGTATTTATCATTTTGTTGTAAATAGATTTTCACCAGAAAATCATGTCAGAATTCTGTTTTCTTACATTTTCTTACATTTAATTCTGTTTTCTTACATTTCTTACAACATTTCTTATTTCTTACGGCATCTGTGTGCCTACACACAGCTTGAAACCACCATGGATGGTTTCTACAGTGGGTGGGATGTGGTAGTACAAGAATCTCAGTTGGAAGCCACTTTTTAGAAGTAAAACAAAAAAGCAGGTTCCTTTATTTCCTTTAAAACTTTTTTTTTATGTTGAATGCCCTCAGTCAGACCAAATCAGATGGAGATGCCAGCCACACAGATGCTTCACATTCCAAGCAAAGCTGGGGTCAGTACTCTGTTATTATTCAATGACTCACTCTCACCATTCAGATTGAGAAATATGTGTTCTTTTCTCTCTCGTAGGTCCAGCAGGGTTATTCCGACCCTCCAGTGGCTGAGCCTGTCAATGATGCCAACCCATCAGTCAAAGGGCTTCTAGAACAACATAGCTACAGTAACATTCCAAATGATGGGATACAACACACACCGCTCTACGAGAGACTATCCCCCATCAACAAGTCTCACAGCGCCAATGTCAACCACACAGAGCCAGCCTTCTTCACCGCATCCTCCACATCCTCATCATCTGAAAATGAGGAAAACTCGGAATCCACTGCCAAGTGAGCAAGAATATATATGCTGTATGTAAGGCAAAGCTTTCCTGGGGCTCGGTCAGTATAGATTGATGCTAGCGAAGTTGTTTTGGATAAAAAGTCTGATGCATGTAATTTTATCCATGTATTATAACATTTTAATTCAAAAGTAGAGGCAAAAAACCACCCGAAGCAATGTATGACTAAAAGGAGATAAAATAGATTTTGTTTTACCTGGTTAACAACATTTGCTTTTGGGAAATCTACATTTTGAAGTTTATTCATTGTAATCAAAACTTTATTGTATTGTATACTATCATCAAGTTTCGTCTAGAATGTTATTCTCCAAATCACATGACTCCTATTGTAGAACCAATGGCAACACTTATAGACAAAGAAAGAAAATACATAAATAGTTACTAGATATCTAAAATATTCTAGAATTTTTTTTTTGTGATTTACAGCTTTTTTATTGTAATTTGAAGGATTTCTCAAAAGTAGTTGGGCTTTTAATTTGTTTACCAATGGTGACTTGCAGCAAAACAGCACACATTTACTTGAGTGACTATCACACCAAAACAGCTGCAAATTTGAATGGAGTAATATGGATGTTTGATATCTGAATTAAAAATTAATTGGCAGTTTTGCTTTTTTAAACACGTAAAAAAACAACATTTTACATTCCATGTAACTGTGCAAATGTTTCTACACATTTGTTTCCCTTCCAAATACAGTCATGTAAGTGGCCATAAGGGATGGGACAAACAGAGAAATCAGAACAACAATCCAGAAGGAGACCATGGGGACCAAACCAAAGTAAGTCTTATTTTTGCTGTTCAAAGACCAAGACATTTTCAACAAACATTATTCATTAAAAGTCTTTGTATTCGTCTTAATTTAGTTTTACATTAAGGAATCGTCATTTTTTTACCAATGACATTGTGTCATGTAACTGTTATATCATTGTAGTTTATATTAATAGAATTATTGTTGTATACTTAATACATTTATTACGGTTACAATTGTGGAGTGACCAATCCAAATATTTTGTACCAAACATTTATTTTCTTATATTGGTATTTTACTCTCGTTGTTGATGCCATCTCATGTTGATCTCATAAGTAAACTTTATTTTACTTTCAGTCTGATTCTTCAGTCTCCTCCTCTTTGAACCAAGTACTGGAGGGCAAAGTTCATGTAGGGGTCAATGTCCAAATCCCATCCCTCCTTTCCATGCCAACTAGAAATCACATGGATATAACCACTCCGCCGTTACCTGCGGTGGCCCCAGAGGTGCTGAGAGTGGCTGAGCACAGGCACAAGAAGGGTCTCATGTACCCCTACATCTACCATGTTCTAACCAAGGTCTAGCAGATTAACACCCTTCATTGTTTTAATGCTGTGCTCAGCAGTATTTGATGGTTGTGTTGTTGCAGGGTGAGATAAAGTTATCTGTCACCATTGAGGATGATGCAAACAAAGAGTTGCCCTCTGCAGTGCAGCTTTATCGGCCAATCCGTCAGTATGTTTACGGGCTTCTTTTCAGCCTGGCAGAAGCTAAGAAGAAGGCAGAGAGGTTTGCCATGAGGAGAAACTGCCTCCCTGAGTGTGAGTGCCACAAATCAAAAACAATATATTTTTTGGGGGAAATTCACATTCTGAAACTAGATTTATTGCATATCTTTTTCTGCACTAAAATTACTATGAAATGTGCAGTGATACCATAATACTGTGTGTATTTTACTGTTGAAGTGCAGGACAGAGATTAACTCTCTCATTCACTCCTTATAGTTGGATGACGCAACAGTTAAAATGAAAGGCGACGTTAAATTGTAAAAGTCAGTTTTCACTTCCCATCTCTAATAGTTCACTCGGGTCCTTTTGATGGCTGATTTATTTATGCAGCAAGTACACTTGAGTGTTGGCAATTGCTTGTAATTCCAGCCTAATTGTGCAGATTAATTTAATTAATTAGCCTCATTCAGAACTAACAATAGCTCTCTTTATGTTTACTTGCTTTTTTGCTCACAATGAAAAGAAGAAAACAAGGATATGAAAAACATTGATTAATCTGTACATTTTAGCTACCCTTTTCCAGACAGGGTGAAATTTGAGAAAAAGAAATGCAATTGTAATTTTAGGTGGAAGAAAAATGCAGCATTAAAATAAAGAATTCATGTTTGATGCTTATTTAAATGCATCGATTCTAAACATAAAAGTATAGTATTTGAAATAGTTTAAAACATTATCTATACATTATCTGGACAGAAGTCCCACATTTAAATTAATCTCAAATTGCCACTGGGAAGGTTTTAATAATTATTAACATGTAATTAATGTTTCCATCTTGCTTTGTATATTTAAAATAAAGATTTTGTGGTTGTAGACCCAGCTGTGATCATAAAAGAATGGGCAGCTTACAAAGGCAAATCTCCACACACCCCTGAGCTTGTGGAAGCTCTGCCCTTCCGTGAATGGACCTGCCCCAACTTGAAAAAACTCTGGCTGGGCAAGGCAGTGGAGGACAAGAACCGGAGGATGAGGGCTTTCCTAGCCTGCATGCGGTCGGATACTCCAGCCATGCTCAACCCTGCAAATGTGCCCACACCACTCATGGTGCTTTGCTGTGTACTACGGTAAGTGGTCAAGCTCAGTCACCATTTTTAAGGTTTAGAAGACATCAAAGGGATTTTTGTTAAATTAGTTTACGCACACCTTAAAGGGATGGTTTACATACAAATTAAATGACCGGTATCCATTCAGTGGTGAGGCCTTTTCATGATGTGTAGAAGGCAACAGTTACAGGCTGGGGCATTTAACAGAATTTCATAATCCGCAATGATACAAACTTGTGTTCCTGTGAGTCTCTGAGCTTCTTTTTCTAGTCATTTATTGGTATTATTCCTACCTTTGGTGTAGAGTAGACAATTCCAGCACAGCTACAGGGAGCAGCCATTTTGGTGTAGAGTTGGTTTTGGTCCATTGAAATATGATAATCACCTGCCTTTAGTTTTCAAGTGAAGGAATAGATGGTAGGCATTTCCTTTCATTTCAAATACACATTTTTATCAAGAAGTCCTGTTTAGGAAGCGTCAGTACAAACTTGCACGATTTGCAAAACACCACGGATTAGGTCCGGTTTTCCTGGTTCACCTGTACATTATGATGCAATGGAAACACTTTATGGCAAGTAATGTTTATAAGGTATTAAGCATGGTTTATAATACTGTGACAAATAAAAAAAACTGCGAATAGCATATTTTAAACTATCAGTTAAGTTCTTTAATTACTATATTCATCCACCCAAACCCATTCTTCAGACACAATGAATTCTCAACCAGCGTCAAAATTTTGCCCTAGGGTCAGTGTACAAGTTGTTTTTTTCTTGCAAGCATGATTGTGCACAGTGATGCAAATTCATGTGCTGGAAAATGTTGGAGTCACTGTGTCTGATTAACACGGTTAGATGAACGTTATTACTGACTGGCTGATGTTATGACTTTGCATAGCCACGATCACTTAACGCACCTCTTACAATAAAGATGCTCTTTAATGCAGCATCCACAAGCCCAATAGTCAAATACTGCCAGATGGCTGCGTAAAAAGATAACTTACTTTCGTCTACTCCATTTTTATCTATGATATCCTGTCTTGTCGTAAAGCGTTTCCATCACACCACCATCAGGTAATAGGAAACCGTGACGGAGTCCGTGAAAATCATGTGAATGGTGTACTGATGAAGCATTATTAAATACCTCTTATTTTTAACAAACGAAACTCAGACCCATGTAGAACAAGTTGTTTATAATAGAACATTAGTTTTTGGTGAGCTTATCCCTTTAAGCGTCAGCTGTTGTTTCTTTGTAATAATCTCCTTTTTCATTTAATACATTCTTCTTTTTTTTTTTCATTTTACTTCAGGTTTATGTTACAATGGCCAGGAGTACGAATTTTGCGTCGTAACGAACTTGACGCATTCCTAGCTCAAGCACTTTCTCCTAAACTTTATGAGCCTGAGCAGCTGCAGGACCTGAAGGTGATTCATGTGGAGAATGCTGCACGAGGAGTGTCCAGAAAAGACCCCTAAGCAAAAACAAAAAACCCATTCAATGAAAAAGCTAAATTTGTTTTCAGAACAATTCCAAAGTAGATATTCAGTATAATTCAACATACAAATATTTAGAGTTTTGACAGCTACTGATGAACCTACACATAAAGATCTAGACATTCAAAACCCCATGTATATATGTATGTATGAATGCATGCAACCACACAGGGGCATCTTCAAATGCTCAGTGGTCATGGTTCACAAAATGCCTTTTTGGGGGCATTTATTCTGCCCCGTCCAACATGAAAACAAAGATTGCCCCAGTGATGTCTCTGGGGACAACATTACAGAACATCTTGTCTAGGGAATCAATATGGTGTCATTTATATTTTACAAAACAAATGTTGCTAATATTAAGCAAATGTATATATTTTAATTGATTATTGCATTCATTATTTTTACGTGTGGTACTTTTTTTTCAAGACATGATATCAGCCCAAATGGATTCTATATTAGAGAACTTACAAACAATTTAACATTTTATAATGAAAATGTTAGACAAAAATGAATATGTCTTAGATTTGGACCACGGTAATTTCCAGTTAATTTTCCAGACATTAATGGTTAAAACATTTTTCTGGACACTGCTTGTTTTATAAAAGGCTTGTTAAACTGCTTGACCTCAAAGCTTTTGTAAAAGCATGCATTCTTTTGATAGTCTGCTGCAGGAAAATGTGGCATTGAAGCAACTTGAGTGCAAGGAATGTTCTCTACCTCCGTCTGCTTGATTTGCTTTGCTGCACTGCTGTTGTCCCGCTCATTTCAGTCTCTGACTGTATGTTTTTTAAAACATCATGAACCATCCGGCCTATTCAGGTTTTGATGTTTTTTGGCTGTCTTTGTGTGTCAGTTGTTTTTTCCCCTTTCTGCTTTGCTCTGCCATTGCTGCTTGCGATTTGGCTGGAGTGCTGGTTTCTGCATAAGTCTACATGTAAAGACAGATTATGATGCGCTTCTGCTTGCTTTGTGCTTTTGCGGCAGTGGGAGGAGGGGCATGTAATCTGCTGGCTCTGTTTCCATTCATTTATTAATCACTCATCCTCATGTTGTTATGAAATACTAAGTATTTCATTCATCCTCTGAAATCCCTTTTGAGATATCCAAGTTCTAAAATAGAAGCTGTGTCTACACCTCTGTTGACACATGTTCTTGTAGCTTCAAATTTTCACAAACCCATTACTTTTTGTTCTGAGGATTAATAAACATATATGAAACAACATGAAGATGTGTAATTAATTACTTTTCTTTTTTGGATGACAGAGTAGTTTAATGGTTACTGTGTCTGTGGCCTCCAGATTGATAACTTGGATCCCCGCGGTATTCAACTGGCTGCTCTCTTCATGAGTGGTGTGGATATGGCACTGTTTGCCAACGACGTGTGCGGGCAGCCCATTCCCTGGGAACACTGCTGCCCCTGGATGTATTTCGATGGGAAGCTTCTTCAAAGTAAACTCAACCGGGCCAGCCGTGACAAAGCCCCGCTCATTGACCTCTGCGATGGTCAGGTATTATTGGCTCAGCATCACTGGGTTTTTGCAGTTTGAGCCTCAAGATTTGGTAGATTTGACAAAAGCTTTCAAACAGAAACTATATAAGAAGTGTCTCAACTTGTTGGACTAGAATGCTCTTGAAAGTGCCTGACAGAGCATTTCTGAGTTTTCATGGCAGTGAAACATCCTAAATGAACTAGTGTATTAAGTAGATTTTATAAAATATTGAGTAAACAAGTCATTACATTCACTCACATCTGGGATTAATTGCACGTTTGTGCTTGTTCCTAGTACAAAATTAAAATTTTCACACATTGAATAAAGCAGAATTACATCTCTCCACTGTGGACACCAGGCACAAAATTGAAGACCTGCACAAGGCCAGGTAGGGTTACAGGGTTATAGAAAAACAAAACTAGCAATCCAAGTACCAGTGATCATGTACCCCAGACTGGTGTAATAATACACATTTTTCTAAAGACTTTAAAAAAAGTAATCACCTGCCAACCAGCTAGAGTTGTGGCACAAACCATTTGATTTGTCTTAAGAAGTATCCCTTACTCCCTCTCAGTACCGGGATCAATGGGGTAAATGAACTAAAATCAATGATGCATTTCCACTAAAGCCAGTGTGGTTACTTCTATCAGACGAGTGATGTTTTTGTACATTGAAATATCAACCAACAGCTGGGAACCAGTGTGTACCACTGTGTATGTACCTTATTATATACATGCATATATCGTTACTTGCACACAGCTTGGCACAACCCATGCAAACCTCCTCACTATGCGCAAACCAAAAAGCTGTCAAGGACACCTGGGACAAAATTGTAAACTTCCATATTTGGGATGGGCTACTGGTAGGGGTGTAACGGTACGCTAAAATCGTATTCGGTTCGGTACAGTGTCTTGGAGAGTTCGGTTCGGTTCATTCGGTTCGGTACAAAACAATAAGAACTTACATATTCTTTATTTTGAAAAGCTGCCAATACACAGTAGAATTCTTGCATAAAATAAATAAAAGTGACACATTTGGGTGATATTTTAAATAAATTGCACTCTTTATTAAGAAAAACACATTTTGTTTTTTAAATAAAAAATGAAATACTGCAACTAGTTAGGATAGATTACCTATCCACATTTTCTGAAGAGAGCATAGATCTGGTTGCAGTGACAATATCTCCAGCAGTAGAAAATGTTAGATGTGTTGCCTGCCCGATCTCCGTGGAACAATGTCGGCATACAACTTTAAATTTATCCACTCGTCTATCCCCGTTATGTGTTTTAACAGAGAAGCCAAAGTGTTCCCAAACAGGAGACCGTAGTGAGGTGAGAGGGTCTTCAAGCTCTGGCTTCTCTTTCGCTTTTGATATGATTCTCGCGCTCGTGCTCATCAGTCAATAGCGTCCGTGCGGAAACTCGCCTAGGAACATTGTTGCGCTGCGCTTAATATCGCGCTGATAATACATTTATATCATTTAATAAAAATATCGAATACCGAAACGGTACGCAAGTGTACCGAACCGAACAGGCCGTACCGAAACGGTTCAATACATACCGTGAACCGTTACACCCCTAGCTACTGGGCATTAGGCAGTCAACTAAGTTTGAAACTGTTAGCGCAACTATTGTAATAAAAATTAAGTTACTGAAAATGACTGGCACTCACGTTTGGACTCCCCAATAACATTAATGATTTTCTCAACAATGCCACCTGGTGGGGGGAGGGGGGGGCTCTTGATGATGTTTTATTTAGTAATTGAGTTTTTAATGGGGGTGAAGCCTTGACTGTGTAGTGTTTTATAGGGATATTAAATGAAAAAAAAAACAATGTACACATGATGGTGACCTCACTAATCTGAAATGGTCTAATGTTTTAAATAAATTTGGACATAATGGCTTCATTTATCAGCAATGAACTATTTAAATTAGTTCTGATGATTTTAATCTGAAGCATAGGTATTTGATAGATTTGTTACCAACTGTTGTTTTCTTTAGACGGAGCTTGTTGCCAAGGTAGAGAAGATGCGTCAAAGTATCCTGGAAGGTCTGAACTTCTCTCGGCCACCACAGCCCCTTGCATTTCCACCTCCGCCCCCACATGCAATGCCTTTCTACCACCCTGGGAGCCACTTTTACCCTCCACCTCTGCCTCCACTGCCGGGCAGAGCCAGAGGCATACCTGGTAAGAATGACTGACCGCAACATTGAAAAGAAGCATAGTTTCTAGAGATAGTGCTTAATACCTGATGAAGATGGAATGGTGTAACTTCTAGGATGATTTGGACTTTTTGTGGTCACTAACATTCTTTATTTAATGTGTTTACTACTAAGTGTCACATTTTCAAATTTAAAACAAGGAAATATCTAAGCCTTGAAAACAAAAAAAAAACAAGAAACTGTTCAATTGTTTGATTAAACCTACACTTCTATGCTTTCTGCAATCACTCCAAAGTAGGCCTCCAGGCCATCCCATCACCAGGCGGGAAGCTTGAGATTGCTGGCACAGTGGTGGGTCAGTGGGCTGGGAGTCGTCGTGGAAGAGGAAGAGCCACTTTTCCCATACAGGTGGTGTCTGTTGGTGGGCCGTCCCGAGGGTAAGTTTTTTTTTTTTTCAGATTTATTGCTAATTCTTGCTTAAAAGCATAGGCCTTAAAATTCAAAGCATTGTTTAGTTTGAAATAGTGTTTTTCAGATTTTCAAAATGTATATATATTTTTGGACAGTCATCCCAGAGGAGTGATTTCTACTCCTCTTATAAGGACCTTTGGCAGAGGAAGCAAGTTTCAAAGTAGAGGGTTCAAGAATCAGGGATCATACCAGGTAACGCATAATCAATGATTTTTAAATTATACAAATATAATACTTTCTAATATTTAGAAAACATGCTTAAATTTTTTTTTGTACATTGTATATTTTCTTTCTCCCCAAAAATGATAAGTGCGTTCTTATAGTAGAACTTTCTGGCGTTTAAATTTTTCAAACATTCAAACTTAAAAAGTCCCTAAAACTCAATTTCTGTTTAAATCAATCTAAAATTAAATAGGTGTAGAGAGTGGCTGCCTGGCTGGAGAAGGCAGGGTCAGCAAATGTTATCTTTGTGCAAAATTCACCAATACAAAATGATTGCCAATTCTCTATTTTCCTAGTCCGTTTGCTTACTACGCATATATATATATATATATATATATATATATATATATATATATATATATATATATATATATATTCAATGTGTTTATAACTGATGACTCATCAGCGGAGTCTAACCCTTGCAGCATCATAAGGAAACTTACTGATTGCAACTGGCACTTGCAGGTTATTCTTCTAGGTAAAAAAGTGCATCTCTTTGCCGTATCAATTTTGATGACAGTTCAACCATGATGCAAGCGGGTGCAAACATTTTGCAACAGCTCAAGTATAGAATTTAACGGAACATGCTCAAGACGCATCATCAATGCAGTGTGATCATATACGATGGGTGAACATTTGTAAGAATAGGAAATGGCACAAGATCTCAAATGAGTCTCTTGATCACTTTGTAAGATTTGGATGGTCCTCATAAACGTACTTTGAATACCTCTACACACCGGTCTGAATTGCACCACTCCTTCTGTTGTGTTTCGATGTGTGATGTCCCGTTGTCGCTTATGGTTTTAGTTTTCCCATTGTTTGGGTCGATGTGTATGGGCCTTTAAAGCAGTATTCAACCAAAAAGAGAGAAGAAGCGAGGTTGTTGCAATGCCATTCATCTTTAATGGAGGGTGCCAACTTCAGTCAACAAGAGTGGAAGCGACTGTTGCCGATAGTGACTGTGCATTTCTAATGACAAGCTACAAAGGTTTAAAAATGATTGTCGCAAGCAACATCCAATAGGAGAGAAACACTTACAGGCGATTCTACAACTCAAGTTACTTCTCAGGACATAGAGACACAAACAAACAATTTATGAATAGAAAAAAAGTATCAAGAAATACCTCTTGCACCAGCTCATATTTGATTAATTGTCTTTCAGTGGCAGACTCTTTACACAGATCAGTGTTCGTGGACAAAAATATGAAAAGAAAGCTTTGGAAGACAAAAACTAAATTATTACTAAATAAAAATCAATAGAATGTTATAAAAACCAAACGGATATTTTCATCAACTACTAAAAACGAGACAAAAACGTGATTGGCCCACATTTATTTTAGATCCAGAGGTCATATTTGTCGCGATTGCATTTGGGTTAGACACCGTGAAGACAGATGCATAACCAAACCCCCAGCGCTGACTGCACAGAGCCATCGACACACTGTTTTTTTCCGCAAAAACTTTTTCAGATGTATGACAACGGATTTGTTGTTAGAGATTTTATCTCTTTTGGTTTGGATGACTTTTAAAAGAGCAACACCGAGCTGTTTAGCGGTTTATTTTTGTACCTGCAAGTGACTGAGCTAGATAGTTCCTAGTAAAAAGCAAACATGAAAATAACCGCAAGCTCACCTGTCCATTCAGGTATTTGATGTTTTTATTTTAGACTGTACCTATGTATTTTTTCAAATATGTAATATTAGTATTATTTATTTGACAGCCAATCAACATAAAACAGCGCTCAATAACCAACGTTAATGATTAATTAAGAGCTATTTCCATTATTTTTAAATACCCTACAGTAGAAGCTGCTCTCTTTTTTACCATTGGAAATCGAGGGCATTAGGGGCAATGATTAAAGGGCAGACCTTATTCACAGGATATGAAAACTCACTTTTCATGACGCCAAAGTCTGGGAGGAAACTAAAGTAGCCATTCTTTCAGCTTTTCAATTTACAGACACCAAAACAAACTCTAACAATGTTTTAACCATTTAAAAGAAGAACCTCAGTTTCTGCTGTCGCTTGTCTTTGTGGAATCATCAAATGCAGTCAGGATGTTTTACTTGTTCCTGCAGAAAAACCAGTGTATGTGTTTTCTTAATTAAAAGAATTAAAGAGATGGACCTTATTAATATAAAGCTAAATTGATTTAACAGAGCAAGCCTGCATATGCTGCCTCAAACAATGAAGTGATTAAAGACAGGAAGAAAACCAAGCTGGTGAGCACCACAACACACGTGCCCTCAGAAGCATCCACAGCTGCAGAGAATGGCGTCCTGGAGGATCAAGAGCCAAACCAGGGGGAAAGCAGGGCCTCCATCCAACCAGAAAGTGCCTTTAGCAACCAGTTGAAGATGTGCAATACGAATCCTCATTTAAATGCACTAAGTGAAGACGGCGAGGGCTGCAGAGATGAAGCTCTGAGCGACGCCGTCTTACAAACAGAAGAGTAATTCTATTTTTATAGAGAGGTTGAAGGGTGATGGAAGGGAAAGCGTTTAGGGATATTTGAAAGGATGGAAGGCCTACAGTTGGTGTACATTTTTTTTTCCTCTCCGAAAGCGATAATTTAGGACTTGTTGAAATCCCTCTCCGATGTCATCGAGTTAAAATCACTAATGGTTATGAGGAAACCTCTCGGTTAAACATGGAAAGTCTTAGCTGTTTCGTAGTGAAAGACACGTTCTCTGTCGTCGATTTTGAAATACTGGTTACATTTAACTATTTTACGTCGTCAATGAAATGGAGAAACCGAAAATCAGATTTTTCGATTGCCAGTCTTTTAGTTTTAGTAAGATTCAGATTAAATTTCTATATTTGCCATTGTAACTGAGTTCGTATCGTCACCGTAAACGCTTTTAATTATTGTTTGGAAACGTCGAACTCACCATTTTTTAAAAAAAATGTTGAGAATGTTTTTCTCACGTGTCATTGCTGTGAGTTCATTCGTGTTTAGAATATTCGGTTGTTTTGAGAATTACTACTACTGCATCATACCTTAGGATGATTTCAATGTCATGCGATAGAGATTATAAGTAATATATCAAGAAATGGTTAGAAAAATCTTTCAAGTCAGAAAATCTTTCCTTGTCAGAAAATCGCCATGCAAAGGTGGTCAATGATTCATGTCGTTTCTTGAATCCACTTTAATGCAGAAGTACAACGGTCTCTGCTAAACTTTCTGCATGGCTCACAATTAAAAGAAAAAAAAACTAACAAAATTGTGTCTAGTAAGAAATAATGCATGTTGTCCTGTTTCTTCCTTCATTACAAATACAATGCCCATCTGCAAAATGGAAAAAAAGAAGCTTACGATTGGTGTTAACTGTTAGTAAGTGACTGATTTGCGCTAACCTTGTTTCTTCTTTTGGTGATTTATTGACCTCTGTTGTATTTACTCCAACATTATCTAAACACTTAATAATGTTACTTCTGGTGTACTCATCACTGTATGCTTTAGCGTTCTCTGTTGCTGTTTTCCACAGTCATATTAGCAGACCATCTCCGAGAGAGAGGCTTTGCTCTTCAATTCTTCCCCTTTATTAGCTTGGAATAAGTTTTGCGAAACCTTTGATAATCCCATTTGAGAGTATACCCTCAGCAAGAATCGTTTTGATGTTTGCTTTAGTGTTTTACAATCTTCTAAGCGTACTTTTTAAAAATGAGAATCATTACCTCTCTCCATCTAATCCTCCCGATGCTTTTCATTGATGCTTTTCATCCGAAATATGGTGTATTCCCGAGTCCCCTGCCGCGAGTCTCAGTAGGTTACCTTGATGTAAGTTGAGCAGAGTTTCTTCCTAACTCACGGGTTGTTAAAGAATGAACTACTGTCAGGTTTGACTGATTGTTGGTGGGTTGTGGTGTGATGTGTTTGAAGGAAATTGAATGCAACTTACAATGCTCAATAAAAGTCTTTATTCTTTTAGAATAATTTCCTGGGTGTGACTCGTTATTCCATTAACTTTCTTTAATCATACTTCTTTATGGTTTCAAAAGGGTTCTGTAACATAATAGTTGCATTTGTCACTGTTCTTCTAAATCAACACAACTCTAAAGCCTTTAAATGATTCTAAGCTACTGCTGTGCACTTTCCTCACTGATCTTTTGGAAAAGTTCACTTATGCTATTATTTCCACCCAAACATGGCAAACAGACTGTTTAGCAGAGTTTATAAACCGCACTACTCCACTTTACTGGGAAATGTAGTGGACTTCACCACTATGGATCACTCACTGGGGGCAGCTTATGCTCTGCTTAGGGGCTTGGGGAGGGGTCCCAAGGTTTGTAATATCAACTCATTTTTACAGGGTGTTAAAGATTTGTGAGAAAAATAATTAAAACCCTGGGTGAATTTCCATCATTATAGGGCTTTTCTGAGATTTTACTCTGAGGTCCAGTTTAAAGAAAGACGCTGAATATTTGTTGGTTGTTTGGAGCCCTTTGCAGAAGAATAAACTTGTCAATGTTTAAATTAACACGTTTGTAGTAAGCAATAGTATGTTTTAATCTATTACTTTACTTTCAGTAATACAAGACATAGTACAAATAGACATAATTTGCATTTGCATAGATTCTGCATTTAGAATCTCATCCAGACTTGTATGAAAAAAAGTATTTTTAAAAGGATGTTTTGGAAAAGAATATAAAAGCTGTTACCTGATTTTTTTGTCCACTAGATTTTGGTTAGCCTTAACTATTTGTCATGGCTTATACCAGTATTGCTCTGGATTTTAGTATCTCCATGTCTCAGCTTGGCATAATTTATAAGGCTTTTCCACCGGATTTTGATGACTCTGTTTGGCATGGCTTATACTCATTTTCCACCAGATTTTAGTAATGCCATGACTGTTTCACATAACATATGACTTTTCCATCGTATTTTGGTTATGGCATGACCATTTTTTCACCAGATTTTAACAACGTCATCACTCAGTTTGGCATTGCTTATATTACCACTTTTCCAGACGATTTTTGTAACTCCATGACCACTTGGCATAGCTGAAACTGCATTTTTACTGGGTTTTTGTTGTAACTCCATGACTAATTTATTATGCATTTCCACTGGTTTTTAGTAATGCCATAATTAGAGACTTTTACAATGAAGAAAGTAAACAAGCACTTCTACAAACAAGTTATCCAATTCCATATTTTCAACATTTCAGTCCCACTTTAGCTACAGTTTTCACTCTCTTTATTTAATTAATTATGCAAATTTGTGTTTATCATCTCTATATAACAAATGTGACTTTTGAAACAATTTTTTTTTTATTATTCTCAAAATGAGATCTGTAAAGTCGTGATTTTATGTCTGTGTCCTGCAGTTTGATTGTTTTGTTTTGTTTTTTTACTAATTGCAATGCTGTCCAGAAAAGAATGTTGACTTTTTTTCATTAGTGGAAGCTTTGAAGGGCTAAACTCAGTTTTAAGTATGACCCTCATCACTTGGATAAAGTTCCCAATTCGCCTCATCTATTGGGAGTTTGCACGGTTTTCAGCATCGTCCGGGCTCAGTGGCGAGCTGCTCGTGCTCGTATTAACGTGTCACGGGCTCCGCGGCAGCTTCCTCGACTGGAGTCAGACCAGTGTCCCGAGCTCACTGGCGCTGGATCCTGGGAAGCCCTGAGCAGCATCCGCCGACGCCGCAGCAGCCTTTTAATGAGCTCCATTCATCTGGATCAGCATGACCGGAGCGATTTTCCCGTCTTGTCGACTGACGTAACAATATTACAATGAAAGGATGCATTTTCTTGGGCTTTCTGAAAGACTCGGAGCTCGAGTAGTCACCAGGGGGCATGCACACGTCAATGCAGCGCGGGAAACATTTTAACATCGTGATACTGTAACGTCGGATAGGATTCGAGGAAGGGTCGAATGGACGCCGGAGCAGCTCCGTGGCTCTTCATCTCGCTGTAGTTTGTGTTACGGGAGGTTCCTGCTGCCCCCATCCATCTCTCCGGCTGTTGTTGTGAATTGATCTAACATGGCGACTGTACCCGTGTATTGCATCTGCAGATTACCTTACGACGTTACCCAGTTTATGATCGAATGCGACGCCTGCAAAGACTGGTTTCACGGCAGGTAACCGCATTATTTCCTTCGGGTTTTTGTACAAGCAGGGGATTTGTATGGAAGCGTTTAACTCGCGTGCGCACATTTTGTGTCGCTCCGAAGAGCGAGGCCGCTTGAAGAAGAAGAAGGCGGAGTTATATTTAGCAGGCTCGCTTGACATATTTTTGTGAACGATACAAAAGATTTGTTTGATCACAAAGCCGTTTTCATCTATTTTGTCCGATGGGAGCTCGAAACGCGTGCATCACGCGATTCGGTCGCGTCTCAGACGGGACTGTCGCGGCGGTGGGGAGCGGGTGGTATCTGCTAAACCCACAGCTTCTACCTTTAAACACTGTGTCCTTCCTTATTCTCCCACATTTAACACTCCAATTTCTCTTCTACAACTGCCATTTGAGGAACCTTGTTCTTTTGAGTGTCCGCTGGCAGAAAAAACACCCAGGCATCAAGCCATTATCTGTGTATCACAGAAATCAGTGTGTTCGTACTGTATGTGCTGGGATGCAGCTGACGTCCGAACATATATAACCAATAATGGCTGTAGAGCAACAATGATACATCTGTTGTCCGTTATTAACACAATTCCTCTCGTTTTAGGCGTTTCTGAGTGTGAGCCGACTGTACCAAATGGCTTTTCGAATCGGTTTCGTGTATGTAAACAAAGAAGCGGTCCGGTTAACTGACTGAAACATTTACGCGCGTTTAATTTTAACCCTTTAATGAGCTCGGTGGTTGTCCAGACGCTCGTTTCTCGGACGCTATAAAGTCATTACGCGTCCGCTACCACCGAAATGTCGTACAGCTCGAGTGTGTGTGTGTTAAACTCTTGTAACACGCTGTGTTCGGAGGTGTTTGACACTGACAATGTGTTTGTTTCTGCTGGTTTGTCTGCGCCGCTTTACCGCCCTCGGTGATTTTAAACCTCTCTGACCTCTGTTGGAAACCTATGGCGACTGATTGTGACCGCAGATCAGATGAGAAGTGGCCAACGAAAGATGTTCGTTCCTAGAATTCATTATTGAGCTATTATGAAAGTCGTGTTCCAACTGGAAGTTTTCATTTTGTACTATTTTACTTGTTTTCCCATTGGCGTTTAGCGTGTTGTTCTGTGTATTATTAATAGGGGTTGACGATACATTCTACTCACGAAATGATACACATCACAATATTATGTTCAAAATATCAATCAAAGTTGTGAACGTGATGCAGTTGAGGCTGGTGCTTTTTTTCTTACACTATACAATAATCTATAAAGCTGTGAAAAGGGGTTACAAATGTGTACTATAATGACTGTATGCCTAAAGCTTCATACTTATTGTTTTACTCTTTACACATACATGTTGGCCTTCTGTATTTTGGAGCACATAAAGAGTTTTAGAAAGAGTTCCTTAAGTCTTGAGTTTTCGGGTCTGATCCTGTAGGAACACACTATAAAGCAATGGTTTCATCCAGTTAGTCAAGTCTTCTTTTCATACCAAGAACTGGGAAAAGGCATGGATGTTCAGCCTCCCAACACAAGTGTATCTAATTGCGGCATGCAGTAAAAGGCAGGTGTAGATCGAGCCGTTCACCCCCAGACCATTCGAGCCCCCTTTTGAAATTATTGGTCAACTCACACTTCAGTGTACATATCTAATCAATCCATCCTTGTGTAACTTGAAGTTCTCAAAATCACATGGAGAGTCCACGTAACTAAAAACAAACAGAAGACAACATGTTGGGGTTAGGGTTAGGGTTTAGGGTTAGGGTTCAATACTATTGCCCCATTTGGGTTGACGTAGTAGCATTGAAGCAATCAACAGTAGTGAATCATGATTTAGGGGATTTCCTGTGAGAAATCGCTATGAAAATATGGGAATGAGTGCCACCGAGCGAGTCTGTTATGTCCTACTTACATCATCAAAAATGCCAACTTTTATTGGTTTTTCTCCTTGCAAAAAACCAATCCGAAATGTCCATCTGAAACTCTTTTTCATTGACACCACTCTTCAATCAAATTGTGAGTCCCTGTTGAAAATTCGGATCAAAAACTTTAAATAAATAAAGAAAACCTCAATTTTTATGCTTTCTTCAGTTTTGTGGTGTCTTGTCTACAGCCAAATACTGCTAACATTTACTTCAGAATGTTAAATTTGTAAAAACATGCACTCGTAGATAACACAGGTATTAAAACAAAAAATAACTGAAGCCTAGAGTGAAGGCTAGTCATATTCATACCAGTCATATGTTAGATTTGAAGTAATATGTCATTTTTTGTTTACTGTTTATAAACACCAGACCATGTGATAGAATTAGCAATGATCCCAACAGACTATATCAGGAGAAGTTAGGAGACATATTTCAGAGGAAAAAAATGGCCATTATTGGAATTAAGAACGAAACGTGGCAACATGTATTTTGTAATTTTCTCCAGAATAAACACAGACTCATAAACCCATTAGGAAGTGTTAATGTGCCTTGAGTGACTATAGGTTCACAGACACATATCAGCTATGTGCATTTAGTTAAACCCGTAAAACCGCTGCTGTCCTACACACGGTTAGATGACGGTTCGAATCTCGATAATCGCTCACAATTTAAAAAAAAATATTTTTGTCGTTTTTCCTTCAATGTTTTTACTCACCAAAGAAAATAAGAAAGAGTGTCATGTTAATGTACATTAAAAGTGAGGATCAATTGACAAAACTGCCAATGTTCACATTTGTATCCGTAGCACAACTTAACTCGTAACACATTCTAGTTCTAAAGTTTAAATATCCGGGGCTAATTCTAAAGCCCTGGATGCCCAGGCCAGGCACCACCACTGCTTGGGATTATCCGGTTCAAGTTTTTGTAAATCAATAGCATTGCTCTATATTTTCCTATTTTCTTTTGTCCAAATTCAAGTTTGACTAGCACAGCGGCAGCAGTGGAGTATAAAGTCAACGAAATGAGCATTGCTATGTTAATCCAGGTGGCTGCAATACACTGGGAAGTTTGTGTTCTTGGTTTTTACGATGCCTTGTATTGAAATGTTGCTACTGCGTATAAGCTAGTTAGAGTGCCAGTTAATATATTCCTTTAACCGTCCTCTGCAAACAATGCTATTCTTGTGACCAATCACAAATTATAGTCAATGTAAATGAAAATAAAGGATTTAAATACCAACTGCAGAGTTTATATCACCTTAATATATACATATATAAACTTTTTTTTTTTCAAGAATGTAAAAACAACTAAGTCTTTTTCACGTTTTGGTCAAGGTGCAGTGTTTGCGCCCAAATCTCTATTGACCTCTGTAAACAGATTCAGCTCATTCAGATTCATGAAAATTGGTAACCATAGATGATATATTTTAGAAGAAATATTAACAAAATAATGTTTTTAGACATAGCACTTAATGCTAACCTTACCACCACAAAATATGGTATAGAAAGGCATTCAAATGTGGTATATTTGTTGAGCAATCATCAAACTCCAGCCCTCATGCTCTATGCCCTGTCCACCAACCTTAATGTACCCAGATTCAGGCAGTGAACTAAACCATCAGCGTATAGCTAGTGATGAATGTAAACATCTGTTTGTGACATTTTTTTTCTTGTGGGAAACTAGATTTCTTTGGAGCTTAAGCTGTCTCCAGAGACGGTATAAATGCTCTGTTTAGTTCCTACATCTTGCATTAGAACTTTTATAAACATTTCCAAGCAAGATTTTTGAAATCATCAAACTACATTTTCCTTGATAACAGGGTTCTGATCTTTAGCTGTCATTAGTGTTATGAGGTGGATGCCAGACTATCACAGAGTCCCGGTGACCATTGACATCTCTGCTTTGGAAGGTTTACCGTCATCTTTTTCATTCCTGAAGCATGTTTTTAGGCTGTAGCAAGAAAATCGCAGTGAGGATAACCCATTTATGAAGGACCCTCATCTACCTTATGGGTGACCTCATATCCAGGTCACTCTACTGCTCATTTGCATTAATTTACTTCACAAATGACTGAGTTATTCCACAATAGTTTTGGCAGACAATTTTGTGATTAAAGTTATTGGAAGTAATGTCATCTACAGCAGCATTTTCCACACCGCAGACTCATTGGAGAGCTGTTCGGGGCTTATCGTGCAGAGTGGGCTTGGTGTGTGTGAATCACCTGTTGCAATAAATCCATATATCAAGAATGACTCATGACATTGTCTGTTTAAAAGTTTCCAAAGACATCTGTTTCTTAAACATTTAACTAGTTTGTGGGAATTTTGGAGATTTAACATTTTTCTAGGATAATAAGTAAAATGGAAGTAATTAATAAACTTGTGTGTGTGTGGCCTGGTACTCATTGATACACATAACTTGGGGGTTTGGTATTATTGATTTACAGCGCTTGCATTTCATTTGCTCTTGATTGTTGTCCAAATTGATCTATATTGACCTAAAGATACTGTAATGCCCTGAAGATTTTCCTAAAACTTGAATAGCAGTCAAGACTAGGGGTGTATTGATACACTCTGCTTAAGAAGGCTAGGGTCTAGTTTAATTTGTACGAGAACATTTAAGACCTTCCGTCCAATAGGGGGCAGTGTTAATGTTTGCATTAAGTCATCTTTTTTAAGTGATTGAGAGAGCTCAATGTGAGCTCTTTATAAACATTACATAACAGGGCTCTAGAGTGCGACCAATTTGGTCGCATATGCGACCTAATTTCTCAATGGTGCGACTAAAAAAAATCAAAGGTTGCACCGGTGCGACCCGTCGTTCGAGGGGAAAAAAACGAAACTCCGTCTACGGCCGGTCCGCCTCCTGCGCGCGGCTCACAACACGCGTATCACCCATTCATGCGGCTCAATACGCGCCTATCGCGGCAAGCGCGCCGCCCAATTCGCGTTTACCGCGCCGCTGAAGCCTCAGACGCGCGCAAACGCGTCTTTGCATTGACTTAACATGGAAACCCTCCGCGCTTACCGCGCGAACCGCGTTCGATGTGAACGTACCTTTACAGCCGCAGGCAGCTGCAAACAGATCATCAGACGAGGCCGAGATGATAATTAAGTTTAACGTTGCCTACAATATTGCAAAAGAAGAACTCCCCTTCACTAAATTCAAGTCCGAAACAATTCTTATGAAGAAAAATGGCTTGAACGTAAACCCGACGTACAGCAATGATGTCGCGCGCACCCAATTTATAGAAGTTATCGCAGATACATTGAAAAAAAAGACGTCTGTGCAAATTGTGAACAGTGCGTACGTGGAATTCCTGATCGACGGAGGCACATATATCGCCACAAAGGAATGCATCATTGTGTACAGTCGTATCTTGCGGAGAGGAAGACCGATGAATATATTATTGAACACATTGAGGTCGAGCATGCTCATGCCCAAGGTAAGCCATGTCATGTCATGGAGCCTATGTCAATAATATGCCTACCGTCTCGTTACTGCATTAACCATAATATTCTGATACAAAAAAATGAAAAAATAAATAAATAGGCTGCATTATAAACTCTTGATCTGGGTAGTAAATGGTATTATCGTTTTTATTTGTATTTGCTGCTCTTAGGGACCAAAATCAGTTTAAAGTTTTAAATTTCAGCTCAGCAAAGCACTTTAAACACCTTTTCAGTAAGTTTTAGTTACCTTTCTTGTGGAATTGTGCTTCAAATAAAGAACTTTATATTGACCAGGTTGTTAGTTAATCATTTACAAGTCAATATTGTTTATGGACAGTGATTTAAAAAAAATAAATGAATAGATAACTAAAAAAGTGAACTTGTGAAAATGGGGTGTTAAATGTGATGCGGTTGAAAATTTGGGTGCACCTAACTCTTGTGCTGGTGCACCTAAGAAAAAAATTTAGGCGCACCAGTGCAACCAGTGCAAAAAGTTAGTCTAGAGCCCTGCATAAAACAAGAAGTGACTAGAATCATAATCACTCCAAGAAGCAAATACATGATAAAAAGTCGATATCTCCCAGTACCTCCCAGTTACGTATTGTGACAAACTTGTATTGTGATTTAATGTGCCACAATATATTGTTACACCCCTAGTCATAACTTCTTTTATTAACTTATCAAATAATTTGGTATTTTGCCAATGCTTGCATCTGCGGATAAGGCTATCGAATGCTCAGCTGTATTTATAACATTTCAAAATTCTTTTGTACTCAATGCTGGGAAATGCCTTTAGACTTTTGTTATTTTGTTTGGACTGGAGTGCTGACTCCAGCTGGTCATTGGGAGCCTCCTTAAGCAACCACAGGATTTTCAGTAATAGATAACACTAAAAGCTTTGGGGATTTATGTTGCATTTTTTACCATACTTCAGTAATAGAATACTCATGTCCTTGTTTAAACTGTTTATTTAAAAGGCCCTGAGCCCCACCTATTTTCAGACAAAATGGGTGTGTCCTGCTGCTCAGAGTAGGGAGGGGCATAGGTGTGGCTAGGTAGAAAGAGAAGCTATCAAACTGATCTAGATTCATGACACAGCCCCCAATAATGCGACCATTAAAGATGGATTGTGTTCCTGATTTACCTGCTGAGGTTGACGACTTCTCTTCTCCTGAATCATCTGGTCTAAACAACGACATGCTCTGCTAAAATCTGATAGTATAATGGAGGGAAATTTTACATTTAATAGCTGATAATTGCTTCAAATCCAAACTTTTGGCATTTTAATTATTACTAATTAATACAATGCATCTTCCCATTGGATAAAGGAGTTTATAATAATTTTGAGGTTCAGACGAGGCATCTAAATTGACAGGTACTTTTATCATAAATTACATTGTCCTTTTGATATTGAAGACTCGAGAGACGGGTAAAGTATAAAAGTGGTACAGAAAGCATTCATTCACCTCAAGCCCCAAGGGGCGCCTGAAAACTCCCATCTCTCTCTTTCTGTTCTGTCGTGCCCAATTGTGTCGGTTCAAGACAAGCAGGAAACTTAAGCACTTCACCTTAAATGCATAGTCTTCACACAGGAAGTACAAATGAGCCACAGTGACATGCTAACGCATCATATTTTTTAAGCAGAACTGGCTAACATTATTTAGCACCATTATTTATATCAAAATTGTTTGCAACGACTACAATTTTCTATCACAGTACGAAAAAAGTCATATTTTAACAGGAAGTCGGAAATAGCAAAAAAAAAAAAAAAAGAAAGATAAACAATGTATCAATGAATTAAAGGAAAACCGAAAGTGTACAGGTAGGATTCCTTGTAGTGTTGGAGACCCACTAACCTTTCATTCATTATTAGAAATGATGGCACATAAACTAAAACAGCTTTGGTATGGGCACCATCCAAGTGATGTTATTAATTGGTTGCACATCATTACTCAGATATGTTAAAATGTCTGACTATATGATTCTGAGCTTTTCAAGTTGCATTGAATGACATCATCGACTTCTCTCATTGGGCAGGATGCCAGCATAAGCGGCTAAAGTAATTGAATCGTATTAATAAAGTAATAAACAGTCTGCTGGACATTCTTCAAGACAAAGCTGCAGTTGGCAGGATAGTTTTAAAAATTTAGCATTATAGTTTTTATAGAAAGTTAATAAACAGTTTTGAAAGCCAGCCGCTTCTCTTTAGTCATTATTACATATAATAACTAGTTCGCTACCAGTTACTCAAACAATAATAATAATAATGCCTTCAATTTATATAACGCTTTTCCTGACGCTCAAAGATGCTTTACAATTTTCAGAGCGTTATTCATTTACTCCACATTCACACACTGGTGGAAACAACGTAGCTGCCATTTCGCGCCTACAGCCTTCTACCCACCACCAAAAACTCCCACCAGTCACACACATTCATACAGGGCAATGCAGGTGAAGTGGCTTGCCCAAGGACACAACAGCAGAATGGACGTGGCAGGGATCAAACTGCCAACCTTCTGGTTTTAGGAAGACCAATACACTTGCCGCCCAAATGTTTCTGTGGGCGTACATGAGAATTATGGTTTGCTCGCTTTCTTAAGGAAAGTAATGTCAGAAGCAAAACAGGCTCAGAACAGATGGTTGAACAGGGTTCAACTGTTTTGTTTGGATCAGAGTTCGATCATGTGCGACCACAAACAATCAGCTCTAGAGTTAGTGGATTCGTACTGAGACCGCCTTCTCCGTAGGCTTCAGACCGCTTTTTAGTCAGCTTTTGGTACAATTTTTAGTTCAGGTGTTGTTTTCGATCCGAACTTAAATCTCGAAGTTCACTTTGACCACAAGTCTGTTGTGCAGAAAGAATATTTTGCTACATGGCTAAACTAAGTGCAAGAGGGATTCAAATTTGTCTTATAGTTTTTTGAGCCCCTGTTTGGTAACAGTAGTTGCAAGATTGTTTGTAATTGGATTTATTTTTTCCTAATATCTTTCAGAGCTCTTTACTTTTCGAGTGACATCAGCAAATATCGATGGCATATCACCAGACGCTGCTTTTTATGTGTACCAGGTCTGCATTTTAGGTGCTGATGGAGAGTTTTTTTTGTCCTGTGTCGCCCACCTGAAACCCCCCAAAATCCCACACTGTTGCTCCATATGTCTTGTGTATGAGATAACTGACTCAACTACCAGGCCTGTCTGCGGACGCCATGGCTTCTCTCAACTGCGCACTCAAGTGCATTTTGTCATTTTTTTATGTCTGTTTTAGTCATAGACAGAAAAGGCAATGATTTGGTCGTACGCAGCATCACTAAACCAGTTGGATAGCATTACTCAAAAAAGAAAATATAATATAATAATGTGGCGTTTTACATTGTATCCCCTTTGCAGCTCTTTGCAATGTGCTTATTGCATCGATATAGAGCTGGGCAAATAATCTGTATATTAATATATTAAATAAATATTTGTCTTCCTTTGTAATTTCTATGCGACATATACAGGGAAGAACTTGTTGTCAAGAGAGGCACAGTTTCATCAGTTTGTGTGGAAATGGTTTGCATCTTTAGACATTAAACGATTCAGTGATTGTACTTGCTTTTTAAATCCCTGCATTTCCGCTAATAGTCTTATCCTAAACTGTTCAAGCAAAGCTAGGATGCCTTCAAAAATGGCAAATATATTAAAAGGGAAATTATGTTCCCTTATGTTTGTGGTCAATATGTAATTTCAGTTTTGGATACAGCTGTACATAAAGGTTGGAGGTTTATTGACCACATTGGCAGCAGATTGTTGAACTGATGATTCACTTTGGGAGGACACAGAAAGTATTTTATGGACTAGTGTGTTTGTCGGGTAATTCTGATGCACCAGGAGGTGTTTGATCCCTCACTCCGTACTGCGTAGTGGTCTCTCTCTCTCTCTCTCCGCCGCTCCCCCTCTTAGGGGATGAGGTTTGTTGTGTGATATTCATAATTCGGTGTGTTTATGGTAGATACACCATGCTGGAGGAGAGCCCACAATGGACACTCCCAGTTCAACAAATGCCTCTGACCCCTCAGCAGCTCCTCCCCATGGTAGGAATGTGTTTTTGAACTCAGGGTTGGTATTGGAGCATTTGCAGTACAGATGAGGAAACAAAGTGCCTATAGACATACACAGCTTTTTAGGAATAGTGAAGTTGTATTGAATGACCATGAATTTGACATGGTTTTGTTCTGGTTTCATGTGAAACAGACCTGAATTTGTCATTCATTTCGGATGATTGAAGTGTGAATGTGGCCTTGTGACAAACTGGCACCAGTAACTCCTAAATTCCAGGTAATTGGAGCTTGATAGATACCAGGAATCTCCTATACAGGAATTCATTCTCACCTGCAGTCAGGTTTCAGTTTCGTCATTTCAGCTTGAAACCTAAGACGACAGGCTTAGTGATGGTCTGTCTTTCACTCAGGTGGCATGGTCTTAATTATGTACAATTTCAAGGTTTATTTTAACTAAATGAATAAGTCATAGTTATTTAAAGAGTTTTGTTTGGAATGCAATAAATGGCAATTTTAAAACAATTTGAGTCAAAAATAAATTTCACTTTTAGTCTCTTTTCAAATTCCTGTCACTTTTTTTTTTTTTTTACAAAACCTGAAATCAGCTGAGTATTCCAGCTCTTTGTCTTTGCTTTTGTCTCAAAGCCAGACAAGCATCAGCTATTATTTAGAGCAAAATGACCAATCCATGGCCACGTTTAGATCACATGACTGTCACGATGGTGCCGGTCAGTTTTGTCCTTTTTAGCAAAAAAATAATAATTTCCATGAGCCCATGCAAATTTACTTTATATTGATGGAATAAATGTCTGGCATTTAAGGGATAACAGATCATGCAATCATAGCACTTTGTAGAAAATAGAAATGTCAGTTTAATAAATGTTTTAAATCAAAATTTAGATTTGATTGTTTGATGTTATTGGAGACTCTTCATTATCTGTCACATTTTGAAGCAGAAATAAATTGTCATAATAAATAAAAACAATTATCCCCAATTCTATAATACGTATAAGATTTATAACATTTTGTAATTGAATTTCCCACCTTTTTTTCCCTTTTCAACCAACTGGTTGCTAAACTTTTAGCTATAAACCCTCTTCTCAGAAACCTATGTACGTTCTGTACACCATATATTCAGAACTCAAAAAAATCTTTTTATTCTGCTGAAAATTGTCCAAAAGCAATACTGCAGCTATATCCGTTTTTACATAGTTCAAAGTTAAATTTAGGTTACCTACAAAATTAGTGAAAACAAAAAAAAAATAAATTAATTAATAACCTCTTTAAATGTTTAGTAGCGTATATTTACAAGACAGAAGTGACAGTAGGGCATATTACTATAAGACCATGCCATGTCTTTTTACCACGCAAATTATATTTTTATTATTGCCTTGTAGATCGCAAACACAGACCTTTTCTTTGATGTTTATCCAGGTCAGAACACCTGGCACTGTTCTGTTTATTCTGTAAATATTGCCCATTCGATTGCCAGAAATGAGTGAAACGATGAGATACTGTTTTTACAATGATCTTGGATCTTGTGTATTTTCTCCCATATTGACTTTTAATTCAAACTGTGACACAATGCTAAAGACTAAATTTGGCCACTTTTTTTGGCATATAGAGTGAAATCCCAAACGAATATGTTAACGAAGTAAGTAATAATTTTAAACTAACCATTTCTTAAAATAAGTGATTATTCAATGTTGCTTTTACTCTCACAGGAAGGGAGGATGATGCATATTGTGTCTCCTCCCTCTTTTAAAAATAGCCAATAGCGTTTTGTTTGTATATCAGCTCAACTAGAGTCGCTGATCTCACTAAAGCCGCATTTGACAGCTTATGGCAGCCACAGTGAGTTTGTTGATCCTCCTAATCTCTATTTCACTTATACGATTTTCTGCAGAAGTCAAATGGCATTGATTTATTTTGGGACTACAGTGTTCTCACTTGTTTGGTCTGGAAGAGATGCAATAGTGCATCATTGTCTTCATTTGAGAGCAATATTTAAATTGTTTGATTACAATTTACTACACTGTGGCATTTACCTGTTGGGCAGCTGTATTACTAGTTATCTTGTAGGTATGAAAGCATTAGTACTCAAACAGGTTTGGAAAGAAAATAAGTCGAGTGTTTCTAGAGGGCTTGAGCTTTGCCGAATACCAGGCATGAAAATTAAAAACGTAAATTTAAGTGTATGGTTTTGTTATTAAGTGAGAGGATGAGTTCTTAGAATTACTTTATTAGAACTTACATGAACCAAATGCTATATTAATAATGGACAATATAAGTATGTAAAGTATTTTGGATGATCAAACTTGTTTTTTGAGTTAGCTGATCTTTTATTTATTGTCTCTCATTTTTATAAATGAAATCTGTTTTATTTTGAATAATTGATCACACAATTAAGTTGTAAATAATTACAACCCTAAAGTTCAGATCAGTGGTGTTATGGGTGGTGCGGAAAAAAACACTCACACAAACATTCAATAGTGTTTATATGTTTCTTTTAATTGCAGTATACCAATATATTATAATATCTGAACAATTACTGTACAATAACTAAACAACTGTACACTGAACTAAACACTAAACATCAGATTTAATTTAATATGTTAATTATTCACAAAGTGTGCACCATTTGTCTCTGCAGTGCATCTTTCTGGGCTTCTGAAAGAACATTTCCAGAGCATCTTGGTATGGATAGTCTGAAACTTCTGGCCCATTTATTGAGATCCGCATGCAGGCTGCAAGATGGTCCCCTTGCAGCCTATTGCGAATGTCTGTTTTGACCTGTAAATACATTAACTGTTAGGCTTTAAAAGTGATAACTGATAGTAACAACAGTAAAAATCAACTTAACATAGTGATAGTTTAAAGCAGGAAATGCCATTGTATAACCAACTAGCTAGCTATTAATTAAGCAATTTATTTATCAATTCGTTCATTCATGCTTGTGTGTATTTACTTACTTACCAAGATCAGTCTTGTACAGCCAGGGGAGTATTTCCCCTCTGACAGCCAAGCTGGGTCAAAAACTGTCGTTCTGTGGTGGCTAGACTTTTGCTGCTTGTCAGGGGCAAGACATGCAGCACTTGGGCTCTTTTCTGTACTTTGATTCGGAGTAGGAAAGCTACACCGGCTGCTGCTCGCAGCAGAACACGTGCTGTCATCGTCACCATCTTGGGAGCGTTTAAAAAAAGCGGATATTTTTGCCTGCTGCGACATACTCTCCGACGCGCGGTCTCTCTCTGTCCGCTGATGGGTGTGTGTGTGCGGAACTCCGCCGTGCGCGACACGGAGGACAATTGTAAACGCGCAAACGTTGAGACAGAAATTACATGCCATCGTATAAATAACATAATACTATTTAGTTTAATAAAAGAAAAAAGCAAAGACCTGTTATATATAAATTACTTCTGTCGTTTTTCGACGAAAATAAAATAAAATTACCTAGACCTTCAAGGGGGGCGGGGGGTGCCGTTGGGGGGGCGGGGCGCCCCCCTAATATAATGGTAAGGGAAACACTGGGTTTCCGCCCCAAACCTGCCTCGTCCACACCATATAAAGTCAATGCAAAAGCAGCTCTTGAATATTCATGTATATATAGATGAGCGTGACGGCATGGTGGCTTCCTGGCTCACTCGAGGCTTTCTGGTGACCTTCATGCAGGGGTTTGCATGTTCTCCCCGTGCTTGTGTGGGTTTCCTCCGGGTACTCCGGTTTCTCCTGCAATCCCAAAAATAGGCGGTTAGGTAAATTGAAAAATCTAAATTCCCCTTAGGAGTGAATGTGTGTGTTGCCCTGTGATCGACTGGCGACCTGCCCGGTGTGTACCCCAACCTGAAGTGAGCTGGAGATAGGCGCCAGTAGATCCCCTTGACCCGGAAAGGGAATAAGCGGATAATCTTTTAGAAAGCTTTAATAACTGGCTATGAAACTTTGTTAATTTGTTTTGAAACAATGCCTTGCTAACAATTTACCCCTCTACTCCTATAGCCAGCATTAGTCATTGTGTTTGAGGTTACACTTACCATTTTGTGCCTGTCATCTCTGACATGGTGGTGAACAATGTAACTTTGATATCAATCCAGATGTCTCTGAGGATGTAGCTTTCACAATAAAGCCCAAATAATACATAATTTGAATTGTAACTAGAGGAAATTAGTGGACATGCTGTTGCACGTTATATAAGTTGTGAAGTGAGTGAGTATGAATTTATATTGAAATCAGTCACTGTTACATTCAAACGTTTAAGTAATAAAAGAGATATAGGCCCCAGTATCACAGCAATACAAATGTACCACTGACAACATAACTCATAACTCATTAAAATAAAAATAAGCAGGTTGTCACGTCTTTGTGCTTTTTGCTTTTCTTTGAAAAATCAACATTTCATGTCAATTGTTTGTTATCCCTAGGAGTTAAATACCAAAGACTGCTCATCAAGTGAACTGCTGTTGCCGTTAAAAGCTGTTGTTTACTTAAAAGGTCTTGTTGAATTGAATGTATGTGCTCTAAATGGTTTTGCAGTGAAAACTGATGGAAAAAAGTGCAAAGTTGAATTCATAAAAACTGTGTGTATTCAAGTACCCTAGAATTACCCATAGTCAACATTTTAGACTTTTGAAAATGTATAAAATAATAATAAGAAGAAATATGCCAGCTGTGTTGTTGCATATTTGACACAAAGCGTTAAAGTACAAAGCGTTATTGAGTTGAAAAGGTCCAAAATTTTTCCTTTAAAGTTTAGTCTAGCACTGTCCAGCTCTCACTTAAATGGGCTGCCATCAAGGTCACAGGGTTGACCATTAAAGGGATGACAGGGACACAAAATGTACCTGACTCTTGGTGCAAAGTGCAAATTTACTTTCACTTTCTCGCCGTTTTTAATAAAGTGCAAATTGGACTTAAATTACAAGCACAAAACTCACTTAGGTGTTTATTTATTTTTTCAAAAAGAAAGAGATTTTCCTAAATAAAAAGGTTGGCAGCCACCCACTGGCAAACAAGTTCAGGAGACTGACAGAGCAACTGTTGCCTGGATGATTGAACAGCTTTATGAAACAGAAACAGAAAGAGAAACAGAATGGCCTTAAAAATGTCACATGTCTTCACATTTGTTTTGCCAGAACATTGGAGCCAGATTCAGAAGCCAGTTGGAAGAAGGTTGAACTTGGCTGTCAGAATTGATGCCATATTTGGCATTTGTTATATTAGAAGTGTGCCGTGTCCACTGTGCAGCATGGCATTATGGACTGGGATTGATGCCTCGGGGTCCAAAAACTTACTGTGGACAGAGACAAACATAAATGGCTAATACAGGGCCCAACTAGGAACAACCTTGGACAGGAAATCAACATGGGCCAGATGTGCAAAACTGAGAAAATAACCCAAAACATCCAAACTATTTAGAAAAAGACATCTGCTACATTTCCTGTTGAGTTCACGAGAATTCACTGCAACCATGAATAGTTTTCAGAGGATCGTTTTAAATAAGCGTATGTAATACTTTTGTTTTATTTGTGTTTCAGTTGTGTGGGAGTGGATGAAGATGAAGCACCAGATATTGATGTCTATCACTGTCCTAACTGTGAAAAAACACACGGCAAATCCACCTGTAAGTGACTTGGACATGTTGACAAATTTTGGAAGAAAGTTAGCATTGGATTTCATTATTTATGTACATTTTAAATGACAAAGTAAAAGCTTAAAAAATGTAATTTGAACTAAATTGTCAAAATATTTTATGAAGCCAAGACCCAAACAAGAATTTTTCATGTTTCGTTTGTTTCCACCAGTGAAAAAGAAAAAGAGTTGGAATAAACATGACACGGGGCAAAGTGGAGATGTGCGACCGGTTCAGAACGGCAGTCAGGTGTTTATTAAAGAGCTGCGCAGCAGGACATTCCCCAGGTACAACACACTCACCTCCAACAAGCTTTAAAGGGCCAGCTCTTAAAAGTTCATTCAGATTCCAGAAGAGGGCACTCCATGACCAGTTCTACTCATAGTCTCAACCACTTCCCTCAAGACTCCCAGTGTGAACGAATATAAATGTGTGTTTCTTCTGCAGTTCCGAAGACGTGGTGGTCAAACTTTCAGGAAGTCAGCTGACATTGGACTACCTTGAGGAAAATGGTTTCAATGAGCCAATTCTCATCCAGAAGAAAGATGGTTTGGGGATGGCCATGCCAGCACCCACATTCTACATCAGTGACGTGGAGAACTATGTTGGCGAGTTCTCTTGAAGTTCACTCAGATGCTGTTCTTTTATCTGACAGCTTTTTTTTTTTAACTCTTTTCTCCCGTGTTTGATCTCAGGGCCGGATGTTCTTGTGGATGTTGTGGATGTCACCAAACAGACTGACAGCAAGATGAAGTTAAAGGAGTTTGTTGATTTTTACTACAGCACAAATAGAAAGAAAGTATTAAATGTGATCAACCTGGAGTTTTCAGATACAAGGTAAGAACAAAAGGAGCCACAGTTTCCTAGAAGGGCCTTTTCTTTGCGCCACACAACTGAGAAAAAAAGGCTGATAAATTCTTTCTTAATTCTGCAGGATAAAATATATGGATGACAGTAATGCAATATCAACTTATAAAAAAAATAGAATGTTTTGTCTAACAGTGATAGGATTTAATACTTAATTTTCCCAGCCTACTTTGCACCATTCGTTTTTCATGAAAATGAATTCTTTATTACAACAATTTTGCAAAAATCTCTTCTCTTTTATATCAGAAGATTCAATTAAAAGAAGAAAAAGTGCCCTGGTAAACAAAAAAATACATTTATTAAAATATTAAATGCTCATCGTTAATTTCCAAGCTCAAAACAAAAATTTGCTGTTGTGTTATTGTTAGGGTCGTAACGATACACTCTGCTCACAGTGCGATACATACCTTGATATTATATCTACGATACAATATGCCTCACAATATTTTACAACACTATTTTTAGTGTTTCTATTCCAACTATTGAAATATTTTGAGACCACTAAGTTAAGGCTATGGTCTAGTTTTGTTTGTTTGAGAGCGTTTAATACCATCCATCCACTGGGGGGCAGTGTTATCCACTGGGGGGCATTTTTTTGTAACTTTAAGAGATGGAGAAAGCTAACTGTATAATCATTATATGAACCATAAACGATTATTGTCTTCTATTAAATAATACATGAAACAAGAAAATAAGGTAAAGAGAGAAGTGACTAGAATCATAATCACTCCAAGAAGCAAATACACTTCAGCTCCTAGACGTTATCTCCCATAGCTCCATGACGCGTATTTTGACAATTTTGTATTGCTATATATTGCTGCACATGTAGTTGTTTTGCTATTTTAGCTCCCAGTTTCTTCAGTTTTTCACCTTGTTCATAGCAAATTAGCTTTGTTATTGTCTTTTTTGTCCGGGAGTGCCTCTTGAAATTAAATTCTTTGAAAACAGCTGCAGTCTCTATGAAAATGAAAGACACGGTTGTTTTGTAGACAGTCCTCGATATTTAGATTCCATGGTCAGGCAGAGGGAGTCTGGCCCATAGCGTGCCTAGGCATCTACTGCCATCTTCTGGTAGAATATAAAATAGCTTTTTGTATGAGTGTATTTCATACTCTGGTCAACAGTGTTAGTGGGCTGCACTTTATTGAATATATAACTGATGCCGTGTGCCAGTGGGTGCATTTGACCCCTCTCTTGCTGGATAGTGCATAAGGTGGCTGACGTGCATATCCTAAAGACTGTCTCTTCATGCAGCAATGATGCAGAACGTAAGCTCTGTGATTGGTCGATTTGGTAGCAGAGCAGTGATGTCATACATACCCGAGTGTCACTGCCATGAGCAAAACAAATATGGACCGTTTCACCGAGTGATTGATCGCCCAAGTGCAGAAAATAAGCATCTGTATGTCCACTCTTTCAGATTACAAAGATTGTCATATGGCATATAATTTATATATGTACGACAGGAAATCACAGCGAAACACAGCTCACTTGTGTTTATTAAAAGATGTTGTATTGTTAATAAATGTTTATTAACAATAAATAATGTTTTACACTCCATAAAAATATATCAATTTTATACAAGCTGAAAAAATGTACCGGTACATGCTGCAAAAAAAGCACACAACACAACGCAAACAAAATCCACGTTTCTGATCTGAAAATTATCTCTTTTCATTGTTTTTTTTTTGTTGTATAGAACTATTTTTAAAATACAGAATTTTATAACAGAAATACTTTGAGTCAAAGTGAATAAACATTGGAATTATCTTGCTGTAATCATTTCAATTCCCAGCAAAATTCACTGATTACTTGGCATTAAGCGACTCTACAAAACATCCTCTATTTCTGTTGTTAGCATTACAGTTGGTGACTTGACCTCTTTTCTTTGGTCTCTGTCCCAGCCGTCTTTGTTGTTGGTCACAAGTATTTCTGCTTGTTAGCAATGCTTTCTCAGCAGAAATGATAAGAAAATAACATTTCACTAATTTAACATTTTCATCAGTGCACCATTACCTTCAATTCTGAGCTATTTAACTATTCTGAGAACATTCAGAATTTTCCTGTGTAAGAATGTTAGTCTTTATGTGATTAACACATAATTTTAATTCTGTGAATAGTCAGCAAATGTCTGTATTGTTCTTCTCGTTGTGTCTAGAATGGACAATATAGTGGACAGTCCGGAGATAGTGCACAAGTTATCCTGGGTGGAGAATTACTGGCCAGACGATGCTTTGTTAGGGAAGCCCAAAGTGTCCAAATACTGTCTGATATGTGTGAAAGACAGCTACACAGATTTCCACATCGAGTGTGGAGGAGCTTCGGTCTGGTATCACGTTCTGAAGGTGACCATCACAAAAGAGCATTCAATAATCCAACTCTAGAATGTTTGTTTTAATGTGAAGGTTACATCTAACCATTTAAATAGCTTAAAATAACCTTTATTTTGTAACAAAGCAGTAGTGGTTTATAATCACATATACTGCAAGTATTGGTTAAAGAAGCTTTATTTTATGACGATTGTTCTCCTAAATAATTCCTTTGTGTTGGGTTTAGGGAGAAAAAATCTTCTTTCTGATCAAGCCCACGTCTGCCAACCTCTCTTTATTTGAGCGCTGGAGGTCTTCGTCCAACCACAGCGAGATGTTTTTTGCTGACCAAGTGGACAAATGTTACAAGTGCACACTGAAACAAGGGCAAACTCTGTTCATTCCATCAGGTCAGGCCTGGAGAGGGCAGTGTTTCCATAAAATATGTGAAGCAAATCTGTAAAAAGCTGACAAACCTTTTGTATTTTGTAACAGGATGGATCAATGCAATACTCACTCCTGTAGACTGCTTAGCTTTCTCTGGACATTTTGTTCACAGTTTAAGTGTAGAGATGCAAATGAGGTAAGGGACTTTTAATTACAAAATTGCAACACATGATTTCTACATAAACATGTTATTTTAAATTGATTATTGTATTTTTATAGTGATGTTTTCCATGCAGTGGAATTAAGTAAATTCTAGGATTGAAGTGGATTTGTCACTCAAAATTTTCATTTGCTTCTCCACTCAGAGCGTACGAAGTGGAGAAAAGACTCAAAGTTGCCAGCCTCACTCCTTTTCCAAACTTTGAAACAGCCTGTTGGTATGTCGGGAAGTTCTACCTGGAGCAGTTTAAAGGTGAGTTATCGAAATTAAAGATGTAATGATTCATACATTCATTAATTTTCCAACCCGCTTATTCTCTTTCGGGGACATGGGGGTCTGGTGGTGCCAGCGTAGATTGGGCGAGAGGCGAGAGTACACCCTGGACAGGTCGCCAGTCCATCGCAGGCAATGATACTTATGTCATTTCACCTACAGTTGTACTCATAAGTTTACACTCCCAGTCCCATTTTCCAGAAAATTAGAATGATACCACAAAAACCAATCGTCATTCACATCAATGGCAGCCGAAGTCTTTTGGGGTAGTTGTCGATGAAGTTCTTTATCTTCTAAATCAGCTCAGTCTTCTTGAGAAAAAGCCTCCAACTCTTGTAAATTCTTAAGCTGTTTAGCATTAACTGCATGTTTGAGTTCTCCTCAGAGTGGTTCAATGATGTGGAGGTCAGGAGACTGAGATGAACACTCCAGAACCTTGAGTAACCAATGACGAGTGGACATAGGCTTGTGTTTTGGATCAGTGTCGAATGTACAGTACCGTCCCATGCACAGCTTCTGGGCTGATGAGTGCAAATTTTCCTCCGGTATCCTTTGTTAACATGGTTCATTTATTTTCCCATTGATTATGACCAAGTTTCCTGTGCCTTCCCGTGTCGACAAACCAACCCATTTTTCTTCAAGTGTCTCCTTATTGTACTCCTTTAAACAGCTACTCCACATTTTTTCACAGAGCCGTGTTTTTCAGATGTTTCAAGTTTTTCTTTGCATCCCTAACAATTTTTCTGGCAGTTGTGGCAGAAGGACTTGTTGATCTTCCTGCTTTCAACAGATTCCCTCACTTTTTAATCAAAGTTTAAACACTGCTGATTGGCATTCCTTGGATATCTTTTTATATACATTTTTTGGCTTTGTACAGTTTAAATGAAATTAAAAATTAAAATGTTGGGTGTATAAAAAACATTTTTTTATTTAAAATATCTATTAAATGCTTACTTTTGCAGACAAAAAAGGATAAATAATAAATAAAACCACAAATAAACTACATAAGCATTTATAAAAAAGATCACAAGCTAAAGTGTCAATTAAACAGCAAGCTCTTAAATAACTTCAATCTCATTCATTCATGTATTTTTTTCTACCTGCTTGTTCGCTTTTGGCGTCTCGGGGGTTTGATTGTGCTAGCATACTTCGGGTAAGAGACAGGGAGTGCATCCTGGAATATTGACAATGAACCCTTACAGCCTTTGGTCATTTGCTGTATTTTCAACAAATTTCAAGCATTTCTCCTGAGGAATAATAGCTTATTCTTCCTGAGCAGATCTCTCAAGCTCCTCCAGATTTGTTGGTCTTCTGGCACAAATTCTGGACTTTAGCGTATTCCACAGATTTCCTTTATAAGTCTGGGCTGTGTGCATACCATCCAAGTTCACTCATTTTGTTTATTTGGGGGTATTCTTCACCAGAAGTGAGTGATGCTTTGGGTCATTCTCAAGCTGGATGACAAAATGCTGACACAAACTTTTGCAGACTGTCAGAGGTTGTCTTTCTTTTCATCTTTCCTTCATCCCAGTACAGATTGTACCGAAACATCCCCACAGCATTGCATTCTTACCACCATGTTTAATTTTTTTCTCTGAACATAGGCAACGTCTCTATGAAAACAAAGCTCTAGTTTTGCCTCTTCTGACGAAATGACACGTTTCCAGTATGTGTCACTTTTCCAGGTTTTCCCTGTCAAACTTCACACAAAGGTGTCTCTTCATCACAGGTAGAGTCTTTCTTAGTCTACAACCTGACAGTGTATTACTCTGCAGGGCTCTACAGCTAATGCCAAGTAATGCCTTGATTTTAGCCCCGATTTTGAGTTGCTGACAGGTTTCAGGAGATCACTTCCACAACTGCTGTCACTGGCAAATCTGTGCTTGTTCACGTGAGTGACAATTGTATAGTGGAAACTACCAAAAATGCCAAAGTGCAATTTCACAGGGAGCAACTGATTTTCTTCAATGGTATATGGCCCATTCCTAATTAAAAAACACATTTTTTGGGAGTAAACACAAGCAGTTTGTTACAAGGTCAGATTAATCACAAGACATGCACATAGAAGACGTTTGAGCTGATTCAGAATAAATTCAGTGCTTGAGTTTTTTTTTAAGTTATGTTCGTTTGTTCATTTATATAGCGCTTTTCACAACAGACATTGTCTCAAAGCAGCTTTACAGTAAACCAACAAGTTTAAACTCAGAAATTAATTAATTAATAAGTGGTGTATATGTCCCTGATGAGCAAGCCTGGGCGACTGTGGCAAATGAAAAACTCCCTTTTTGGAAGAAACCTTGAGAGGAACCGGACTCAAAAGGGGAACCCATCCTCATTTGGGCGACAACAGCAGTGTGGTTTATATAAACTATAGTATAAACAGATAACATGGTAGTATAAAGAGATAGTATAGTATAAACAGATGATGACTGTGTTAGGTGTAGGTCCAGGGGGCGCCGGATAAGTGCTGGTAAGTGCTCTCGAAAGAGTAGAGTTTTAGTTGCTTTTTAAAGGTTGTGAGAGACTCTGCTTTCTGTATTGGGACTGCAAGAGAATTCCACCAGCCAGGAACTGTGAAGGAGAAGGTTCTGGTGAGAGATTTTCTGCTGCTATTAGATGGGACCAAGTAATAGATCAGAGCTTAGATGAGAATAAATGATATAATAATATTCTGATATATTAGAATATTTCGTGAACCAAGAATCTTTTTAACGGCAATCATTCTTAACAAAACTCCCCTGTGTGACTGCCCCAAAGTGGCTTCAGCAAAGATATCCTCAGAATGATGAACTCTGGCTCTAGAAAAGTCTAATTTCATACTGTGAGATGGACTCAAATGGCTTCGTGTGTGATTCGGAGAGGGGCCTGCTGAGCAGATGAGGAGGCTGCGGATTGCCAGTGTATTATTGCAGTCATTAGATGGGTGCATCGTGGAGTTCACAGATGATTAGCTTCAAAAGCAGAATCACTTGCTCCATTACAAGCTGGTGTTTAAACTCCCCTCATCTGGCCTTGGACTGCGTGTTTATATTTCCACCATTTACCCCTTTATGTGACTTGAATTTCCCTGATTGCTCTAATGCACACATTTCAAAAAGGGCCACAGCTGGTCTCTAAGCTATCCGATGTTCAGATGAGGGAATCTACTTTCAAGGGCATCTTTTCAAGGGGTTCGACTCTCTTGTGTGACTTCAGGTTAAAGAAAAAAGAGCTTGGCCTTCATCCCAGCAGGCCGACTGGGCCACCGCCAGCTTCTCCTGCTTGTTTGAGCTTTCACTTTATGTTCATGTTATTAATTTAAATGCAGTGTGGAATATATTTCCTGTAGTGGCTATGTATCCAGTCCAATGTAATCAGTGTTCAGGTCGGCACTCCAAAAAGGCACATGACTGTTTAAGTTCCCCCTGGATTGAAGTCATCAGTTTGATATATGAATGGCCTCTGTTATTGAACAGTAATGGCTTCAGTTGAAAATGCAGCACTTTTTGTTTCTGGTGGAATATTTCCCTATGGCTCTTTCTGTGAGTTTCCTGGTTTGACCATCGTCCTGTGCATTTCTGCTAATGATTTAAGGAAAGTTGGCCCTCTCGCTAATTCTCCTGTTTAGGAAATAGCCCTTTCTAGGCAGGCTCTTATGTTACCAATAAAGCACAAGTTGAGTGTTTGGATTCAAATGGGCTCTGATGCAAAATTTCCTTTGCAGGTTTACACAAAGCAAACAAGCAGCCACCTCTTTACTTGGTACATGGTGCCAAAATCGTCAATGGAGCATTCAGATCGTGGACTAAGAAACAGGTACATGTAGCCAGAAATATTCGGCAATTGTAAAGAAAACTAGCAGAGATTAGAGTTCTAAAACTCCAAAAATGCTGGCTAAAATATATCTATTTAATTATGTTGGCTTTGTCTGACTAAGGTTTCTATATCTTTTCAAGCTGGAATTCTGGGAAATCGCTGAGTATTCTGGGAGATTTTCCAGTCACTTAACATGGAATCACACTTTGTAAAACTGTAACATGAAATTAACCAAACTTGGGGAGATCTGTGAAAGAAAATAATGACAACTGTAATGGTCATTGAAAGTAAATAAGAAAAGACAACAAAAAATTTTTCAAGATGAAACATAGAGAAAACAGGGATTTGTTTTGTTTACCTTAGCAACCAAATTATCTGCTGTTGTGAAAGATCAAGATGTGGGGGTTGGTTTATGTAGCTTAACATTATAGTGGCATGTATATACCCATATTGGCTTGAGGACCTTTGGAAGAGGCAACCATTCTACCTTGGCAACCATTCCATTTTAAAAATTCTTACAATTACAAGCCAACATCAGCGTATTTACTATATTTAATATCAGCTTTTTTGTGTTTTGTCTGAATAAATTTACCATACCATAACTCTGGTTTTCTTGTCCATTTTAAACAGGCTCTTTTAGAACATGAAGATGAGCTTCCAGAAAACATGAAGCCAGCACAGCTCATTAAAGACCTTGCCAAAGAGATTCGGATTTCAGAGGTAAAGGACAACTTTTCTATCAGTTTTGCTATAAGCATTATATAACCTAAAGATTAAAAATCTCTGTTTTATTCAGAATGCAACTAAAGCCATAAAGACTGAACCCAGCAACTCAAAACCCCATGTAGAGGAACCTCCATTGGTTTTATCAGAACCTGATGAACCCATGTCGCCTGGCTACATCTCCAACTCTCCTCCAGATAAACCAGCAAAGAAGAAAGTTATAAAGCCGCCCAAAATGCCGAAGGTGCCCAAACCCCCAAAAGAACCCAATGTAAAAGAAGGAGGAAAAAAGAAAGCGAAGAAACTGAAAGAAAGTGTCATACCTGAGAAAAAACCCTCAAGCCTGGCAGCTCTAGAATCCCATGCAAAGGATATCCTGAACAAGATGGACCAGCCCAAAAAAGTAAAGCTTTTATGTCTAAACCAGAGATCTCAAAATACATTCCTACAGTCTTCTCACTTCTAACTACTATTTAGCTGACATGCAAACATTTTTGGGTTTAAACTCAATTAAACTGGGTATAAAGGCTGTTTATTTATGATCAGAACTTTTTTGCACTTTATGCAGTATAACTACACCAGTGGATAACAGACTTACTAGCTGCAAGCACTTCCTGCTTACTGACTTCTTCACTTTCCTTTTAATAGTCCCTGCCAGACTCAATGTGAATAGTGCCCTCTCTGGTTTGTAGCAATAACTCAGATATTTCTTTACTAGGAAAACTGTAATAATAAGAGGTCTGAATCACAGTTTATTGCCATTAAACACCAGAGAAAGCCCAGGTTTTATTGTCACACAGCTCTTGTATAGTTTCAGTTAATAGTTCATTTCTGATCACCGTTGTCTCTAGATTCATGTGTATTAATGTCAGCTAAACAGTAAAATATGATGACACACAAGAATTAAATCACAGAAACACATCACTTAAATGTAAAAAAGCAATAAAACCTCTTACATTTGGGTGGAAACAAAAAGCAATTTATCACAAAGAGTGCTAATTACAGTGCTATTACAACAAGAAGTGTTCACCTTTTTGAAGTGGCCACCATTTTAAGGAAGGATGAGAGGAGGAAGTAGAGGCATTGATAACATGGCATTGATAACAAAGCTAATATTTCTGCCAAGATATTTTATCATTTATATTTAAATTGGGCTGAAAATAAATGTTGATGTTTTGATGAAGGCTATACTTTTTCTGTTCAGAAATATTTGGGTCAGATAATGAATTGGACTACAACACATTCCTTCTATTAGGAACTTCATACTATTTCTGAGTTCCTTCCCATCGAAACCTCTCTTGATTTTTTTTAAGGTGGCCATGTGCAATAGGCGGATAAAGATTAATTCACTCATACACATGCTTGTCAAATTTTACCCCTGATCTACAAAATTAGATTAAAGATCATTTGAGTTGACCAAGCTTTTTTTTAACATCGTTTTGTTTCTTGCTTTTCAAAGTTGCTAAAGACTGGGCTGAGTCTAATGGAGAAAGAGATGAGTAAAACAAATGATGTAAAGAAGTTTGAGATGATCCGAGAGCACAATAAGAACAAGACGGAGTCCAAATGGAAATATAAGGTATGTTTCTCAGACATTGGTAATGCATGAGTAACTCTGGGATTCATTGGAATCATCCGGGAGTGATTTACACCTTTGAGATCCAAACAGTCATTAGATACAACCATGTGGTTCAGCCAACTCCAGAGTTTATCTAATGCAGAAATGCTATGTCACATCCATGAAATCTCAGTTTCTTTAAAAGTGAACATGGTGTCATTGCTGAATAACATTTTGGATGGGTTTTGTTGGAAAAGTTAGATTCTGGGGAACGGAAGGCATTACTGGATCAATTCGATGCCAGACGTCCCTGAAATGTCTGTAGTTCCTCCAAGTCTCCTGATTCGAGGACTGCTTTGTAATTCACCAAACATTTGCAGATGGAGATGATTCTCAGTTTGATACTCTTCAAAGTTTTTGATGTCTGATCTAAACAAAGTGGACGGACAGGAACTGAGAGATTCAAAGCACTGATTTTGTTTATTTGTATTTTGCAGAACAGCAAACCTGATTCGTTACTCAAAATGGAAGAAGAGCACAAATTTGACAAAAGTCTACTCAGCCATAAAGACAATAAATTTGCATTTTCGTTGTCAAATAAGAAGTTGTTGGGGTGAGTAAGATTAAGTAAAATTAATATTTCTACCATGGTCAAAAACTTCTTTCCCTTCACTCATAAAAGTGCAGATCGTTTGTCTGTTAAATCTACTACTACTAAACCTACTACTTATGGACTAACTGTGTAATGTACTTAATAAGAATAATATTAATGAGCTCTCCTGTGTCTTCAATATGTGGAGAGGTAGCATTTAGTAGATGTTATCAATTGGATTTCATAACATTACATAAAGGATAATGTCTCTGAGGTGTTTGAGCTGTAATTACATAGATTCCATTCCTCTATTGCTGTAATTTACTTATGTGTGTGAAGTTTATAATTGCTTTAATACCATGTTGTAGCTTAGAAGTTTATAATGTTTTATAATAATGTGTATATCAATGAGAGAGGACTATTCATTCAGTTCTCAGAAATTTCAAAAGTATGAAAACAATAAACGAAAGTTTTTTCCTAGTTTGCCTGTTAAAAATACACTCGTTGTTTATTGCAGATCAAAGATGCTCAAGAGCCAGAGCAATTCCAGTGTGTTTGGCTCCATACAGAACATTAAGGAAGAAAAACCCAAGCCGGTAAGAGACGAGTATGAGTATGTCTCTGATGAAGGTGAATTGAAGATTGAAGAATTCCCAATCAGGAGGAAAAAGAATGCAGTGAAGAGGGAGTTCTCGTGTAAGATACCAAGATGTTCATCTTTTAATATCCGAAGCAAATGTTGCAAGTTAAAATTGTTGGAAATTTTACATCAAGTGTCCAAAACATCAACAAGTGTTCTACTTTCAACTTACCATCTTTCCTGAAAAATTTACATTATTAAATAAATAATAATTAAAATTATTATAATATTTATAGATAATAAAATAATTCAATAATACATTTTTAAATGTTAAGATCATACTCTGATGATTATTTTCTTAAAAGTTTAAAATAAAAAGTACAAAAAGTCGCAACTAAGGGATGTTTGTATAATGTGTTTCGGGGGGAGCAATCAGGGAATGCCACTGTGCACCAAATCAAACCATTAATATCACATCATTATTCAAGCCATTCTTACATTGTCTGTTGTCTGATGTGACTGTCTGAGCGTTCACCCAACTTCCTCCCCAAAACTCTTCACTGGGAGGTATAAGACAGATATGATTTGCTTCCTGGAGAGCTTGCCCTGTACATATGTACCTGTCACTCTATGCTCAGACAGCAAGGCACGTCCTTGTGGTGAGCACGTTCATTATAGTTCCTGGGTGGCCTTTATTGGAAACTATAGGGTAACTGGTGTTCAGGTTATGTGTTTATCTGAGCAGCAACTGATTGATTTCATGTCTGGCTTCACAAGATGCACTTGTTTTGTGACTGATTAATAGTAAACCTTTAATTTCATGCTATGTGAAAATAATGCTCCACATCTGACGTTATTTACAGTTTTATCAAACATCAAAGAGCCCATTCAGCCATCGAAAAAGCCAAAGCCTCCGCCATCAGACTTGAAGGTAGGCATCCAGTAATAGTTCCAGCACAGTTCTATTTCTCTGAACATCCATAATATTTCTCTTTCATCAGACCGCGGTGATACCATTGAAAAGGCTGATTGACAATAAACAGGAAGAAATTTGTTCCAAAATTTTCAATCTTGATTTCATGAAGTATCTGATTGATTCCTTCTGGTTCGGCATTGTGTAGCTGTTGTTCTGCACTTCCAATAATGCAGATGAAGCAACATACGGATGAAATCAAAGCAAACGATGCCGGACAAAGTATCACCTTGGTATTGATGAAGAAAATTTCTATAAACTGAATCACTTTAGAGTGAAGAAGTGATCACAACAGATGCAAGCAGCGCGACTCTGGAGAGCTGTGTGGTCTAAACGTTTGAAATGTTGAATTAATCTGACTTTTAATGTTCTCAAACCATAAAGTCATGCATTTCTCAATATCAAAGGTATTCTAAGGTAGACCTGTTTTGTTATTTCAGAGTACAGACACGTCTGATGAGGAGTCGCTCCACATAGACACAGATCCCAAGTCTGACAACAAAGGGCGAAACTCCAAGGTGTCGAAAAAGAAAGGAGGCAGCTCAGCGGGGATCCTGGACCTCCTGCAGGCCAGCAAACAAGTGGGAGGCATCGACTACAGCAACAACAGGTACACACCATTCTTCTCAGTATACCGGAACATCAACTGTTGGATGGTACAGCTTCAGACATTGGCTGAAATCTACAGTTGGTAGGAAAAATGCACCTTTTAATTAGAATATTCTGTTTGTTTAGGGTTTATGAACATTGAAACAAAAGATTTATTTATTTTTACATTAATGAGGTCAAGGACCAATGAAAGCTGTAGAACTCTACGTTTTTGTTAAAAATAATTGTTCGTATTGAATCTAGCTATGTGAAGAGCAAGTACAAAAAGTGATGGTACAAGTAGGATTGGCCGGTTTCTAGCAAATTGGTATAGTATAACTGAAAAATCGTGATGTATGATGATACCATCAGGGGGTTAGGTGTTACCGTTTCACAATGCGAGGTAGTGTCAAACTTCTTTCAGTAAATGTTCATGCAAACAGCACGAGAGTGTGTTATTCATCACTAGCGGAATACTCAGGCTTCTCAACTCTGAACTGCGTGATGCGCGTTGTTATTTCCAGCCAATTATGGTGGGGTCATTACCTTGTGGAGTGATGAGATATATAGAACTCTTTGATACACTTTGGACTTTTTTATGTCCCTTTCCAGCCTGGGTGGCATTACAGAAAACATGTATTCCTCCTTACAACATCTTCATCCCGTCCCATTTCACCTGTGACTGGAGGCCATTACAGACAAGAACTACTTTTACCATAATGCCCAAACCTCAATACCCAAACAGTCCCAAAACACCAGTTCACATACAGACTTCCAGCAAATCAGTGTTGCACGAACCCAAGCAGTATTATGCAAATAGCACATACCTAAACATAAACATGAAGAACTACGCCGAAAAGAGATCATTTACATGTGTTCATGTGTTTTTTGTGTGTGGGAGGTGCGGGGCTATGGATTGCGATGCCAGTTCAGCAGCAATTCTATAAAAATACTATGACTTTGTGAATTCGCTTGAACTTTTACAACTTTTATAACCATTACCTCGGAAGGTTTGTTTGTTTCACATTCAACCTCAACTACCCGAGACACATAGGGCTTAAGCACAGCCCTACGTGAAAACGCAAAACATGGTCAACCGTAGCAGAGCTCAAGTGCTTGCAAAGATATAATTATACTCGCTCTCAAAAAAGAGTGAGAAATGTGTTTATTATAGTCATATAATTCAACCTTTACGAAACGTACAAAATTTGCGAGTACATCATTAGAACCGGCCTCGTGGAAATGGCGGAAATGAACATACTGGGCAAGCTGCGCAGGATTGAACCAAACATAGGATAGGATATAATTGGTGGCTGGTCCCAATGATTCCTCCTGAAATAAGTACCAGGTAAATCCAGAGTCATGACCCCTTTAACTTACAAAAAATGCCCGGGTTCTTTTATAAAATGAACAGATTTTTTTACACAAAGTTTTATTAAAGAAAAGTAATACCAAGCTTCAACCCAGTCACAAGTATTTTACTCATAATCTTACTTTTATCTACTTGTTGTGGTTTGGTGAGTGAGGAGACGGACACAGGACTTCCGATTAATAATTGAAATAGAATGCAATGTTCTATATAATGTTCCTTATGAATCTGATTGAGGGAACAGGTGCTCCTCAGCGAAAGAGTCTGCTGCAGGGGTGAGTACAGCAATGTAAACACCACCTGCAACATCACTGTGATAAGAAAATTCCTTCCAGGCGCATATCATCATAGGGGGATTTCTCTTTTGATATTTGACATCGATGTTACCTGCAGGTCCAGGCAATAAAAATGGATTTAAAGTAAAATACTTGAAGCGAAATGGGTTTATTATTTTTAAAATCTGTATATTAACACTTTACTTTTTTTGATTGAATGGTATCTTTTAACATGCAGCCTGCTTTCTATAATATGTTTCAAATGTAGCGTAACATTTCACAGCTTTGTTTGTGAGTCTAACTTGATCAAAACACACAACTTGAGCTTTTACATTCTTTTCCATACTATTACATTACATCAGATGGTTTTTGAACACAAGAATGTGTCTTAAGCACAGAATAATCACCAGTGACTTGGATAATTAATCAAGGCCTCTTTAAGCGACTAGTTGTTTACAACATACACAAACGGTCTCAGAAATTTTGCACAATTGTGGAAATTACTTTATAAAAAGAATAAATAATAGTCATGTTTCACATTTGTCACCATGGTGTAGCAACCTAATTGTTCATTTAATTTTGAATATTAGAAAAGTTGCACAATTTTGGAATAAACTCTCCAACGTCCGAGCACCCTCCAGACCAAACCCACTCGTTAAAACAACCCATGGACAGGAAGTTTAGGTATAAATGAATAAATGTCATTGCATGCAGTTTACATTATTGTTTGTCTACAAAGCACAAACAGAGTGATGGATCACGAATAAACAAAAAGATATCGTTAGATGTAGTATGGATCATGAAGAACTTAAATGTTTCATTAGTTAGGGCTTGAGCACCCAATGGTGTGTAGAACCCTATTGTAATTACTCCATGTATTCATGTTTTACGACTTGCAGTGATTTTTTTGAGGATCTAAACATGCTCAAAAAGTCACAGAATTTCACGGACACATCCGATAGGGGCTCGGAATAAAGTCGAGCCGAGCGTTGGTAAGCTGCTAAATTCCGATGTTTTGCCATAGAACAGGAAGTTGTTATAACTCAGCCATACAGTGTCCCAATCGGGATCAAATTTGACATAACTGTTAAGACTCAATGCCTGAACACATCTCTATAGCAACTCATATTATGGGTTATAGCACCACATACTGTGCCACATGGAATATCCCTTTTTCTGCAGTTTTGTAATGCTATTTCAAACATGTATGAAACACTTATGTAAAGAAACTTGATCTATAAAAAATACAAAAAATTGGCCACTGAAAGGCTAAAGTGCCTGGGGGGCTCAAGCCCTTTGATCGCTGCTTACAGCTTTAAATTTTCATTTAATTCCGTACAATGTTATGGGTTACTTTAAAATTAGAATGAAGTAATTGGTCGCTAAGAGACCCCCACATGGAAACATCATTCTGTGATTGAACTTTTTTTTTTGTTGTTTGCTGGAGAGAGACTGGGGAGGGAAGGAAAAGACAACAGACTCTGGACTCAAGTGCTGCACACTTCCCACTACACCACAGTACAGGATATGATTGAAAACTTTACCAGAATTCCAAGTTTAAGAAAGTCCAGCACCTGCTCAGTGTTGCAATTCTCAACGCTGTAAAAAAAGTGGTAAAACTCAAAATTTCAAACAAATAGTTTCTGATTTCTTGCAGTATAATAATTTATGTTTTCTGATGTTAAGGGCGGCATGGTGGCCTTTCAGTTAGAAGTTTGCCAGTTTGCCGGTTTCCTCCACATCCCAAAAACATGGGTCAGGTTACTTGAATAATTTAAGTTCCCCTAAGGAGTGAATGTGTGAGGGAATGTTGCCCTGCGATGGACTTGTGACCTGTCCAGGCTGTACCCCCTCAGATAGGCACCAGCAGACCCCTGTGTCCCCAAATGGGAACAAGTGGGTAAGAAGATAAATGAACGCAGTAAAGAGTTTTTTGAGTTTTCACATTTTTTATTCACTGATTTTCATAAAGTAATTGCTATTTTTTAATACATTGCACATGCTAATGCGAGAGTTTTGAGAGCATTCAGAATAGTTTAGTCTATCTAACGCCTCTACTGAATTTCCACTCTGGATTTTGAGCTATAGTTAAAGTTTTGCTGTCTGTAAGCAGTTTGCATGTACTGCCATTATTTGTTTAATGCTCCTGCGCTATTAATTTGTCAAACGCAGCGAAAACTCAAGGCCATTCCTCTTCATTTTTACTGTTTGCTGTTTCGGGCACATTTTTGATGGTCTGTTTCCACTGGGCGAAAGCTGCAAATCAAGTTGAACACAAAATGAGAGTGAAAACATGAGTGAAAAATGTTAATTTCTCAAATTATTTTTGGGGGGTGTTTTTAAAGCTGACATGACTTTAGAATTGCTGGGATGAAAGGAAATACTTTCTGTCAGTTGCAACCACTTTAAAGGAGCTCTTGAATCATTGTTCCACCTCACTGGTTAATCACTTAATAGGTGGTAATCTGCACAGACTAAATCTATATTTTTCTGCCGGTACTTTAAGCTCAAAGGCAGATGTGGACACAATGGTCCAATGGTAGAATCATCTCACTGCAATAATCTGTCATTTCTTTACATGATCTGGAAACGAGATTTTTATGGGTTTGGGGGGTTGGGGTTTGAAGTGAGAAGTACTGTAAAGAGTGGTGGCTTTTTGCGTGAGCCGGGGTGATTAAATATTGTGTGGTATTTGGGAGAAATGTGTGCTTGTAGACTAACAATCTAGCTTTGCCTGGTCACATTTTGAAAGCATTTGACTTATTAACTTATTTAATATAATTATAACGTTTAAATGTAGCGTTGGAGATTTTTAAAAGAACAATACACAGATTATGTTTGGTCCCTCTCTATATCAAGTTAAACTAACTCTCAGGAAGAATTTTTTAAATATCTAGTAAATGAGATTATTTCATAGTGGTTTATTTCTCGTTAACAAGCTCATCATTAATGATAAATAAGATTTTTCATCGATTACACATTAACCTCAACTCTGCTACTAAGCTGTTTTAACTCTATTCAAAGATCATTTGGTCCATCTCTGAATAAAGCACATTTTTCCCCTTTGTTAAGAAAACATAGAATGTGTTTTTTTTTAATAATAAAATAAAATTTATTTTACAATTGTACTCAACAAATTCAGAAAACTTTACAATTTGCTCTAGTAAATTATCTTTAAATGTTTTTTTTCTGTCATTAATTGATATATGTATTTTTAGTACAACCTCAGCTTTTTTTTTTTTTTACAAATATTTTTTAATTACATTACACTATAATTGGCCAACAATCCTAAAAAACATACCACAGTATGACATTTTATCATTTTTTTCACTGAAAAAATCATTCATAAACTTTGAACTACCGGTATTTATTGACTTTTTTTATAATGAATATAACTTTATAAAATATGCCTTTTTTGGAACTTGTTAATAAATCTTTCGTGTATTTGAGCCTAGGATGATTTTCAGGCTTACTCTGCCAATAAATCTGCTTAGGATCTTTTCCTCAAAACAATTTGACAAAATGACACCCTTCATCTTTAAGAATCTTTCCATTTATGGTCTATGGTCGGCATTCCATAAACCCGACTGACTCCTAAAACTCGATTCACACCTCATTCCCACTGACACTCGGAGTAATGTACATGTGTGTTGTGTATTTCTTATTGATGGACTTACAGTCAGCCACCTGCATCCCCCAGCACACAGGAGGCTATCCAGGGCATGCTGTCCATGGCGAACCTGCAGTCCTCTGAATCCTGCCTGCAACCATTCTGGAGCAACAGCCAAACTAAAAACAACACGCATAGCAGCGCGTCCAGCAAGAAGCCCAGCGGTGCGACCGGAGCAGGGGCCAACAGCAAACGACCCGTCAAACGATTGCCCAAGAAAACGCAAAAGAGCAGCAGTGTAGACAGTTCTGACATGTTCGACGATGACCAGGACCACATGGACGCCTGCTTTAAAGATTCTGATTACGGTGAGTCCTTTAAATAGAAGTGATGCTTTTCCTGAAGTCGATCTTGAAATATTGGGAGAAAATTTACTGACACTGCAAAATGCAAAAGGGTGCAAAGTAGTTAGACAATGTATGTCTCAAAATGTTATTTTTATTGACATAAAGACATAAAATCTGAAGGGTGGTACGGTGGTGCAGTAGGTAGAACTGCTGCCTTTCATGAAAGTTCAAGTTCTGATGGTTCTCACCATATTTGCGTGGGTTTCCTTCAGGTACCCCAGTTTCCTCCTCAGGACCAAAAAATTTAATTTACTTCTCTAAATACCACTCAGTATTGTATCAATGCATTGGTCTGTGAAGGACTGGAGACCATTTTTAGGTTTTTAGTCCTAAAAATAGCACCTTTGTTGTATAATTATCAAACTAAGGTAAACGTATCTCAAATTTTTGCTTATATCTCAAAGCAAAAAATTTCCTGCGAGACTTTTCGTATCTCGAACATTTCGTTACCTGAAGCATTCGTATCTCAGGGTACCACTGTACATTAAATAGGAGACAAACCCAGTGATATTTGAGAAGTGAAATATAGTTTATATGATGGAAAATGTGCAATAATTATTTAAATAAAAATAGGCATGTGCATAAATTTAGGCCCCCTTTTAATACCTTTAGCAGTAATTATTAGAACTCAAAATCAGTTTGGTAACATCAGTGACCCTTGATCTCCAATCATGAGAAAGTATTTTGAGGAGGCCAAATGTAATTTTTCCTTCTCTTTGCAACTTCTCTAAAGAGTTGCAACATGGGAGTCTCAAAACAACTCTCAGATGACCCGAAAACCATGATAGTTGTACGTCATGGTTTAGAGGAAGAATGCAGAAAGCTGTTTTTTAGTTTCAACTTTGAGGAACATTGTGAAGAATTGGAAGACCAGAGGCACAGTTCTTGTTAAGCCCTGAAGTGACATACCAAGAAAACTCTCAGATGAGCAGAGGTGCAAGATGGTGAGAAAAGTCACAGTCAATCCTGTGTGGCCAGTGCAGGAACTCAGAATCTTGGTAAAGTTGAGAAATTCAGCAAATTCTGGAGAACAATGTCCAGGAATCAGTGATGAAGTTGAAGTTGTGCCAGGATCTTCCAACAAGTCAATGACCCCATAAAGTGCTCACGAGGTGTTCATGCAGGGGAACAAGTACAACGTTTTAGAATGGCTATCTTTTGTCCAAAATTTGTGACTTTCCTCTCAAGCCTAACTGAACTGGAAATGTTTTGTAAAGAAGAACGTTCCAAAATACCTTCAGCCAGAGCCCAGACTCTAAAAACGTGTTTAAAGGCTTTTATTTCTGCAAAATATTGAGTTGATTTTTCTTCTGTGGTGCCTAAATTTATACGCATTCCTAATTTTGTTTAAATAATTTTTGCACACTTTCCATACATCATATAAACTTCTCAAATAGCAATGTGTTTGTCTCCTCTATGATGAAACTCAAACTTCTTTTCCATACCACTGTAACATCAACTGTTGAGTGGATGAGTGTAACAACTTCAGTTTAATAGATGTAGAAAACGTTCTTTACTAATACGTATCCCGCAGTAACGATGTTAAGGCTGTATTTTTGTAACACTTTATGGAAATGAACCCTTAAAGCTTTGGAAAGACATGAGAGTAAATGATGAAAGGATCTTCTTTTTGGGACTCTTTAAGAGAGCATTTGGAGAACAGATTTGAATTCCCTCATACATTCATCTTGAGTAGATTGTTTGCACTGTTATCAAGACCAATTAGTTCCTCTGAGACTATTCGTCAAGGATGTTTCATGATGACTTGAAATTGCCCAGGTGCCTTTAGCGTGAAGCAAAACAGTTGAAGTCTGCGCTTGGAGCGTTCTGATTAGAGTTTGATTTTAACTTCAGGGTTCTTATTCACAGCAAAGTGACAGGCATGTTTACACTCAGCTAGAGCTTTCCAAGCCCCTCTTTCTGAGTGGTCTCTTTTATAGCTATGTGAACCCTCTCCAAGAATAGCAAGACCATTAGAAGACTGTTAATAATCCATTAGCATGAGTTTTAAACTGTTGTTTTAAATGCTTTTTGATCTGATACCCTAATTAGTCATTATCCGCACGCACATTCCTGCTCAGACTCACACTAAAAGAGCCACATAACAATTCTTTCTTTCTGTAAACATTTTTTTTCATCTTGATCATTTAATTGTTTGAAAATGTGTATTTTTGAGTTCAAAGAAGCTAGGTGCATACTGGCTGAGCAGCTGCTGTGCATCTGTGTCATCCTATCCACTATCCAGTGAGAAATACTTAAGGCCTGAAACAGCACAGAGTTAATCATGTACAGGCTACTTTAATGTGTTCAGTGACCACTCCGTGATGATGAGAAGCATATCAAATGATGGCGTTACTAAATCACCCCTTTTCCTGTTTGTCTCTAGTTTATCCGTCTTTGGAGTCAGAAGAGGACAACCCCGTTTTCAAATCAAGATCGAAAAAAAGGAAAAATACAGACGACACGCCATACAGTCCAACAGGTAAAGCTGACAGTCATAAGATAAAATATGTAATCAGATCAAAACAATTATTTATGTTTTTGCAGCACGAGTTGGGCCCACTGTACCGAGACATGAGAGACCGGCTCGTGAGGGGGCAAGAGTTGCATCCATAGAGACAGGCCTGGCAGCTGCCGCTGCTAAACTCTCGCATCAGGTCAATGCCTTACATTCAACTTTATTCATAAAGCACTTCAATCAGATCTTAATAATCTAAATAACAGATTGAAACATGATCTTAAGAACATTTGGACTCTGTAACAGTGAATGTACAACATGAGTCTTTTTGCAAATTGTATATATGAACACATTATATAAATGGACCCATGAACACAGTTTTATTTAATGCAGAAATTGGTCTTGCAGTCTGGTTTTGAAAAACAATGGGCCTCTCTCAGGAACTCAGTGGATTCCAGTGTGGTTCTGTGATGGCACAGGAAATTAGGGAAGATCAATGCAGCATGTTATCAATGGATACTGGAGGAAAATGTGCATGGAACATTACTGGACATTCCAACACAACAACGATCCAGAACATGAGGCGAAGTCCACTTGTTACACCAGAACAAAGCTTATATTTTCTGTAAAGTGGCCAAGGAAGCAAAATATTTGTCAACTTCTGAACACATTTGCATTTGATCAGATCTGTTTCGAACCCTTCGTTATTCAAAGGCCCATTTGAGGCGCTGACCACATGAACTCCTTTATATCCAGAAGTACATGATGTTCTTTGGGCAATTTTCAATTCATACTTAAGAGCACAATCATCTGCTTCCAAACTAAATTACAGTCTGTGTGTCATTAAAACAACCAAAACCAAGGAATTCCGAATCCCTCCTAATAGCTTCCACTTTTGTAGAAACATCTGTAAAAGAGATTTATCAGAATGGTAACTCACTAGTTCTCTTAACAGGAGGAGCAGAAGATCAAGAAGAAGAAAAAGAGCGCTAAAAAGATGCCGATGGCGGTTGAGGAGTCACACAAACTCTCTCAGAGCAGCAGCTCACCAGACGCCACTCCAGACTCTGAAAGCAACATGGCTGACAATGATTACAGCACAGGAATGGGCAAAAGTTCCGGCGGTTCTCAAGCCATGGCCCCCGGAGTCTTCCTCAGCCACAAAAAGCCTTCATCTTCATCCTCATCCCACAACACCTCATCAGTCCCTCCAGCAAAAGTGGAACGAGGGAACTCTGCCGATGCCAAAGGTGATTTCAAGCTTCATGTTTTATGTTGTAATTTATTGACACAGCTGGGGCTTAACAATGGATTAATGTGAGATGCTGTTGTTGCACATGCTAACCATTTAGCTTTGTCTCGCCCACAGCCAAGCGGCTAAAGAAAGGAATGGCGACTGCAAAACAGAGACTTGGAAAAATCTTAAAGATTCATCGTAATGGCAAACTCCTGCTGTAGCTTGGACAATAGCTCAACGCAGACTTTCTCTCGACGGTTATGGACCCAAAAACCGACATGGACAGATCGTGTTCAATTTCTAAGAAGAACATAGATAGGTTTTTGCCTCTTTTACTTTATAACTTTCAGATATGAAAAGTGTACAGAATACCTGCTTATTAATATTTTGTAAGAAGAAATTGTCTCGTTTTACTACAGCTCTCAGTTTATCAGGGGTTGCTAATATATGATGAGATACATAGCAGTCATTCCAAGATTAAGAAAGTATCCCGTGCATGTGTTCCAGATGCATGCACTGTTCTGAAGGGGGAGGTTTGGTGGAAGCTTGCACACAAAATTACGGATTTTTGGATGTGGCTTATCATTATCTTCTCTTCTTTTAAACATGTATTAATAGAGAGATGATAATCCTCACTATAGCTGCCTTTGGGCATTTTAAGGTGTATTTGTTTTGGAATTTTGTTTACTCAATCAGAAAAACTACACGGACAACTTAAGAAAAAGTACTTTTGTGTTCGCTAAGCACTATCACAGATATTATTTATTTTCTTTATATACGTAACTGTATGTCGTAGGTAGTTTGAGACAGCCAGATGGCACTTACAAAAATGACAGTGAAGCACAATATTGTTACTTAAAAAGCTTGAAAATGTCAACTTCATCTTTTTTAAATGTATTATCACTCATAGGAAATGTATATGTTGTGGAGAAAATGAATTCAAAGGGACATTAATTGATTTGTTTTATAATTTTACAATATAGCGAGATGAAAGGTTTTGTTTCAGTAGGTGTAATCAGTAAATCCCTGAGACAAGTCACCCAGTTCTCTGATTGGCCAAATGATTTTATTATTGACATCTGATAAGAGATGAAACGGCTCTCAGCATACAAGCAATAGTCTATTAAACATTCCCAAGGATGAAAAGCATATCAGACGTCCAGTAACGATGGATAAGTAATACTCAAGTAGTGCTCTGTCAATATCTGTTTTGTCAACATAAAATGTGTAGCAAGTCCATCCCAATCATGATGGAGCCACGACGAGGAACATTGCTTTTGGTTCATTTTGTCCTTGCAGCCATATTTCGAAGCATTTTATTCAATGTTTGTTGAGATTTTGTTGATAAACCAGCAAGTGAAAAATAAGAGTGTGTGCATGAAGGTGGAGCCAATGATCATCTTGGTGAGGGTGGGGCTAAAAACATGGCGTTATGCCACTAACACTTTTCAGTCAGGTTTTTCCGGAGCTGGCTCCAATAAAAGCCGTTTTTCTATTAAATGGAAGAAACCTTTTAGGTTTTTTATTGTCCTTGCAGTGTGAATGTTTGTCAAAACATCAAGCACTTTCCACTTTCTTAGTTCACAAGCCCTTTAAGACACATATCAATAACACATTATGTTTCCACCAAATGAATATTCCACATCGTTGAATATGTAATTTTACCCTTTTAAATCTTGATAAATTTAACAATAATCACATATTGTATTTGTATTTCTAGCTTCTTTTTTTATTTTTACAATCTGTTGTGTATTTTTGCATTATTATTGTTTAACAATGTAGCTCTTAAGCTGGATGCACACCCAAAGTGACTTTTTTTGATGCTTGTCTCTGAGGCTGTGGCTTGTGGATCATCACTAGATGGTCATTCCACCTTCAGGTTGTTTAGCAATGACAGGCAAAAAATGAACGGAGAAATCATTGGTCATGGGAATCATAAATCACTTCTCGAATATAATTAAAGGAGCAATATGTCAGAAATAAAAAAAAAAAGAATTATACCATGCCCCTGAGATGTCAAGAAACATTAAGCTATGCTATTGTGGTCATTTCAGGTTCTGCAAAAAAAAAATATTTTTTAGGCCCGATGCACCAACCAGCAGCCAGTCTTCTTACCACCTTAGGAGTGTTTTGTGATGCTGGTTACCAGTTTCCATTTATGTGTGAACTCAGTACTTGGTATGGAAATGTAACATTGAAAATGAGTGATTTTTTTGTAAGATTTGTTAAAAACTCGACACACACCATAAAGCTTACTTGACTACTTGAACATTTATCCCTAGTCTAATTTACCATTTATTGTCAGATTCGGTTGCTGGGCAAATATGCAAATAATTCTTAAATGTCATCCAGTCATATCCAGTTATACTAACTACCAAGCCAACTTCTAAGCAGACACTGCAATCCTTTGTTTTGACCCGTCTCAAAGGCATCTTATTACATCCAAGTATTGGTATGAATGGCTCCAAACTTACTATTGCTTCATGGTTTCCAAAATAAAACATTTATGGGTTTTTTTTAACCATAAAATGACTGACTACACTAAATATGTCTTGACAATGCTTGTTCATGGTATGTGAGGTCACAAATTGATTTTGGAAATTTACAGCAGTACCAGTTTTGACCACAAACTTTCATAATGCTCCTTAGAACTTTTCATTTTTGAGTCACAAGAAGTCCATTTAAAATTAACGCGATCATGTCACTTTGTCACTGGTGGTGTGAACGCACCACATAAAACACTAGCCAAAAAACACTAAGTTAATGGAATCTTCAGCACTGATGATAAGCCTCATCCAGGAGATTTCCCGACCCCGGGGATACTTTCTCTCTTCTGTTTGTTTCACAGGCAGCACCAGTTACCCTTGAGTGAAATATGCATTTATATCGCTTCACAGTACAGTATGTAGAATGTAGCCTGTAAATAGCTTTTTTAAACGACTACTTTTTGTATCCTTTTCCCCTTAATACTTCATTATACATTTTTACTAATTTTTGCTAATTACAAACAAATATATATATATATAAAGATAGAGAAATAGTCATTACTTTTTATTTTTGGTTTGTTTGAAACACAATTGTAGTATGTTTTCAATTCATTCTGTTACATTAGACAAAAGGTGTTGCCTGGAGAACAAATCAAACAGTGGAACATTTATTCTCATATGGCCTTACATGCAGAAAACCATGTGTATTACGATTAATTTGTAATATAATGGGGGAGAAGGAAAAATAGGATATTTCTACGACCAGCCTGACATTTGAGCTAAGACACCCCTGATGGATTTTATTTTACTAGCACCTTGTGAAGTGTTTTCTGTGTCGGTGATGTAATTTATTAATGTTTGTAGCCTTTTCTACTTGTATAATTCTTAAGAGGTTTTGTTCTTTTATCAGTCTGTGAGCCCCTTAGGACACTTCTTACTTCAATAGTTCCTTTTTGTCTGCAAAAAACCAACTGTCTTTATTGTTTTCATCAAATCAAGTGCAACTGCTCACAAAATGTTTCATGATTATGATTCTAATAATAATAATAAGCAGCTATTTTATCATGCCATGAGTTTTATTTTTGGTAATAGAGTATGTACATTCTGAAGCAGGTTTACTGTGCTCATCAAATGCAGTGTTTTAGTTCCCAGTGTAAATCATGTATCCAGTTTTTCCGAACCGAAACACTCAATGGAACTTTTCAGGTTTTTAATTTGTACAAAATGTGTGTTGCTTTGTTGTGGTTTATTTTTATATGTTTAATTAAATGCATCCACTGTTTTCTTAGCAGTGAATGATACTTTTGTAGTAGTGCTTTCTGTCTTTCTGACTCATGAAATCAAAATCCCTGATGTTTGTTTTGAGCATAATGGATGTTTCTCAACATTCTTGTCATTATTGTGTCTGATGTCTGTAATTGAAGACAGCAATTGCACCCAAGTCAGGTTATTGAACATGTTCTTGCAGTATTCATGTGGAATGGCAGGCTTGCACCAGTTGCTGGTAACATGCAGTGGTAATTACTTTTAAATGGGCTCATGCTACTGTACCATCCAGCTCCGATGCCCTGGAGAAACTCTCCACTTGCACACAATCCCCTCATTTACAACCACACTGTCCACTGGGAGCCCAGCTGCACTTTTAGCTCTCGTTCATTATGAGCTAAAGCCAAATCGCCTCATGAAACAGAACTGAGCCAAGCTCAACACTGTTCTTGCTCAGGTCGTATACTTCACAAAATCTGCCATATGTGTTTTAAATAGATTGAGCCATCCAACAGAACTAAATCGGCATGTACCGGTAGTTCAACCTTATATTAGGTTTTTGGAAGTTGGAAGAGTGCACTTCTTTGTTCTTTTGTTTCCTGTTGTATCCTTCGTGATGGATCTTCACGTAGGTTTCTAATAGTCTGAGAAAAAGGTGAAAATGGAAGATTTTTAGAATGTGATTATTACATTAACTACATAAAAATCAGGATTTTGAAATCAGGACCTGCCCTAAGTTGGTGAGCATAAGTGACTGGTACGAACGTAAAGAATGGAAGTGCTGTTCCTCTCGAATGTGTTCGAGTAGCAACCCCATGAGTGTGGAGAAGGTGGGAAAGCTGAGTTAGTTAGAGACAGGATAGATCAGCTTATAAAGAAAATAGAAAAATTGATCAGGGACATGTCATACTTACAATCTCCTGAAACATTTAAAAAAAAAATAATCCAAAGTAACCATGGTGATATGTAATCAAAAATTTTACCTTACTGAAAGTAAAAGCCCAGATCTTGAAATGTATTTAAACAATAGACAACTGAACTTTTGTTACATATTAAAGTGTACTTAGGATGAACCAAGCTTTTCTGTTGAGATGGTTTGTAATCGTGTGTGTGGTTGTTGCTCATCACACAGTTAAGGGCCACAAAGCAGCAGCCATGCATATTCCCGTTAAGCACTTGGAGTATTAATGATGTTTATCTCAGAGAGAAACCGTATATCAGGCTCAACGTGTTCCTGCCACCAGTTTGTTTGTCTGTGCACAGCGGTGTTTAGCAAACATTGTTTTAGCAGTTCATTAACATCAGAAAATGGAGGATGAAGGATCTGAGAGAAAACAAGTTAAGCTTCCAAATTAAACGCTGACTTCAACAAGCAATATAATTTAGAAAAAAAGAGCCAAACATAACCAATAATGCCAAACATTTTACAACACAAACTCATTTTTAACACGACAAATATTTAGCATTTCTTTATTGGTTTCGCATTTGTATTGTTGGCAATACCTTAATAAACACATACATCTCATAACATTAGTAAATACTGTAGAAAAATGACCTTTACATGTAGTTTGTGTCATTTAATATGTTTATTACTATTAAGTCTGGTAAATCAAAACTTCTATTTGCATACATTTATCATTCGAATGAAAAAATCTAATTACAAAGCGTGCACCAAGAAAGGACAACTCTATTCCAGGAGTACCCCTGCCCTGCAGGTTTTAGTTCCAAACGCTGATTTATCTCCAAGCATACTGGTTTGGCTGCGACTCATGAACATTAATGCAATGCACAAACACAAAAATATGTATTCTCTTCAATAGTGTATTTTATTGAAAAGTGGGTATTTTATTTAAACAATGATTAAAATCAAAATTAAATATCCATTTAATAAATGTTTACACAAACATAAATAATAATATTCATTCATTCTTATTTGCTATGGTGATGGACAGGTTGACAGATGAGGTCAGGCAGGAATCTCCGTGGACAATGATGTTTGCAGATGACATTGTGATCTGTAGTGAGAGCAGAGAGCAGGTGGAGGAACACCTGGAGAGTTGGAGGTCAGCTCTAGAAAGAAGAGTAAAGGTCAGTCGCAGTAAGACAGAATACATGTGTTTGAACAAGAGAGAGGGAAGTAGAACAGTGAGGTTACAGGGTGCTGAGGTCAAGAAGCAGGAGTTTCGATATTTGGGGTCAACAGTCCAGTGTGACGGGGAGTGTGGAAAAGAGGTGAAGAGACGAGTGCAGGCAGGTTGGAGTGGATGGAGAAAAGTGTCAGGGGTGTTGTGTGACAGAAGAGTGTCAGCAAGAGTCAAAGGAAAGGTGTACAGAACTGTAGTGAGACCAGCTATGATGTATGGGTTGGAGACTGTAGCAGTGAGGAAGAGACGAGGCAGAGATGGAAGTAGCAGAGATGAGGATGTTGAGGTTCAGTTTAGGAGTGACGAGGATGGACAAGATTAGGAACGAGCACATCAGAGGGACAGCTCAGGTTGGTTGTTTTGGAGACAAAGTCAGAGAGGCTAGATTGAGATGGTTTGGACATGTGGAGAGGAGGGATAGTGGTTATATTGGTAGAACGATGTTTGAGATGGAGATGCCAGGCAAGAGGTCAAGAGGAAGGCCAAAGACAAGATATATGGATGTGCTGAAAGAGGACATGAAGGTAGTTGGTGCAAGAGTAGAGGATACTGAGGACAGAGTTAGGTGGAAAAAGATGATTCGCTGTGGCGACCCCTAAACTGGGAACAGCCAAAAGTAAAAGAAGAAGGTCAATTTATTTCCCAATCCATTTATTCCCTTTTTGGGGTCACAGGGGTCTACCGGTGCACAGTGGGGTGAGAGGCAGGGGTACACCCTGGACAGGTCGCTAGTCCATCGCAGTCAATAATATAATTCTATAAATAATATCAAGTATGTGGATAAAACTTGAAGAAAAAAAGAAAACAAATCAAGTATGTGGATATTTGCACAATAATATAATTATTTCAAAACACCAATCTATTTTCTGAGAATAGTCTAAAACTTTTTTACTGGCAAAAACAATGAATTAAATTGTAAAAAAAACTAAATTAAAGAATATTGTGCAGGGGCTTCTCATTTGTCAGAGAATTGTGCAATTGGTAAAGACAGTATTTTAGCAGTACATTTTAAATTAGGTTCCCTTTTAATTGCTTAAAAAACTTTACTTTTACTGAACTCATTTATTTTTATGATCATAATATTTGTAAATGTGTGACAATCAATAATGACATTTTGTTACCTTGTTACATAATAAAGAACAATAATTGGTTTATTTTTAAATGTTTTTTTTCCCCATATTATTTATTTTAAGAGCATTTATAAAAAATAATTGAGCCCTCTATACTATCACTGCCCCATGTTATTAACTTTCTAAAATATTGCAATATTAATCTTAATATTAAGTTTTCCTGTGGCTCAGTTGGTAGAGCATTGCGCTAACAACGCAAAGGTTGTGGGTTCACATCCAAGGGAAAGCAAGAACTGACAGAAATAAAATATGTTCATTCAAATGTAAGTCGCTTTGGATAAAAGCGTCTGCCAAATGCATAAATGTAAATGTAATGTAAATGTAATCTTAAAAAACATACCGGTATTTGAATCCCTTCTTATTTTTGGCTTTCTAAAAAAATGGTACAGTCATGCTTTCACCATGCCCCCTGCTGACCAACCCCCACCTGTCACTAAGAATTCAGCACAATAAGAAATTAACACAGAGCAGCGCTTTGAAAACAGTGTTAATGTGTATCACATTATAAACACACTTGGGCAGCACCGTGGCACAGTGGGTAGCTTTGCAGGTGACCTTCCTGGAAGGAGGTTAGGTTAAATGAATAATCTCAATTCTCAGTTGGCCTGTAATGGAGTGCCGACCTATCCAGGGTGTACCTCCACCTCTCGCCCAAAGGGATCTGGAAAGGGAACAACCAGGTAAGAAAATTAGATGAATGAATGAAAACACACTTTTCCTGCATTGTTTTTCTGTGAGGTTCTTTTGCTCTCACACTTCCTGGTATACAGGTGAGCTGATTGGTCAGCAGGCGGTGCTAGAACTATTGGTGGTGCTGTGATCATCAAGACATTTTCAGTTCACAATAAAAAAAGAGTATAGCATTAAACAAACAATGAGGAAAGATTCTGAATACAACTTGAGGCATGTTTTTGATGAGAAAACAACAATAAAACAAAATGTTAGAAAAGTTAAAAGAATGTCACCTTTAACCATAAAAGCACAGTATGTCCTTTGTATAATACAGTTATTCAAATACTAATGTGAATAAAAATATATACACTGATTACCTCAACAGTATTAAGCATTTGGATAATATAAATATAACCACTTAAATATCAAAACATTTAAACACAGTAGATTTGCCGTAATATATCAGTTTTTATTTCTGTTCTTTTAGTTAGAACTCTGTTTTCCAGCACTGTCACCGGCTGAGCATTAAATCATTCCTGACTCCATTAGGAATTAATTATGGCTTCCTCTCGGAGGGCAAGTGCTTTCATAATTACAGTGCTGGGGACTCTGCTGAGTGTCAACTCTGAGCTTATCTCATGCTGATCGTAAGCAGCGTACAGCTCCGGGTCCAGCCACAGATGTGATTTTACTGAAAACACCCTGGCTCCTAATAACCGGCCCCCAGCGACTCTGCGAAACGTGCCATGCAGAAGATTCTTTAATTGTAGTGGAATGTTGGAGGAAACCGTGGCTGTGTGTGTGTGTGTGTGTGTGGTGTGTGTGTGTGGCCTCGCAGGGATGCAACATTACTGGTGGTCGCCAGCATCACTGTTGAGAGTATGAGGTGATCCATTCCTCGTGGTTCAGAGGCGGGTAAAGTGATGAGATCAGACTTTCAGGGGCTTTCTGTTTTATCAGCATCTGCCTGTGAGCAAATCATACAGACAGAAAGAAAAGCTGAAGTATTGTAGCATTATAAAGAAAAGGGGATCTTGGTTAGGAGCCTTGTTCTCAGGATTCCTTGGTCCTCATAGAATATGAAATAAATCTAATATTATACATAAAAGAGTAAATCCAAGAGGAAATTATGTATTTTGTTGTGTTTAGAGTATATTTGCATGTCAGCTTCAGTAATTACATTAAACATTCTAGCTTTCACACTTGCTTCAAAATAGTTGTCCAATGTTAATCTAAATATATTAGATTAAAATATACTTTAAGTTACTTTCTTAATATTAACTTTTGATGATTTTTGATATTGGTTTCAATTTTAATCAATTTTGATATTTGTTTTTGATCAATTTTAAATTGTATGCTCAAAATTATCATTGTAACATACACTGAAAGGATATTTTTTCACATTTATTATCACACATTAACATATTGTGTGTTATTTCAAATAATATTACGTCTGAGCGTATTTTAAGTCATATTTGAGTCTAATTATGAAGTTATTTTTGCAAGTACTTCAGGATATTCTTTTAAAAATTGTACTGAAAATACAAGTACCGTATGTGCCAGGTAAAGTAATATAGCAAAGTAATGATAAAGTATGTTTAATACTAATCGCAAACTATTCTTTTATAGTAATTGGAATATCCCAAAAGTATAAATAAATAAATTACTTGCACATTACTTGAGTATGTTAAAGTATAACACTTGTATAGAACAGTAACAAATAAGTTTAATGTACTTATAATACAAAGTGTGCTTTAATTACACTTAATTCAGACACACTTGAATTCTAAGTATGATTAGTGTTGCTTCAAGTATGTAATATTTTAGTTTATTTTAGCTTATGGACGACTAGAATCTGTCAAACTGAGGCAAGATGATGACAATGAGGGTATCAGTGCTTATCTAATAAGCTCATATCACATAAAGTGGTATTTTTCACCTGCAATAGAGGCTTGTTGGGGAGGTTGAGTCGAAAATGGTGTAACATTCTGCCAAGATTTTATGAATGTGTCCATTAGCCAATAAGCTTTTCCCATCAGGTCTTTAAACTCTCTGTGACCCCCATTCACATGAGCGGTTGTGAAGTGTTTCACACTGTAGTGTGATCAAATCCTTGTGACGTGAATAAACATCCATAATCGCAAGCTTTCAGTCCGGCATAAACAGAGAAGCCTAGCACCAGATGCAACAAATTTAGGGTTGAGGCTCACAAATGCAAACATCTGGTCTTTTACCATACATACGAAACCGGCCATTTTCTATGTAAGCAACCCTAGTGACCATAAGGAAACACTTGGGCTGTAACATAAAAGTGGAGTGAGCTTCCCCAAAAATCAACGGTTTGACCCATCAGTTGATTCTAAATACTGAAATTTGGTAGACTGTCCATAAAAATAAATTCATATTTTCAAACAATTCTCGAATAAAGTAATTTGCGTATCATGTTCAATGTCATCGTAATCGTCACAATGGTAATTCCATCCAGCCCCCACAAAAACAGAAAAACCGTTGTGTAAGGATTGGGTTCAGCTGGCGTAGGGAGTTTCCCAAATACAATTACTCTGTTTACATGCAGTAGAACCAGACGGAAATTGCTTTTGAAAGTGTTTTCCACAGACACGGTTTTTAAGAGACTTGTAGGAAATTATTTAGAGGGAACCGAGCACCATGCATCACTAGTATAAGGATCGTTTTATTCTCAGCAAAGATAGCCGTCCTCATTGTCAGAAACCACAAAGACCAGAACCCTTTTTAACTAGTGCTTTGAGCGCAAACCGAATAAACAAGTCTCTAAAAGACTATAATCTTCCATAACAGTAGACATTCCATTCCATCCGCCACCTACTGGATACCAACTATAGGCACAGAATATGAATCATCATCACTGCACACAGCGACGGTGGTCAACCGTCTTTCATTATACATCATTTAGGCGATGACGCTTTTTAAAATTAGCCTTGCTCTGCAAAAAGTTGGTTTATTATTTAGCGGACAGACTCTTGACTCATTCAGGGCAGATGGTTAATAAGAGGAGATTGGCTTTCTGCTGAATGTGTAACAGATATCTAAATCATTAGAGTTCTCGTTCTGCCATGTGCCACCCCTTGGTTCTTTCCCCTCTGAACCCTGAAGGTCAAACGACTGCGAGCCCCGTGACCTCGAGCATTTCCTCTGAATATTAACAGGCTTGTTATGTCGTCAGACGGGGCTTGATATAGACCATGGCCTCGTTTGGAAAAAGCCCAATCAGAGCCAGAGTTCAGCTCTTCGGCCTTAGAAGGGCTGAGGCTTTCAAGTGTCTCATTGAGAAGCATTATGATAACACAAAGAGGAAGTGTGGAGCATTTTGGGGAGAAATTATGTGGTCACATGCCCTCCGGCTGTAATGCCTCAGTTAAATTTGCCTGAGCAGCACGTTTTGGCTATGGGAGAATGAATCGGGTTTGTTTACGTTACAAAAATGAATGTGGCACAGTTGCATTAAAGCTTTTCGATCCTGATGGGATGCAGGCCACAATAACTGACAGGGATTATTCTTTGCTTAATTTCGGTCAGTTTAAAGTGGAGCATTTAATAGGGAGAGTTTCAGCCGGTTTGCACCACAAGTATGCAGGATATCTAAATAATTATGAGAGTTCTGACAGCAGCTTTGTTTCAGATGAGTTTGGAAGTTTTTACAAAGACTGGCATCTGTTTTGGAGAGCTTGGATCTGTTGGAATGATCTGTAGCTTATTTATCTGCGGTACTTTAGTGAGACTGTAAAACGTGGTCTCGGATGATAACAACTCAAAACCACAGAAATAAATACAGCCAAGGTATTTCAGAAAATTTATGACATTTTCCCACCAATACAAAAAGTTTTTATTGACATTTTTTTATTAAATAAAACACCATTTGGAGGAATTTGGATAATTCTCCAACTCACCCAGATTTAATCATTCGAGTTTAATCATTAAATTTTAGAATTGGTCGTTGAACCAGAAGCAATTCTAGTCAAATAGATCAATGAGCCTGTTTTTTTTATTTATTTTATATTAACACAAACGTTATATTAATGTGGTGAAAGTTAAGGTAAATCTGGAAATGAAAGTTATTCATTGTTGGCTCTTGAGATGGGTGGCCAATTTTGGTGTAGTTTTGGACTTTTTATCAGAAAGCTGTTTCCTCTGTTAAATTAATCTATTATTTATAAGTTATCTTTTTTACATATAAAAAGATTTTGCAATACACCTGCATTGAGAAATTATTAAATCAACATATTTCACAATCAGGATCATTCTCCAGTTCCTCCCTTATTCATCTGCATTTCACCATTTTGTGTTCAGGCGGGAAATTAGCATAGATTAGCATGGATCATTGAATCTGATTAGAAGCAAGATTCAAAACAATCAAGAGTTTTTTTGTTTTTAATTAAAAATAGTGTAATTTTAAAACATATATTCTGTTATAGTTACACTGTGTATTAACATGTAAATGGAACGCTCCACTCATGTGTATTAAAATAAATAAATAAATGAAATGCTGTAATTTTCTAGGAATTGTATACTCAATAGACAAGAAGTTTTTGCATGCAGCAAGCTTATGCAATAATATAAAAAAGTGGTTGAGTGAGACTATTTTAGTTTTTTGCATTTACTATTAAAGAGTTGTGATTTTTTTCAGTAAAAGGTGGAAAATGGTACAGTGTAAAATGAAATAGTATACATAACTTTTTAGAGTGTTTACTTTACAATTTGCTCTATTAAATTATCTTTAAAACATAATTTTTAGTACAACCCCAGCTTCTATATCAAATATTTTTTCATTATGTTACAAATTAAATCCACAACAGTCCTTGAACAACAATCCAATTCAGAGTATTACATTTTATGATCTTTTCACTGCAAAAATTGGAAACATTGAGAATGAACAGTTTTTATGCTTTATAACAAAAGACAAAAGTCTTGAGACAAAAAAAAATTTTTAAATGCCCCAAAAAGCAAAGAGAAGCTCAAAACAATGTCAACATTTATCAAAAGCCAGGTGAACCTCTCCTAAACCTTATACACTGTTGCAAGCACTTTTTATTCCATTGTGCTTTTTTGTGCCAGAACTTTGAAAAAACAAGCCTTGTCACAGTTATTGTAATTCCAAGGGTTATCATTTCTTTTCACCATTAAGATATTTGAGGTCTGTAAAATGAACCTGAAAGATTACCCTGATTTTCTCACACTTTAATTACCTTGCAAACTATTAGTCATGTTGGTTTGAATCTAAAAATGTCAAAACTAATAACCTTTTTGAAACCTACACATTATAATTGTTTTGGATTATTCAACATTAACACAATGATGAGTGTTTTCCTAAATACATAATTTTAGGCATAAAAATTACATAGCATTAACGATAGTGTTAACTGAGGCTCTCAGTTTCCTCAAGAACTCTGCAGCTCTATTGTAGCATAGAAAAAAAATAAATCCTGACAGCCAGTATCTGGTAGGTCATTGCACTTCGGTTGTAGACCTGACTTTGTTGCTAATAGTGAACCCTTGCCCAGGTCAGATCTCATTTAACACCAAAAGGTGCATGGCAAAAATCACTCATGTCAATTTTTCCACATTAGAGCATGAACCAGACACAAGGTGTTCATTTTTTAACCTTTGCATGACCTCTGGTTTCTCAAGTGCGAATAATTGTTCAGGGTTTTTTTCACCTTAAAAAGCACACTTGGGTGTTGTATACTGTTTATTGTAGTCCTTTAGTTCATGTGCAAAAAGTTCAAAAATATAATTTATAAATGCAAATGTTAAGGAAATGGTTACTTTTAGCATATAAAATGCAACATTTTTCATAAGTTTAACAATGTTCAAAGATTACTTTAATACTTTACTTTAAAACTTTGTTGGCTTCAAACAGCTAATATTTATACGAGTGGAATGAAAACTTGAGTCAGTCAAAGTTGGAAAGTTTTAAATTAAACCTCAAAACATTTTGGTTTATTCATGCTTACTTGCATAATTCCCTGTTTCCCACTGATTTGTTTTGTAAAACTTGTATTGTTATTTTGTAACGTTGACTTTGTTGGTGAATATATATGCTTTTATGTGCTTAACTAATTCAGCTTGAAAGTTGACTTTACACGGAAACCTGTTGTCTGTCTTCGGGAGTGTAAAAAGTTTTATTCAAATTACATTAAAATTATTTTTAAAACCAACTTTATTTGCTGATACCAGTTCAGTCATAAGCTAAAGTTTTCCTATTTTGGGATTCCAGGGGTAGAGGGATTCAGACAAACATAGTAGCCCATTTCAAACTGCTACACAAAAAGAAAAATATTACAAAACACAACTTTACCTTAATTTTGAAATATTTCTATGCAATATTTTAATATTTCAATAACTTTCTCTGGCTTTGAGTAGCAAAATACTTAAGATATTAAAAAGAAGTTGTTTCCTCTTAAACAAGACAGGCATGTCCCGTAGGAATAGAAAGAACTGTTTGACAGGTTCAATCGATCATTTCTACACCAGTGACGGCTGTACTTGACTCGGCACATCCCGCCCCCACACGGGTTCTATCTGGCGCTTTAATCAGGAAAACATCCCCAGGTGATTGTGAAGTGAAAATGGACCGTGACCACTGATGGCGGGAAGATAGAAAAGCACATGGATGTTAACACAGCCGAGCCTTTTATTGCTGCTGAATGCTGAATTGTAATTTATTGGTAATAATGGTTTATTTTGTGTTTTTATTAATTCTTTTGTAAATATTTGACCCCAAAACAATTCCAGCACGACTCCTGGTGGAAACAAAGAAAACAAACAAAATGGGTGCTGCACCTGATGTGACAACCCTTCCTCAAGCTCTATTTAATCCCTACTAACCAGCCAAGTTTTGCATGTGATGTCAAACAACAATAGTACATGATGAAGCTACAGCTTGTGTGGAGCTTTGGAACTTCTATATACAGTATATTATTAAATTACTAATTCTCACTTTCAGTTCTTTATTTATATTTGCAGTTTTTCCCCCTTTTTGTAACATCATATGACTCCAAATTGTTTCTATAGATATGTGCTTTTTGAAAAGTTAGATGCTCTTGTTCTTGTGTTGCTGCAGTGCTTTGGAATGGAAGGTGAGGAGAGTGGTGAGGTCAGCTGAAAAGATTATTGGGTCTTCTCTCCCATCCATACAGAACTTCGCACCACAGTGCTGGTTATCCCGAGCTAGGACTATCCTTATACTTATCATTATAGGAATATCCTTGCTATCCTCTGAGAGGAAGTTCCAGAGTTCCGCGCAAAATGTACAGGTTTCAAAATAACTTTCTCCCGTGGGCCATCAGAAATAAACAATTTAGGACGTCCTTCTTGCTGTATTCGATTGGAGTACATTCAGCTATAATTTGGAATGCATTATAATGTTAATAATTTAATATTGCTGTATTGTGGGTGTTTTCGTAATGCAAGAAAATCTGTATTAACGAGTAGTGTGCCCGGGGCGGTTTATTAAGTATAAAACCTTGGTCACACTACTCCTGATCAATGCCGAATTTCACCATGTGCGATTGTGTGCAGTTTGATCCTGCCCACAAAACAGTGTCATTAAAAGAATTGCTTCTATCACAGCAGAATCGCAACGCATAGGCGGGAACTTTTGTCAAGTTCAAGTCGATGAGATTTTTTTCATACTGCGACTGCCCATTAGTTTTCGGTTCATGACTGGGTTTCAACTCAGCATCTGTTTAGTATAAATGGTGGATCATACACTTGACTATTATCCTACAAAATCCTGTATTTTGTGTACATATAAGAATCCATGCAGGTTTGAAGGGAAATGTTCAATTTAAATTTGTGAATTTTTACTCACTTTGCACTTTGAACAATTATAAAAGTAAGCAGCTATTATTTGTATTTCAGAAAGCATTCTTTAACAGCGTTTTTTTCACAACTTTAAACATTAACACTAAAACTTTAGAGTGTTGCATAAACCAATGTTATTAGCATTAGGGAGGTGTTTTCCTTTTCCACAATATTCTAGATAATAAAATACTTGATTAAAGCAGAAATGCAATTTAAAGGGGAAACAATTCTAACTGTTCTTTTTAGTATTTGTAAGGTTCTGAAAGAGTTATGTTCCACCAATTAATTAGTTGGACCCAAGTAGTGTTAAAAATGCCATCTGTTTTTCCAAGCGTGGATGAAGAAATGATTTGAAGTCGATTTGGAAAAAAATAAACACATCCTTCTTTCCAGTCAATAGAAATGAAAGGAATTTTGCTCTTGGATGACAGTCATATGCAATGGATTTTCTCTGAACTATAAATAGATTTCAGCAATCACACAATATAAATGAACTGTCAAAGCAAAACTGTTTACAAGTCAAGCAGAATCCCTGCAATTAAAAGCAAATTTGTGACATGGTTAAGTAAGTGGTAGCAGATAGGACACAGAAGCACGGGGGCTTCTCAGTAGGCTTTCCACATGATCAGGGCTCTCAGGAACATCAGCGGAGAACAAAACAGCCTCTCCACTCACATTCCTGTGCATTTTACTGCAGAGAGTGAGTTGACAGACATCGGCGGAGACCATTACTCTCAACAATTATGATGTCAAGGACCATTTACTGTGCTGTTATATGGAAAAGCCGCTTTCAAAATACACAAGTTTGTAGCCCACTGTAATCACTAAATGATTGTGTCTTATGTAAATACCTCACTGTGTGTATAACTGTTGCAGGAAAGGGAGAGATCAAAAGATACAGACATTAAAACCATTTTAAATCAATTAAATTTTGTTTTAGGACAAAAATACCTCTTAAAAATTGTTTACATGTTTATAAGTAAACTTGCATTCATTTTATAATTGTTTATAATGTTTTTTGAGTACTATTAAATATAGTTATATAGTATTTTTAAAGTAAACTAGTTAAGAATGAAGAAACAGGTATCTCCACCCCCACCTCTGTCTTCTCTTCCTTTGGGTGACCCAGTGGGACAATAAGGCAGTGACGGATAAGGAATGATTTGCTAGGAGCAAAACCTTTAAAACAAACAAACCATTAGGCCCGTGTTCTGAGGGGAACTGAAGCAACTAGAGCAAAGCGCCTGAGTGATTCTAATTCAGGTGAATTGCAGACAAATTTCCCTGGCAAACTCGCAGCTGTGATAATAGCGCCCAGTGGAGCCTGCACAGTGTCCACCAGAGCCCCGAACCTACACCCACACAGCCCAGAGATCTGGTTCATAACACAACACCTCTCAGAACACACAAGCATTAGTGTCTGTATGTGCATGGCTCTGTGTGCAGGGGTGTCAGAAAGACAAAGTGTGAAAACTTAGTGCCATGTTTTTCTACCTGGGAAGCATGTTTATGTTGTTTCTTTTGTTTCAAAGTGGTGTTCCAGACTGCAGAGGAAACCAGGACCATTTAAATCTAAGAGCTGTGATTGAACACTGTTTTTCTTGCATCTGGCACAAGCCGTTTACATTTTTAGCTTGTGCTGTTGCAGTGGGGCTTCTGGTCTTTTTGAACACGCCGTTAATAAATTTCATTTCTCGCTAATTCAAATTTTTTGAGTAAGTCAATGTTCCTTTTTGCATGTTTTTGAAAAACATCACTGACTGACCGACGACTCAAGTTTATAAACTTTACATTTTTGTGACACATAGACCATGTTTGTTTGTTTAAAAACTATCATTAATATACTTAAACATTAACTGAACAAAAATTATACATTTTCATGCGCTCAGCACTTCATGTTTTTACAGAAATAATTGCATTATTATTTAATAGATTAAAGGTCTCTATTTTATGAATACGGTAATACACAATATTCACACAAGTATATGGTCTAAATCAGGGATTACAAAAGTCTGAATCATGACCAGGAGGCAAGTCAGTCCGAGTATGTGTATAGTCAGGCTGGAGCAATGGCCGTTACCTGAGATGGGGCGTGGCTTGAGGTTGAATATGTTATCAACTAAGGGCATGGCATGAGGACATGTGATTGGCTACTGAAATAACTTCAATAAATAAAACATGCTGAACAATAAAAAGGATCATATTATTTGAACCCTTGTCTTTTCATTAAAGGTTTACATTCCATTCTATTACAAGACTTTACAAATAACATTGATGGCAATGTATAAATATAAAAAAAATATTCTATGCAATTTTTTAAGGTTAACATTCCCACAGCCATGCTAATAAAATACTAAAATATTAAAATATTCCAGCAGTTACTAATAAAATAAGGTAAAATGATAATAATTATATGTATGTCTGTGGGCTATTCACTTTAATAATGTTGATAATAATTCCTCTGGTTCTACATGTGGCCAGAAAAATAAAATCTTCAATCTCCTTTTGGAGAGATGCAGGTTCAGCTGATTCACCTCTCAGTTGAAATATAAACTCAAGCAGATCATTGATTTAAGTAAATATGATCTTGCTGTACTTTTAGCTCTGCCTCCAATGTGTCACGTCATGCAGATGTGTTCCTGATTTAACCCTTGCACTCTGGGCAAATGTACCACCCTTTCATGTTGTTCGTGGTTAAATTAAACTGCTGTAAAAATGCATGTAATCAGATCATTTTTTGCAAAAAAAAAACAAACAAAAAAAAAAACTACTAAGTACATGATGTCTATGCTTTCAAAAAGAAATAAATAAAATGACATTTTCAATTTACCTTTTAGCACAGTCTTGGACATGTCAACAGCAGCATTGGTGGATTTTCTAGTTTTTGTGTAGCACCAGACCCCTTTACCTTCCATTATAACAACTTTTTTGATTGCAAAGCCAAAACAAATAATCATGCTTTCTTGATTGTTGGTGCTCATTCTTGTTGGGAAGAGGTCAAATTTTAGATTAGAACCATTTAGAACCATGGAGAAAATGGCCTGCACAAGAAAAAGTGTGGTTCCTCTCTGGTATATGAAGCAACGAACAACTCGAAAGTGTAGCAAATTTGGCAAATGTACATTTTTAAGCATTTTTAAGCAAAAGCATCCATCACTTTGATGAAACATTGTAAAAATTTTGGCCATATTTAGTGGCTGAAAACATCTCCAACACATAAAAGTTAACTTCATCCATTTTGAGGCACAGTAAACAGCAAAACTGGTGTCACAGGAATCACATGGATCTGTGGAAACCCTGCAAGCCGCATAACATTAAACTTAGAGAGAGGCATGAGTTTGAGAGCACTGGTTTAGGTGCAAACCTTTTAAACTAAAGATTATTATATCGAAAACACATAAACATGTGTTCAAATATTTAAATATCTGTGTTAATGGAGTAATGCAAGAGTTCAACTAGATCTAATTACTTTATTTTTGTTTTTACGTAAAAACAGGTCCTTTTGTTCATAAGCACTAAGCTTTTAATCTAAATAAAATCAAGCTAGACCCGATGTCTGTAGATTTTTAAATAAGTTTTTAAATAGTTTTTAAATAAACATTTTTATGAAGCTTTCTTTTTACATTTTTTGTTAATATTGTGATCGTGGGCATAAAACTCCCACTTGTAACTGCTTTTTCTCTGAATGCAGGCCAATAGCAGAGTCTTGAGCACCTGATTGCACACAGTTTTCTGCCTGTTAGAATGTCATTATACCAAAGCTCTCACACACAGAGCCCCACACGCGGACACACGTGCACTAGGTTGGGGGTGGATGAATGGCCGCGGCGAGATCTGCTTCTGATCAAGAGCTTGCCAACCGACTGAGTGTGTAAGGAAATACTCTAGTGGGACCATCAGAGTGCGTTAGACTGACCAAGAGCGGCCTGGGGGAAAGCCAGCTGCCTGTGGAATACACTGCTGCAGTATTTCATCCATTTAAATACTCGCTTTTAATCCAAGATTATGTGAGAACGAGCGGTCAGTAGCGTATTTGTGTTTACAGGTTTGCTGTTAATTGCTGTCTTGGACGACTTCAGTAAAGTTCACTCACACGGGGTAGTTTTTGCTGGCATACTACATACACAATTTTTTATTTTTAACATGCTTGAATAAATTTGAGCTAATTTTCCCTTTGAAGAAGTCATTGGTAAACCCGCTTTGCACTTCCTCTGGTGAAGTACACAGAATGCTCATTTGGAACTCAGGAAACCTCTGGACGGGTTCTTAACATGGCGTGTTCTGTATTAAAGGTGCCAAAGATGACTTCTCTAGGAGGAATCTTAACTGCTTAAGATTATTATTTTTTTATTCTTGTGTGTTTATAGATGGTATAGTCACACCCTTTTTAGTACAAAAAACAACTAGCTGTGCTGGTGCCTTAAACCTGGGTGAGGAACAGCCTAACTCTGCCACGAAGGTGAGGTTGAGAAAGAAGACTGAGCGCAGATACAAGGTGGTCATACTCCACCAACAAGTTCTATCCAAAAGCACTGACAAAAAGCTCTTTTGAATAATCACAGAAAAACTGATGTTGAAGATTGTAGATGCAGTGGTCAGCTAAGGAAACTGGCCGGAAATTCTTTGTGCAAAAATGTTTTTCATTCATGGGAAACTTGTAATGGGTGTTAAATTTAAATAATGAACGGTTCAATGTTTATTTAAAGTTCCTTTATCTAAGTGCTCTATTTTCTTAGTGTAAAAACAAACCGTTAGATCATTGATTTATTAATTTTATTTATTTACTCACAAATCCGGTAACAGTCATTCTGATACTAATAGAGAAGTGGTAAAGAGAGAGACAGAGAGAGAGAGAGAGAGAGAGAGAGAGAAGAAAGAAGAGCATGAAAGAAAAGACAGATGGCATAAAGAGTGCTGAAGAGAAAAAAGAAAGGACAGAGAAAGAGAACAAGGGAGTGAAATAGAAGAGAGAAAAATTAAAAAGAGAAAGAAAGTGAGAGACCATAAGAGTGTGAGAACAAAAGATAGAAATACAGGACAAAAAGATAGAGACAGCGAAAGTAAAGAAAGAGATATAAAGTGAGGGGAAAAAACGAAAAATAGAGAGCAAATAGAAAGGAAGAGAGAAAGATATAGTGAAAGAGAGGGGGAGAAAAAAGAGAGGAGCAAGAGTGAATAAGAGAGCACGAGAGAGAATAACTGCTACATAATTAAACATTAAACTATTTTCCTGGCAATTTAAACAATCAAAGAAAGAAAAAGAGCTGTTCTTGCAAAATAATTTCTATTTCTACTGATTGTATTAATGTGACAGTGTTGGATTAATCACATTCTATTGATCTCATTTTTGGGGGGGGGTCGTTGCTTTATGTACAATTAATAATAAAGTAGTTAAGGCAAGTTGAAGAAAAATAGTGCAGTGAAAGAATATAGAATAGAGATATAGATACAGAACTAGAAATGTTCTCAATTAAAAGTAAAAGTAAAATTAATCTTCTCATATCTGAAAAAAACCTGCTCAATTAAAGTATTTTCTTGAGTATTTGTAATAAGTTACTTTACACCAATGGGGTTAATGCACCTGCTTACCGTTATCCAGTAACAGTAGAGAAGCACCCCTAGCTTCTCTATCGGGGGTCTGACAGCCCACAGTCTTGCCCAGTGATTCATCCACTAACTGTGAAACCCACACGAAGATCACAATAACTTTTGTTTTACCCTGCTTTTGTTCTCGAAGAAGCTGTTGCTAAATAGATTGACTGTTATGCCCACAAGCCATCACTACCTAAAATCCAGGGGCTACACTGTTTGTTTCAATGAAAGGGCTAAAAAAAAAGAGCTTTTTTACTTGAAACAATGTCGTCCTTTAACAATTACAGCAATCTACCGTACAAGTTTTTCAACATGCACAAACACTGCTTAATGAAAACTCATTGATTTCATGATGACTCACTCGACATTAATTCCCATTAGTGTAAATCCCGTCAAAATGACGTGCTAATTTGTCTGAGCGGTGTCCGCCTTCATAGACAAGACCCATTCAACCGCAAGGATAGAATAACACATCTCTCAACAATCAAGTTTTTTTTTTATGCGCACTTCCACCTCTCTGATGACAGCTGCTGTTGCCGACATGTTATAAAGACCTCATATGCCTTCTTTAACACATCTGAACACATGATAAGTCACCTCCACTGTCCTCAGGGAAAGGCACAGAATGCTGGGTGTGATAAACAAGTCTACTGGTGGAGGCGTATCCCTATTTTTATCTTTATTAAGGTGATTACAGTAATGGTCTTTTGTAACTGTTCACTGTAAACTGTTAACTTGCCCAGTGTATAAAAAAAGTTACTGACTTAATCCCAATTTAAATTATTCACTTTTGTGTTTAACCCACATTTACATATGATGAATGGAATTTTCCTGGATGTAACTAGTTCGCTTAGAGAGGGAGATATGAATTATTGTATTTTACCTACATAGTAGCTCATTTAAAAAATCATACTTTTCCAGGTGAACAAAAATGATGGGTAGTAGTGTGTTAACCAAAACACTCTGGAAGCATTTTGACCATAGGCTATCATTTATTCCCCAAATAGGACTTCTGGAGGGAGTGGGATCACTAAGCACAGAATCATTCAAAGCAGACATGTTTAATTTCCGGACCAAATGGTGTCCATGTTCCTCAAGTGGTCATTTCAGCATTAATATGTGGCGAGCTAACACTGTTGACCGCGGTATGAAATACACTTATACAAAAAGCTATATTATATTCTACCAGAAGAGGGCAGTACACGTTATGGTGAACCATGGGCTACTCTATCGTGATTTTTGACACTTTACATTCAATTTCTAAAATGTTGACTGAATCTAAAGAAGAGTAGAAATTTGTTTTTAAATCTTATTTCAATCCATTTAATAAAAAGAGTAATAGCAGATGAAACTAACTACGACATGATGACTGGAAATAAACAAGATGAAAGATAACAACTGGAAGCTGTGTGCAGTGTTATCCAGAGCCTGTGTGCCAAATGAAATAACAGTGTTGTTTTTTTTAAGTGAAAAAAATTCTAAAATCTCAGTTGAGGTATCTTATTGTGATCAAATAAGTTTCAAATATGTCAGGTTACTTTTATGGTTAACATTGTTTAAATTTAGAATTTGGAAACCAATTTTCAAATAATAAATAATGTAATGTTTGTCAATGTAAAAATAGTATATTTTTTTTTTTTTGTAAAGTTTAAAAAGTGGCCGGCTTCACCCATCTCATCCATCTTGCCCTCTTTGCAAAAAGTTTGTACCTGCCTGATTTTTAGTTTTGTAGTAAAGTTTTTGATGAATTTGATTTGATGAATTTAACTTTTGTATTTCACGTACTTTTCCTCAATCCTCTAAATAATGTACTTCTGATGCCTCTTTCTAGGAAATAATCTGTCTGTGTTTCTAAGCGTCATGTCAGAGTGGTACCATAAAGTGGGCTTATCCCTACTAAAACCAAATATTTTTCCCCTTTCAATCCCATGACAACGATAAGTCTTTTAACATTTTATTAACATTTTCCTGACCATTCTTCATCAGAAAACATTACATTCTGTTCATTTTGTGGATGAACAGAGGAATTCTGGTGGCTGTTTATCCACCACTGTATAAAGGTTTATTCAAAATTATTTAATAAATCACAAAATTTCTTCAGCAACTACAATATTTTACAGAGAACCCTCTGATTTTTTTCTACATTTTAAGACTGAAATCTTGTTTTTTACAGGAACACTTTTTTTCACAGCAATTACTGTACAATAAATAAAATCAACAACTTTTGCCATAATTTGGTTGTAAAAATGTATTTATTTACACAGGAAGATAACAAAAAAGAAGGAGCACTCATTTTTCGGTTGTGCTTTGCAGTTTTCCTCGACACTGGGACCAGTACAAGTCATTGTAACTTGTATTCAGACACCATACTTTACATTTTATTGTAACTCCTATTTGTGCCAAGTATTATACTCCAATTTGTTAAATATCTAATAATCTAGGAGCCATTTTCACTGGCTACCCCCAGGGAGAGCTGGAGACTCTTTTCTAAGTGTGATAAATTGGTCTCATGCTTGAACCTAAAGGTTGGCAAATTAACAGTTAATTAAGGTTTGATAAAGAGCAGATCTGCTCCAGGCCCATTCAGCTGCTCTCGACCCGAGCTCTTTGAGGCAAGTGTTTATGTGCTGGTAACAAGTGTCCATGCAGACTGTTATGTCTGCGCTTTGTCACATAAGGGGATTGCTCTCAGATGTGCGCCTTCACTCTTGAACACACACAAAATACAATCATGCTCATCTTACTTCACACAGCACACTTTTTCTTGTTGGGTTTGGTGATGACGTGAATTTTCAGTGCAATAAATATTGATGATATAAAAATATTTTGGAGTTTGCTGTATTTTATCTCTATGTAGCACATTGCATTGTCAACAACTGATAGGTGTTAGAAAAGAGATGTTTTCAACATTTCAACAGTTCAACATTTCTGAAAGCCACACATTTCAAAAATACAGTTTTAATTAAAGAGTAAATATATAATTTTATTTGCTCCATTTTTCATTTTACAAAATATATTTGGTGCATACTAGATGATTTTTTTTATTCACGGTAAGATTGTTTTAGATTAAACCCAAATGTGAAGTAAAAATTTTATGTTTTTGTTGCAGAAGTTGTTTACATTTTTCTCATGTGTTAAAGTGAGAGTGGTATTGTGAGAGTGGAACGCCTTGTTTTTACTACTTTTAATGTTCTCTTATAAATTACCTTTAAAACTTTTTTTATTGAAACTTATTAAAACTTAAAAAAAAAATTTGCATTGTTTTTGTGGCAATGCTTGAATTCTTTTTTGTACTAATATTTATTAATAACGTTACACAATACTTCCACAACAAACCTGAAATTTAACAAAAAATACAATTCAGAGTGTAAATTTAATAGTTTTTACTTGCAAAAACCTAACAAATTGAGAATAAATAGTTTGATAACAAAAGTCAAAAGTTTCGAGACAAAATATAAATTCATATTGCCCCCAAAAAACAGACAAGGTCAAAACAAGGTGAAAATTTGATAAAAAGCCAGGCAAACTCTTCTCTTCTAAAACTTCTACACTGTGCTTTTTGAGGCATGACTTTAGAAAATACAAGCCATAGCACAGCTGTCGTACTACCAACAGTTATCTCTTCTTTTCACCACTAGATGGCACTGGCGGCAACGATTTGGGGTGTGTAAAATGAAACTGGAAGACGAGTGTGCATTTTTTTCTTGAATTACTTTGCAAATTAAGTGTCAGAACTCCTGTATTGTTTGTGTAAACCGCTAATAACCTTTTTGAAACCTACAGATTACAGTATATTTCAGTACTTATTCACACAGAACTTCACTCATGTTTGACTCTGATTCACATACACCCAAACTGTTTGTCTATTAGAGTTCTGTTCCAAATCTAATCATCACTGGCTCATCAAGAGCTGTTATATACATGTACATATTATAGTGCCAGGGGTGTCCATCTAAACAGATGACATGTAAGTTAAACTGTGGCAAAAGAGTAAAAACACGCTCTCTGACCCTTCGGAGAGTCATTCACGTTTCAGCAGTGGATTGTGGGGCCAGCAGACGGGAGGAAACAGGAGCATGTATAGACATTAATTACTCTATGTGTGGTACTGCTGAAGTAATAATGTGCTGCAGTTCTTAGACTGACAGCCAGAACTGCCTGGCACTTCATCAAGCAACCTGACACTGAAAATACACTGCGTTTGATTGGAAAGAGCTGCAATACTCTTTTTTACAGACTAATGAAGCGAGATAGAAGCAAGCAAATTCATTAAGGACAGGTCATGGGTGTCAGTTAAATGCTTTCAACCAGTTCATGGTTGTTGAGGATGCCCAAGACTGCAAGAAAAGATTGAAATCTTAAAAATACTGAATTATATTTTTTGAGAAATCCAGAAACTCAAGCTAAGCTAAATATATTTTTTAAGCTGACAATAAAAGAATTTACTCAAAAAATGTTAATTCCATAATTTATTCTTTCAAACAGTCCATGAATAATTGGGAGGGGGCATGTGAACCCTTGTTTGTGGCCTTTTTGAGCATTTTATACAATTTGACCTAATAAATAAACTTTAACATTGTATTAGTGCTTGATCATCAAATGTTAAAACTTTTTTTTTTTTTTACTGGAAAAATCTCAAAAATTAAAAATTAGCTGGGTCAAGCTATTCCTCCTTACATTCAAAACAGACCCTGTGATTGGCACACACACTGGTGCGTGCAAAGGCTACTAAAGGTTAAATGAAAGGCAGGTGCACACCTTTATTCATTCATTCATTCATTTTCCAGCCTGCTTATTCCCTTTTTGGGGTCACGGGGTTCTGCCGGTGCCTATCTCCAGCACACATTGGGCGAGAAGCGGGTGTACACCCTGGACAGGTCGCCAGTCCATCGCAGGGCATACACCTCTATAGTTTAGTAAAAAAAAAAAATGCATATTTTAGATGTGTAGCATGTGCAGCAATTTTCATTTTGTTAAATTATTGGGTAAAGCTATAGTTTCGTTAAGCTAAAATGTTTTTACCCAAACAATGTTTTTACTTTTGGATTAAAATATAACAAATCAAACTAGTATTGCAAAAAGATTTTAGTCAAAATACTAACTTTCAAATTAACTTCCACTTCTCCCACTTTGTTTACAAATTATTTGTCTAACACTTGAAATTGGTTATTCATAGTTAGTGTCACTTTGTTTACTCAATATTTTAGAGTCACCAATAATACATTTTTAATGTATATTATTATATCTTTATGGTCATGTGTATAAAGCTGTTCATGGTGGAGTAGTTAATAATGGTATGTTTGTAACTTGGACATTTCTCAAAATAATTTTGATGGATTAAGCTTGTCATATGCAAGTGACACCAGAACTCGTTTAACACACATTTTAATTTTAAATAATAAAGTACACATGTCGTCAGCTAAATAATATCCCAGACAAGTGAATGCTGCATTTAATTCCCTCCGTCTGGCAATCAGTCAGAAGTGAAGCAGCTGCTTTGACTCAGGGAGGTTGTAGCACTAATCAACAAAGTTTTCCCTGCTTTCAGCTCAGTGAAGGAAGAGACACCACATTGAGCAGCCCGAAAGCTTCACTCATTAGCAATATGATGCTTATGATGCGTCTCCACTCGCTGTGTTCAGAATATTGCTGCATTATTTAAAGGAAGCATCATAATAATTTCACACATAGTAATTTCCTCCAGAAGTTAGTGTTTACAAACCAGTTTTTATGTCTTTGTTAATTATGTATATCAATACGGCATTGAGAATGTGTTTAGTGTTTTATGAATTTCAGAAAGGCTAAGGAGGTTAAAGTGAAATTTTCGAAACATTGTTTTTTTTATAAATTACTATGGAGTTGAGGTTATTCCCTCTATAGAAACTCTCTCTTCTCGGCATTCTGTAATAACCACCGCAGTCTGGAGCTCTAAATGTTCTGTAAATAATGCTGAAAAACTGTTGAGCTCAGTAATAGATGTTTCCTGGTTGAGTCCTCAGAGTACTCAAAACTTGTCTTAAAAAAACTATTTTGAGACGCAGTTTTAAGCCATGTTTGTTGTGGTAAATTGAAAGCTTGAAGGGTTTCAGGAAAAGGCATAGATCAACAGAGTTAGATCATACTTTGCCCGACAAATTATCTTCATACAGCAGCTATGGTTTATGATTTGATTGGCCTTAAGTATTTTAGTTTCATATACAGAACGATCATAATTTCACACTATACCACTGAATTAGTCCAGCAAAATGGGTTTACTCACTATTGTCTGGTGCACAACGTGCTGTTTGTGATTCTTTTATGTATTAAAGCTAAACACTAATGCGTCTGCAAATAAATCTCCACTTGCAACCTACTCAAATGAAGAAAATTGATGCAGGTGGCATTGTATCCTGGAGCTTTTTATTAAGTGTCTAATCCTAAAAATCCTTAAAATAATTCTATGTATTTTGTCCTGATTTGTAACATTTCATCAAGACAGGAAATCTGGATTAGTCTTTTATTGATCATTCAAACAAGAATCCTCTTAACAAAGCAGTAGAGGAAACGAAAGCACACCAAAAGAGTTTAAATGCGGTCTGGCTCTCTGGCGCACACAGGCCATGATAGACTCCCTCTGCAGAGTATTTCATTTTGGATGTGGTCCCTTTCTAAACACTGTGCACCTGGGACAACAGCTTTAGTTCCAAAGCGTGTGTTAATCAGCAGCGATGCCTGCCTGCCAGCGGCTCGTATATACAATTAATATTGCGGCCTGACTTTTAACCGTCAATACCTCAGCGCTTTTCAAAGCCGAATACCATGAGTGCCATGACTCCAGCATTTAGCAGAAGCAGAGTGACAACATTTTCAAGAAAATCCTCTTGATTGCTGAAAGGATCTCAAGGAATTTCCAGGGAAAGTGGCAAAGAAAAATATTTAAGCAGCCGTAATGCGTTCTTGTATAAGCAACAGGGTGTCTAATGCCTCGGCAATAAGACAAAACATATCCTGGTGGAATCTGACAGTTGTCTCTTCAGAAAAGAAGTCATTTCATATGAAGGTATCCATGACTGGGGGGTTTGACATTCCTGAGCTCCACTTTGAGGGTGTGGAGGGGATTTTTGCTGAAAGAAGTCTTATCTTAGTGCTATTTATTCTGCCATTTACAACGCAAGCCCACACGGAAATATATGATTTAATATAGATTTTGATATATGTTTTTACTATATCAAATTGCCATATGTGCACATATATGTTCATCTATATATTAGAAAAAGTATAAAAATAGCTGCCTGAATAAAAACCCAAACTGTAGAAATTTACATTTTTTTATTTACATGTAAAATAAATGTAAAAATGATCTTGATAATCTTGTCAGCTCTAGATGTGCCTTCGGATACCTTCAAACCAATTCTTTACCTTTTTTCATTGCTAAGGTTAGACTGTAATGACGTTTCAGCCATGTTCATACTGAATTACCATTGCATTTGGTGTGGATTGTGTGCATGTTTATGGGCTGTCATGTGAATCAGGAAGTGACTTGAAATTAGATAAATAGGCTTTATTGAAAAAAAACAAACAAACAAAAAAAAAACTATTTTGGTGCGCATTTCCATTATCTACATAGAAAATAGAATTGACCTTGTTAATGTTTCTGCTGGGTGCCTCCTTCCTGTTTTTTTTATTTTGTCCAGTTTCCTATATTTGACCTGCTTTCTTAGTGTGCTCTCCCCTGTCTCTGCTCGTTAGCCTTATTATCCGCACCTGTCTTTCCTTCTGCCTTGTTTTCTCTTGCCTATTTAATCTAGTCTTTCCTGTCATAGAGTGTTGATTCCATGTTAACAGCTGCTGTCTAAAGAAGGCTGTGCTACCGATCTTATTTTTAAGTGTTAAGTTTTGAAGTCATGTTTTTGTTCTTAGTTAGTCCCTTGTTTGTTCAGGTTTAGTTAGAGAGGTTTTCCCTACAAATGGGGGTTTTCTGTCATGTTTCCTTTAATAGAATGCCCATTCTGAACGTACACTTTAGTTCTGCTGTTCTTCCCAGCCCCAGGGCTTGCCCCTGACGGTTTCAGGTAAATGTGTAGACATCATAGGTTTCCATCTCCTCTTGCTTATGTTCCATTGTTAAATTACCAATTCGTACGTAATGTTTTTCTTTTTATTTTTTGTTAATAACTGGTTCTCTTGCTGTGATGATAGATAATATGAGTTAGTCATCATGTGTGAGCCAAAGTGAGATTAGCGCTACATAGGAGACTTATGTGTTTGGGTGATACTAATCTAAATTGTCTGTGTGTAGCATAGAGGTAAAAAAAGTAAAATATTTAAATGTAGTCATCTGACAAAAAATAGTAAAATGCTACCAAAGGTGTTGTGGGTAAATTAACATTTCTACTTGGATTTTTTTTTTGTCCACAATAAAAAGTCAAATGGCTTGACATTCACAATTGTGACAACAAACAGATTTGTTAATGGTAATTTGTATAAATATCAATAGAACACAAGGAAATTTGTATCAATAAGGTTCTCGACTAATTTTTTACTGTTGTCATAAGATTTAATAAAATGTATTGAAGAAATTTTTTAAAATTTCAGGAGCAATGTCCTCCTTTGCATTGTGATATCCAAAAATAAACGAAATGTCCAGCTTTTCGCATGGAAATATCAAAGAAAATTCAAATGATTGGGGGTCACGGGGGTGCTCATTGGGCGAGAGGCAAGGGTACACCCTGTACGGGTTGCGAGTCCAACAGAGGGCAACATTTACTCAGACATTCACAACTAAATGGAATTTAGATTATTCAATTAACCTAACCGCATGTTTTTGTGATTGTGGGGGAAACTGGAGTACCCAGAGTAAACCCACGCAAGCACAGGGAGAACATGCAAACTCCTTCCAGGAAGGTCTACAGCGAGCCTGACAACCCTTTAACTGAAAGGCCACAGTGCTACTTACTGCGCCACCGTGCCACCCTCAGTGCAACTACTTGATTGAATAAGGCATATTTTCAACATCTAATAGAACATACATATATTTAAAAAAATTATTTCTCTCTATTTTTTTTTATTTTTAACAAAAAAAAAATTTCTGGCTTATGTCAACCACCTTTGTATCTTTGTATCTATAGGGCTTATATATTAAAAGGCAGTACAGAAGACCTATATGGCTTGTATATGTACATATATGTGCTTCAATTTTACCTATTTGTGGCATATATATTATCATGCATATAAACTGCACATAGGAATCATATAGCTCAAATATCCTCATATATATGTGTGTGTTCTCATGTGGGAGAACCCTGTTTTTTCTTTTAGTCACCACTTGGATTTGCTTGTTCAGCATATTAATCCATCTTATTTGTAAGGAATGATCATCAAACTTGTGAACATGTGACTAGAGCAAAATGTAATGAGTAATGGTTGATGAGAGACTCTCCAGCAGGATTCAAGAGATGTAGTCATTAACTTAATGTCCATCCACAGTTTGAGCTAAACACAGTGCCTTTTATGGAATTATCATAATTAGTCCAACCATTAGGCTTAATGGGGAGTAATGGCCAGTTAGATGTTATTTGGTAAAACAACACGCCAGAGGCCGAAGGTGTTTTATTACGTCTCTATATTAAGCAAGCTCTGGACGGTTGAAAATGTTTCCAGATCGAGGGCAAATTTGGCTCTTTGCTAATTCAGTTTCCACATAAAGTACTTCAAGGACCACCCACTAGGAAAGTCCAGCTTGGCAGGCCTGCTTGTTCGGGTTCAGCTTAACTTTGTGCAAATTTGATTGGACTTTTACAAGGCTTCAGCCAAGGATGATTATATGAAGTATTTCCTTTTGTAGCACGACGGAACTAAAGCACGATCCCGATAAAACCATGTATGAAACCACAACAGAAACTTTGGCACAAGAAATAATCAACTATATATCAAAATACAGTGACGTATGCCTGGGAAAACCATAACCTCTGCCATTGAAAAGTCATTTTTGTTTCTTTTTGTTAAAGTGGGTTGTTTCATACAGTGTTTTTCATTCCTACGCCGGCCCTCTAATTACATGTTTGTATTTCATTCCCTTCGGGTTACCCCTTGCTTCGAAAAGTGTTTTAATGTGACGTAGAGAATAAGGTATCGTAAGCAATTGTTATTTCAATGTCCGAGGTGAGTAATCACCTAGCATGCTACAAACAAAAACATTTACAAGCAGCACAATGTTTATTAACGGTTTTAAATTGCACTTTGGTCATTTAACAACAGTTTTTTCATGAGTGAAGCTAGAAAAAGTCTAAAAAATGAATGAAACATTGCTAGTTTTTCCATTGGAGAGATTTATGATGCATTTTCAACTCATTTTATGCCACAGTTGGTGTTTAAGCTTGGTCACGGGCCATTTGTTCCACACAAGCACCATCTTTCTTCATTTGACTGCACGGTGTCAGCTCTTGGAGGACATTTCCACAGCAAGAGCGCAGTTTCAAAAGCCCTGTCCTCCCCTTAGATAAACCTACTCTCCAGATGATGTATAACGATCTAATTGCATTTCAGCTGCACATTTCCTACCAAAACGACTTTATTGTATATTCCTATAGAGGTTATAAAGAGTCACGAAAATGTTTCTGTTGATCCTGATGCGTAGATCTGGACAAGCTCTTGAACTCTCACTTTAATTATTATACTTTTAAAGGGAGAATTTACAAAGTTTCAGGATCCACGCCAAACTGAGCTATTCTGGGTGTTCATAAGCATTGCATAAGCATAAGCAATGCAGCTCAAATGTAGTATTCATAAACTTGTAAAAATTCATTAAATGTAAAAATTTGATTCATTTGACTTTTTTGCTTCACTTGACCACAGCACTTTCACACAGTTCTCCTCTGTATCATCTAGACATTCATTGGAAATTTAAAAGCGAGCCTGTAGATGAAGAGCTGCTATTTGTTGTTTTTTGGGCTTGAGTACCAAGGTGTGTAGATATTGTAATTGCTCAATTGCTCAGAGCATTATTGTTTTGTGGCTTTTGGTGCATTTTTGAGGCATTAGATGTGGGTGTGCCAAAATGGCTCTATCTTCAGTGCTATCTAACGCATTTCAGCTTTTAGTGCGCTATGAGCATTCGTAGATGAATGAACATCAGCACAAATGTGTTGGTTCCAAGATTCAAATCTAAGTTTCCGAAATAGACTCATTTGTTGGCTAATTCACAAAAACCAAAGAAAAAAATGGCCACTTTTGTTGTATTTTAGCAAACTCTTCCTAGATATTCTCTCTGTTCATCTCCAAACTCATAGTTTGTCTTATCTTAAGGTATATGGGATGTTAAATTACAAAGCTATTTTGAACTCATTGGACGATTCGTTCTTGGTGGTTAGATGAATTTCCATCTGATGAAGCAGCAAGTTGTTATATTTTGGCCATACAATGTCCCGACAGGATGAAATTTGCCAAGTGTGGTAAGGGTTCATGTCTGAACACATATTTATAGCAGCCAATCGTGTCAGTTACAGCGCCACATAGCATTTGAATTAAACATTTGGAATTGGGAACACTTATGTAAAGAAACACAACCTTCAATTTTTTATTTATTTATTTATTTTTTTAAATCAACAGGAAGTTAATAATTTTTAAATTAGTTATTTTAACAAACTTCACCTATGGATTATCTCTGTTCTCCTCAAAACTCCATCAGTCATATCTTAAGGAATCTTTTTTGCACTTCATTAAGCCATATACGCACAGCAGGCACTAAAGTCAACATTTCACAACTAAGAGGAAGTTGTTATAACTTAGCCATAAAATGTCTAATCGGTCCCAACTTACCCAAACATGTTATGTCCATATCTGAACACATCTACAACGTACTCTTTTGAATTTAGCGCCACCAGGTGGCCACAAGAAATACAACATTTAACATTGACAAGGTACTTCTTTTTTTTTTTTACCAATTTTGACATATGTGACAAGGACCTTGGCCAAAACAATATCAGAAAATATTTTGACTCACCCATATTAGCACAGTCTGGGGGGTCATGGCACTTCCAGATGTGGTTTTTATTGTTTAATTTCCTGTATCATCAACAATGCCTGCTTGAATAAGTCTTTTAAATAAGGATTGGTTGTAGTGCATAGTGCAAACATCATTTTTTTGTTGCTTGCAATCTCTCCAACTCATGCTACCCTCACAGCATGAGGTTTGGCAGATATTCGTAGCCTTGTGTAGGAATACAATTTGGTTGTTGACATCACAATTCTTACCAATGGTGGAGGTTTTTGGAACAGGTCTTCTGTGAACAGGTGTCTACTTTTTATGAGTCCCCTTAATCATAGCTAGTTATAATATACCTAGGAGCCAGAAATCTCAAATACTCTTAGGGCTCAAATACCCATTTCTCTCACACTGATGCAAACGAGTATAACTTTTGCAGATATTTTTTTGTTGATTTCTTTAACGGTTGGAGAAAAAAAAAACAACAAAAAAAACTAACATTGCACTGAAGCTATATTGCTATTTGTGGACAAATGGCAAAATCTGCATATACTTCTCTTCAATACTCCAACACTTTTTTTCCCTTGTTCCTTGCTTTATATGTTTTGCTGTTGCCCGAGATACTCACTCAAAACCCTTGTAATCATTTCGTTTGTAAATGTTCAAAAAAAAAAAAAAAAACTGAAGAAACTGCCATTTTCTTGTAAATCATTATTTAGTTTTAACTGCCACTTTATTTTCATTTCTGGCTGTTCAGTTATTAATTATGATAATGTGAATTTTCATCAAGAAGGATACATCATGTCTCTGTGTCACGTTCAATGATTGGATCATATTTAACTGTCAAAACATAATCAAATCAAGACTTATTCCCACATTACACTGATAAAACGAAATCAAAAGAAAATAACCAACCGAGCCTCGTCTATGACATACTATCTGCTGTGCTGAAGGTACTACAACATAATTAGTTTGTTTTCTTTGTTCATTTTGTCTTTGCATCTAACAAGTTCTGACTTATCTGTTTAAACACATAGGAAAACCCGAGCTGTGGAGCATGCAGATGTTTAAAGTCAGACATGAAGACTTTCATGATTGTCACAGAACTTAATTTACCATGACTGAAGGTTTTAGAACCTTTTAGACTTAGGTCAAGATCATTATTTTATTTAATTTTTTTGCTAGGATGCTTCAATCCACCCCCAAAAGCTGAACAGCACTATTATTTTTACTTTTAACCACCCTCATTAACCACCCAGTTATTTACATCACTGTTTTAAAGCTCAATGATTACTTTATCTCAGAGTTTAGACAAGAGTGTGTCATCACTGGTGGTGATTAAGCATTGTTCTGGCTTCATCGCGATGAGAAGATGTGGCTTTGTGCAGAAGATTTGCTTTCTATCTACTGGGCTCTGCTTCACTTCTTACTAAAGCTTTTAAAGACACTGGTGGTTTTTCTTTTGTCCCTGCAGGTGCGTGCCTTGCTCTGGAAACCGGCTCACGAGCAGTTCGAAAGCTCTCATCTGGGATTGGTAAGAGTCTCTCCAAGCACCCCAGAGACTTCCAGCTCATTCTTGATTGCACATGGCAGCCTCTGACCTTCTCTGAAGGCACCCGCTGCCATGGAAGATTGATGATTATCGATGCAGAAACCCTCTGCTAATTTGGCGTATGTGGTTTGTATGCTTTCTGCAATGAGCCAGGCAGGTAGCTGGCTAACTGTTTTAACCTCATCTTTAAGGAGCAATGCCATCGGTTATTTTGTTGGGTAAAAAATATAAAGGTTTTGATCTTGGAAGATGCTCAATCAAAATGTTTTCTTTAAGGTGACATGAAAATAACAATAGTCCCACCTCAACTAATATCCACAGTTGGCACAGTATAGACAAGAACTGTTTATTGTGTAATGCCAAACCTTCATCTTGCAGTCAAAGAATTTTGAGAGAACTTTTCTTCCACAAAGCTGCCAGACACTGTGCAAATTTAAAGTGTTAATTACTTTTTTGACATAGTGCTAGTGTAAATCCTGTGGAGTCTCATTGACTGGAGTCATCTGAATGACTGTGAGCCAGCAGCCTTCACTTCATTCCATTCGTTGCAATGTAGATGCTTGAATCCCACTTTTCTGTCATTTAAAGTGCTACTGTGTCTTCATTTATTGTTGAGCACTTGTAAACGCATGAAAACTTTCAATGAACTTCTATTTAGCATGTTAAATGTAGTTTGCCTTTTCCCACTGCTTGTAATGTGACCATGCAGATGTGGGAAAATACAAAAAGTTCTTCGGGATGCTATCTTCCGATTAACCAGTATTGAAATTTTTTTTTATGCTCTGGGTGTCTTTGAAGGAGATTAAAATACATTCTGAAGTAAAAACAATTATGTAAAAAGAACTATTTGTGGAATGTATGGGTTTAGGGATAATGTCCGTACATTTTGCCTAAAATACTAATAAATATTCAAACCTTTCCAAAATAAAAACATTAGTTACATATTTATACCCGTTTATTATTACATAGTTTCATTTGTTTCATGAGTCTTTCGAGTTAAGGTTATATTATGTGAAAAGTAGTGCTGGGTAAAAGCATATAACTAACATATATAATTATGTTAATTATGTTATATGACCAACAATATAACTAATGCATTACTCTGCTGTGATTGAGTGTGGCAGGATTACTGTTTGGATAAATGAACTCTATTTCTGTTACATGGTGCCTTTGTTTATTATTTGCAAAAGAAATAATCTTAGTTTGCATTTTATCCCATTTCCTCTTTACAATGGTTACCAAACAAAGAAGACATGGTTACATTGTGTGATTGGTGGAAGCCAAACGCTCTAAAGCATTGGTCTCCAAACTGGGGTACGTGTATCTTTAGAGGTGTACAAGAGTAGAGGAAACAAAATCACAATCTTTGTTTGTTTTTTTTTTTGACAGTTTTCTATATATTCCACAATTAAAATCATGTTAAACTCACAATTAAACTTCCACTCATGTAGAAGTGTATTTTCTGCCTTAACAAACATGAAAAACAAGCCAAACATAGACAAATTTCCCAAACATAGACAAACATCGACGAGCTGTCCAAGAATATTGATTATATTAGGGATGATTGTCTCGCTTATGAAAGTTAACAAGGCAATAATATTCCAATAAAATCAGTTGTAAGCGAAAAGTTCATGAAGACAAAAAAAAGCTTGTGTCATTCATTTTGGCAAGGAGTGAGTCAAGACCCTGCACCCAAACACCATCAACGGCCAGATTTTGACTGGCCATTTACAACCTTGTGAGATTTAACCAGCCATCTTTAACAAATAGGTGCTAATAAAGTATTGTGATGGAATAATTAAGCAAACATATAAATTCAATGTGTGTTCATTTGTTTTAGAAACGGAAATCCTTAAGTTAGAAATATCAGCATTCTTTTTAAATCCTTGGCACACGGTGAATGGTACACTTTGGCATTGACTGTTAGAGTGACACTGCTGCGTTTGTGATGTTCATGAGTGAATTGCAAAGTTTATTAATGTGAATAAATAAAGCTGTTGATCAACAGTTCCACACTAGTGCACATAAATTAAGCTATAATGGCTTCAAGGTGCTCTTTAAAACAAGTCACTATGTAAAAAGTTGCTTTTAACAGGTGTATGCAATAATCAAATAAATTGAGCTACTTTTTTACTGAAGTAACTAGTATCTTTAGTTCAGTGACTAGCGGAACACTGGTTAAAACCAGGGCGGTCACCCAGGGCTCCCTACAGGAATCCCTATTGCAGCTAAAATTTTAGTTTCCCGTTGGTAAAGACTTGTTGGGGACACAATCAGGGAAATACAAAGTGGTTATAAATGGAAATGTGCTTTTGGAACATTACATATATGTTGTAATTACTGAATAGAGAACTTATGAAATGGCTTAGCTTTTCAAATCTCTGTTAAACAAACCCCTGGCATGCTGTGCAGTTCAAGATTTATCAGTTGCACATGATGGCCATAATTTATGATCAATGTCCTAAACAGGCTTTAAACAGCCAGTCGTGTTTGTATATTCAAGCAAAATATGGAGCGCCTTTGGCTTTCAGCTGGCTAGCAGTCATATTTGTGTTAAGTGCAGAGAAAAAAAAACTGGAAATGAACTGTACGTCCATGAATATTTTGACATTTGAGACAGTAACTGGAGCCATTACAAACCCAACTGTAGAGCAAAGTTTAGTCTCTCATTCTCATACAGTTTCATCCAGAATCAAAGCATTTATATGCTCTTCCACGTTCTTTGTGTACTTACTACATAGAAAACATACTGCCATATCATATGTTACAATTAGCTTTTCAGTCAAATGCATCTCTCCAATAAAATGAATTGAAAGCTATGAATTATGGCCATATTTCAGTCTAAAAGAAACAAACCACTAATTGCGATGTGGCCTCTTGGTAATTTTCGAGAAAGAGCCGAGAAATCTCTCCAGCATTGAAAGGGGGGAAATCACTTGCTTCTGCTCCTGCTTTATTTTGGTTTTGAATAACAGACACTACTAATTTGGTGTAGGCTCGACCTTTGGCCCTCTGCCTCTCCCAGCTTGGCTCCCTCAAGGGAAGGGTCCAATCAGCCCCAAGCCTCTCTGTTTTTTCCCGCCGATCCATCCTTGGCTACAAAACGGACTGTTGAGTGGCTTTCCGAAATGTTTCTGCTAATTCCCATTTCCTCTATAATCACAAGCTTTCATGTGAGTGGTTTGGTGAGTTGAGTGGGGGGAGGTGGTGATTACTACAGGGTCCCGGGCATTAACCTCACCAGGTGTCACTGGATGTGCTGTTTACTTCTGTGATTAATGAATGAACTAAAAGACTTCATACACCCCCAAAGGCTTGCTCCTTTTCAAACAAGAAGCGTGCCACTGAATCAATTGGTATAAGGCTCGGTCACGCCTGTGCCGTATCAGGCTACAGAGGCAGACCTGTCGCACCGCTGAACTTCTAGGATTATTTTGGCAGCTCGTTGGGAGGTAGGAATTAGAGGTGCAGTAAAGGAGAACCAGCAAGCGTGCTGTGATAATGTTTTCTTTAGGCCCGGAGACACTGACTTTTTTTTTTTGAAAGACTCAATCCCGTTTTTCACGTGTTAAAAGAAATTTTAACAAGCATCCATCAACGTGCTTGTTGAAATTAAAAGAATCCCAACCCAGCACATAGCAGTTGTCATATTTTTAGTCAATCTGGCTTCTTTTAGGACAATGCTTACACGAGCGTGACTGTAATGACCTCCCTAGACACCACTGATTAAATAATGTTTGTAATCTCAGCATGGGTACGTTAGTTTCTATTGCCATTTTGTTTTAGTGCCAAACACTGAGTGAAAAATACGGCAGTCACAAAATTACCCAATAATTTGAAATCATGTTTTCAATTTTCTCTTGGCGACATTCTTTCTTTTCTAATGTAATGCACATCTAAAGCACATTAAATGGGTCATGAACTGGATTTTTTTTTTTTACTTCAAAATGTTCATGGAGCTCCAGTCATGGATATAGCAATCTTTACAACAAAAATATAAATTTGATTAAGAAAAGCTTGTGGTAAGGTGTGTAACTTGATCTTCGCAAGCTAAGATTTTGCATATTCATGTAGGAATCTGCTTTAAGCAATCTCAGGTGAGGGAGGTTCAAAATAAACAAATTGTAAAATAGAAATATAAAATATAGTTTGTTCAAACTTTAACATTGAGGGATGCACAGATAAGCTTCATGGCGTTCTCTGATCAATCTCTTTTGAAAGGAGCCAAAATCTTTCTGATGCTCATTGTGTCAAAGGCGGGGTTAATGTAAACTTATCAGTAAATATAATGATTAATGGTCAAGTGTCTTACATATATAAACATAAGTGAATAATGTCTTACATATATAAACGACTGATCTGGATTAGATGGTAAATGTGGCGTTCTTGTACACCCTGGCACTGAGCATCTCCTGATTGCCCCTGGAGCCATCTTTAGATTCCCTAGTAGTATATTTGTAATAAAATTTGTACTGTGTCCTTGTTCATTGATTATCAAGCCAATGACAAAAGCAGCATAAATATAATAATTTAACTTTAAGTTGTCTTTATTGTTCCACCAGTTCTGTGTGAATAAATTAGACAATTTGTAGGCCCTCAGTTTAATTTAAGCTCTATATTAATTTACAATATTATACAACACTGTGTAAAAGTTTTAGGCAGGAAAAAATCCAGTGAACACAGATGGAAGTGTCAATTAATAAAATCCCTGGAATAAACAAATCTGTGGCCTTTCGGTCAAAAGGTTTCTGGTTTGATGCCCACTGGTGGAAAACCTTCCTGGACGGAATTTGCATGTTCTTGCCATGTTTGCGTGGGTTTAGTTGGGGTACTCCGGTTTCTCCAGTCCCAAAAACATACCTCAGGATAGTTGATTAATCTAAATTTCCCTTAGATGTGAATTTGTGAGGGAATGTCTGTGTTGTCCTGCAATGGACTGGTGGCTGACCAAAAGTGAGCTGGAGATTCCAAAAGGTAACAAGCGGGTAAGAAGGTGAAGGTAGGTAGGTAGGTAGTACACTTGCATACAGTTTGTGAAGGAACTTAGCTGGTAGGTTGTTCCAAACATCTTGATATCTAGATATCAAGATTTGTATACATAGATACCCTGTCATACGCATTATCAGGGGCGCCATGTTAAGATGGAGTTGAACAAATATGTCAACTGTTTTTTTTAATGTGATGTTAGGACAGGAAAAGAAAGTGTATTTGCCAGTTAGACATCAATAAGATGATGAAAGTGACATTTGTTAATATTTAAAAAAAAAATTAATTAATTATATATCATTCATTAGTTTTACATATTACAGCCAACTGCATCTTTAGAAATTTCTATAATGTAGATGGTATTAAATATATGTATGCATGTGGGTGTTTGTCTTAAGTTCATTTAAATGTATATGATATAAATAAAACTATTAATTCAAGCAGTAACATTTATTATTAATAAAATGAGTTGAAAATGAATGAGTATGGTGATTTTAATCGCTGGTAGATTGAACCAGAGTGGTAGCAGACTTCATTCTATCCATGTATAGATACATTGAGAACACCATTAATACTGACCAAATTTCCATTTGCAGAATTGCAGCCTGTGACCAACTGGTTTCTGCCGGTTCTGAGCTGAAGCCTGATGGAATAACTGGACATCTTCTGATTACTTAGCATGATGTGTCTTCCATCTGCTGCGCAAGGTTCAACAGCACATCTTGAGATCCTAGTCTGCTTTGAAATCTGTCTGGGAGACACATTGTTGATGCAGTACAACCTTATTCAACAATCTTGTCATAAAGAGAAACTGTATTTCTCAACCTCATCTAGTTAGCAGAGGTTTGCTTTTTGTTTCAGTTCATGGCTGGGTTTCAATCTAGGTTTGACATTAGTAACGTTTGCTCCTTTTGGATATAATTGGTGGATCATACATCTAACTATATTTATAAAAAATCTTTGAGGAAGTGTAAAAAGAATTGAGGTTAGAGAATTGAAACATTGAAAAAATAGTTAATCAGACATTAACAAAATATGAATCCATTTTTCAAACTGACATTGGTAAAATTATCAATTGTTTTTACTGGAATCCAGTGTAAATTTTGTAGTCAATGTTATTTCTGTAAATAATTGAAAAGTAACACAACAGGTTGATAATTGGTGTATTGGTGGCGCCTAGAGTGTCTGGTCTATAGTGATGCAGGAAAAACTGTTGCTCATGTCTTCCCCCCTGAGTCAAACTTTCTAAAAACACACAGTTTAGTGTGTGTCATAGTTTAATGTGGAAATTTAATTACACATGTGATGCACGACAAAGAGTTCAGCACTAAAGTACAGTAAAGCATTCATTTTAAGCGCAATGATGTACCGGGGTGCATTAAAAGCTTATCTCTTGAGCATTTCCTGCAGGCAAGATTGTGAAATGTTCTGTCTGAAAGCACTAAAGAAATTTTTGCCATCAGCATTGGTGCTGGTGTTAATCCATTTCCCAAGAAGACGTGTGTGAAAGCATCCCTTCAGCTCTGACAGAGTGCCTGGAAGGAAAGGTGAGGAAAGGTTGTGTACACAGGTGATTACTTAATCACTGTATCCTCTGTGAGAAAGGGCCAACAAAAGGTCACGTCACTCAAACAACAAAGCACAACCTGTCCTCAGAACCACACTATGCCACAGACGGAAGGCGTGGCATGTTTGTTTTCATAGCTTGGCACATCTCTTTCGCGAATCTCCGAAAACTTGTCTGTGGTTTGGAGTGTATTGGAAGTACTGTGGTCGTTTGTATAGTTCCATTCATGAGTGCCTTTTGGTAAAGTGCTTAAATCCCAAGATGCACTTCCATATGGGAAGAGTACATTCAGAATGCTAATGGATCGGCTGTTCAGCCTCTTTATGAGTCCCTACAAATCTCATTTTGGACTAAACAAATATGAAGTGGCTCTTGAGAACCTTAAGAGTTTCTTCAATTTGACAGGCCAATACAAATATGGTGAAATGTTTGCGGAAGCTGTGCATTTCGCATACTTTTTAGAAGTTTTTTAGCCACTGACCTACGCAGCAACAGCCATGCTGTTTTGAATATTTGGATTTCTTTTCTTTCATTATTAAAGCATACACATCTTAAAATGCGTACAAATGCAGTAAGTAAAATGATCACAACAGTATTTTAGTTCTGGAATCCTAAGGATTCTGAAAAAGGAAGAAGAAAATAGCAACATAATTGTGGTACTCTCTGTGGATCTTCTTGAACTTTAAGATCACTTTAAGCATCATCAGCTGTCTTTAACCATGTCTGTGGGTACAAGGACAAAAGAAGCAAAAACGGCTATTTGCCTAGCTGATTGTTCAAGGTGTGTAATGGATGTGTTATGCTAAGGTTTTTTTCACCTACTCCTAACCCTCCGCCTTTCCCCTATGCTTACACCTTAGCCCTTGAAAACATGGATTAGAGGATGGGATGAAAACATACGTCTATGAATCAGGACGCCCCTACAAAGCCATATTCATGAAACAAATGGTTCTGAAGAATCAGCAAAAAATGAACTTATAAGTATAATCAACTGGTAATTTCACACGCAATATCGCAGTCTATTGTTTAATGATAATGGTATTTGGCCAATAATGGCACATTATTCTTGTAAAACTAAGATCCTGTGTGTTACATTAATGTAAACATTGACATGGGACATTACATCTAACATATATTTTACCCTATATTTTTTGATACCATTGCATACATTGGGAACTCCTCCACCTCACGTGAAGTTGTATAATTGAGAGGTGTGGCTAAAAGGTGTTTTTTTTAAACTTAAATCTGAGGTAGCTTGTTCCAGAGCTCGTTTTAATAGTGCTATGGTGAAGGTGCTAATTCAATTCAGGCAAGAAGCAGCAAATGAATGCTGTGAGCAAATGAAGGCAAATGAGAAAGAGAGAGAGAACAAATGGGGAAGCTGCGAGTAACTATTTGGACTATAGAGGTCTAAAAGCCAAAAAGCTTTTAAAAAATGTTAAACTTCTTAAATTTGAAATGCCATTGGCTTTCACCAAGCAGCAATCAAAGGCAGAAACAGCTACAGAACTAAAAAAATATGACCACATTATGTGCCAAGAAACATTTAGCCCCATCGCGTTGTAATGGAACACATCATTTATGGAAGTTCTGTCATTTGCAGCAAGATAAACTGTTGAGTATATGTTTTACATTAACAAAGATCTATGTGCTCTTGGGCAGGAAGCAAATTTGTTGAATAATGTGCTCCCCAGATGTATTGTACAAAAACCGATTCCAATACCTCTGCAATTACAGTCGTCATAAAATTCTCAATGAATGAAAGCTGTGATGCTCTTGCTTCATGGTTTTTTTCCTGATATTGAAATAACGGTGCAGCATGAAAATAGAGCATTAAATAGAAAATAATATTCAAAATAATGAACTTATTCTAGGACACAATTATTTATTATAGAAAAGTAATGCAAAACTCCATTCATAAGTCCTCAACTTAACTGGTGTTAATGGTGTGAAAATATATAAAGTCTGTTCCAACAATAAATGTTGGATACACTGCTCCAAAGATAAATGTAACACTGAGATTTGAATAACCTCTGATCTAGAGTTCAATGTATTACTATTTGAGTTGATGAAACACTGATCCAGTATTAAATCTATAACTAGATGAGATGAATAAACACTGATCCAGAGCTCAATGAAACAATAAGTGAGTTGAATAAACACTACTCCGGGATTAAACATAGCACTGTATGGGTGTAATAAACACTGATCCAGAGTTAAATATAACACTGTTTGAGTTGAATAAACACTGCTCCAGAGGTAAATAATCCCTTATTTGAGTTGAATTAAAACGGATTTAGAGATAATGAAACACTATTTGAATTGAATAAACACTGCTCCAGAGTTAAATAACCCACTATTTGAATTGAATTAAAACTGATTTAGAGATAATGAAACACTATTTGAGTTGAAAAAACACCCATTTGGGTTTAACACATTCAAATTGCATTTGTTGAAATAACACAGAATTTTGCTGTGTGTGCTGAGATACTTGGGCGGTTTATTTAATTCTTGCATTTATATTATTTTGTCATTTGAATGCATGATTTTATTTCAATGTAAAGCTATTGCATTTAATTTTGCATTTGTTAAAGTAAAAACTTTAGAAAATCGAGCGAGAGTCACACTTGTTTCACACAGCGTACCTGTGTGAAATGACTACCATTGCCATACCATTTAAACAGATGCAAACCTTTCCAGAAGTACAAGTTAAGGCATTGCTCCATCACTCACCCAAACAGCTTATACAATTACATCAGCATTCAACACAAGCCATTTAGAGACTTGCTGACAAACCGACTTGCATCACCCTTTGTTTTGGAGCTCTTAATGGATTATGCTATAACTGTGCCAGTCAGTTTTTCAACAGTCTTTATGAGTTGGCTTTGGCTTGTCTGTTTTTCTTCCTCACCGATGTTAACTTGTTCTCTCGCAGCAGCTGTTTGCAGGATCGTCTGTCAAAACAAGCAGGGGTATTTTGTCAGGGAAGATGGAGGAAGTTTTGGTGCTGTTGTGACTGCCACAGGTGGAAAAACCTGACATGAGGAAGAATGACAATCACAATCTGTGGCCCACAAGCCTGTCACTGTGGAATTCCGCTCTATTCTTTGTCAAACAGTAAGGGATGAGATAGAACACGCTTTAGGACTTGGGGTTTATTGGCTGGATGACTGATGTGATGTTAATGAAAGACAAACAAACCATTTATTTGTAGTGTAATTGAAACAGTTGGGTTACAAGATGAGAGAGTAATAGGCGGTGGGGAATTGGTGTAATGATTCAGGTGTTAACAGGTATCGTGTATGCAGAAAAGCCTGTATAAATAGCCCTGAGAGACATGAATAAGGGCCGGCTGTGTGGGGTTGACGATGAGGGCAGATGGGTTTAGGAGAATGAAAGAAAGAAAGGCATCAGATACTCCTCATTCTAACAACAATGTAATGTGCCAGTTCACTTCAGGTTATTCATGATTTGTGTCAGTACATGTAACATACTACACAAAGAGACCAGTGTAGTGTCAAGTCTGTTTTCACACTTGTGGGTTATGTACTATGGGTTGTTGTTCATGCTGTGGTAGGAAATAGGTTTCTTCAACGAGTAACCTCTTATTTAACATGGTTTGTGTTATTAAGTTTGAATATCAAAATATCTATCCACCATGTTTATTAATCATTTATTTTAATCCGTGAACAAAATGCAGTCAATTTACAAAAATCAAATCAATATTTGCTTTCAAAACAGCTGCATGTTAGCATAACTAGTCTGATGGGTCGTTCCAAACATCTTGAAGATCTAACCACATATCTTCTGTGGATGTAGGCTATAGGTTCACACATCCTTCTGTCTCTTTATGTAATCACAAACACACTTGATGATGTTGGGGTCAAGGCTTTGTGAGGGCCATTGCTTCCAGTACTCCATGTTCTTCTTTACTCTGAAGATAGTTCTTAATGACTTTGGCTATATATTTGGGGTCAGTGTCCTTCTGCAGAATATGTGATCTGCTTATAATCCACAGAAATCTGCTTGTATTTCAGAGCGTTGAGAACAACATTAATCCCGAATAGCGTGGCAACTTTGACAGCAAAAAAAGAAGATACCCATATTCTTTAAGGCAGTGGTCCCCAACCCCAGGTGCATGAGCATTTGTTACCAGTCCGCACAATAAATCATAAATCATTTCTGTTTAATTTATTATCTGCATCTGAACAATGTTTTATTTTGAAAAATGCTCTGGTTTTAAAGATAAAAGAAAATCTCAGAGGTGTGTTCCACGGCAGGTCACTTGCTAAAAAGTGAACCTCACAAATTTTAAAAATCTCTTTCGAAAGTTGTGATCCAGACACGAAACTTTCATTACATCTGCCCCATAGGTTGGAAGAAGTTTTATGTTCCTCCTGCTACAGTCATCGCTTTTACCGACACAAATCCCTACCCTGAGCAGTGTAAAATAAGTTGGCGACCACTGCTACAAGTTGGTAAAATTGGCATCTTTATTTCAAACAATCTGACCGACTATAACCTGAATATCATTCAAAATTTTTCTGGATGACTTGTAACTATGGGTGATCGCTCATTTCAAATTATCCTGCGCCTCACTGATCCCGACTTTGCCTGCATATATACTTTCATCCTGTAAAACAACAAAAAAAAATTCTATCTTGATGGCGACATATTCCCATCACATGTAGAATGCTCACTATTAAAAGTATGGAATAACTATTTCAGTTATTATTTGGGGAAAGAATGCTTCTTCTCCTCATAGAGGGTGTCAGTGATGGTCTTCAGCAAAATTGTGAAGTCAGCGGTCTTCCACATGATAAATTACATTAAGAGAGCATAGTATCTTGAACTTTGCTGTAAAATTCAAATTTTGTGAAAAAAATGTTTTTGTTTTCGTTTAATCTTTCAATTATAATAATTCAAATAAAAACACATTCTCATTGTGTGTAATTACATTTCTTTGCCAAATAATTATTATTGTTCAACCCACCATTTAACTGCTAAACATTACACTTGGCTCAGGTGCCAAAAAAAATTACAGTATTTGGTTAAATCCCAACTTATATTTTTACGTCAAATATTTTCAAACACTGCGATGGACTGGTGACCTGTCCAGGGCGTACCCCTGCCTCTCACCCAATGTGCGCTGGAGGACCCTAAAATGTCCTCCAAAAGGGAATAAACAGTTTGGAAAATGAATGAATCAACATACAAACAATAAAATATTTATTTTAGATTCCGCTTCATTTTACTTCTAGTATTTTGAGGTTCATTGCAACATCTATAGCTGACTGTTGTTGAACCAAGACATTGCTTTTCATTGGTACAGCTTCCAATGAAACTGCAATGGATTTCAGATTGATTTTCAGTATGGTTTTATATTCAGGTGTGGTTCAATAAGTCTGAAAAGTCTAGCAGAAGACTGGATTTTCAAGTTCTCTTCTAAATGCTGTATCTCAATCAAAATCACTTCAGTGCGTTACGCCTGATTAAACATTGTGTCATTCTTCTCTGTTTTCTTTAGAGCAGGCTCTGAAACTTCATTTGTTTGGATTCGTTTTTCCCTTTGACTTTGATACATTTTGACAAATGTGTTACTGAAAGGTACGAAGTTTGACAAATGGCACCATAAAAGTCCAAGTGAAGTATATGATGCAGAACTACCTTGAATGGCCCTTTAAAAGTTTCAAATGTGGTGTTTCACGCGATTCGAATAAACATTAACTCTGAGAACATTTGAATAATAATTTCGAGCATTTATTGTAAAATAAATAAAACAACCTTGCTTTGAATTTCAGACTGTTTCCAGGAACAATTTTTTTGTTTTGTTTTGTTTACCTAAGACTCAATGCCCTTGTCTTCCCCAGCACAAGCATAAGATTCCGCAATGTTCACACTCAAGCCCGCATCACCAGTGGATTTTGAGCTGTATAGAGTGCATATTTCATTCCTGTTGTAAAGCATGCACACTAAACTTACACACACTGTTCCGTTTTTCCATGCACGCACTAACAGCCCTGAAAGTGACTCTGTAATGAGATGTTGTTTGACAAGCATGCAACATTTGGGGAGCTGGAGAAAAAGGGAGAATGAGACAGAAAGAAAAGAAAGGTTCAAGGCAGGCTCGCTGCTACAGTGCCTGTAATAATAGAGAGGAAATTGAGCATTAAATACAAATCAAGGGTTATTAATTTGAGCGTGACAGAAGAAGGGCATAGGGGTTGAGCCTTTCAGCACTCCCTCTTACTTCACCTTTCTATCTTTAAATAGACACACTGCAGAAATCACTGGGACTATTTTATTTATATTCTTTTTAATTTCAGTTATTTTCATTCCTTCTCCAGGTGGTGGTGAAAACTGTAAACTTTTTTTTTCCCCTTTATGTTTTAATTTCTTTGTTATGTACCTAAATGTTTAAATTTCAAGCATTTTACTTAAACAAGAGACTGTGTAAATGTCATCTGAAGAAGTAAGAAGCGTGTTTTTCATATGACATTTTAATGCAGTGATTCAAAGAGTCTTCAACTATCTTTTACTCAAGTATATTTTTAAAGTAATATCAGTTTGAGTTGATGTTTCATTTTCAAAAATTTTTGTAACTATGTATAGCCTTCACACATCTTCTTTTAATATGTTCTTTTTTTGTAAAATAATGTACTTTTACTGGTCATCTTGCCCTGGTTTACTTGCTGTTTATAGGACATAGACAATGAGGGGAAAAAGATCAAACCTGAAACTAAACGGACCTCTTGTCATTATTGCATGAGAGCAGAAACAAATGCATCCATCTGAGACAGAGTGAGAGAAATTTGGTTGAAAATAAGGTTGAATGTTTAATTTTTGGATTATTTATGAACATGCAATGATTATTTATGAACATTAAACTAACAAAAAAATCATCAGCAATGGTCAATAACTATAATCAGTATATAAAATATGAAAATGTAAAAAGTGTGTTTATACCTTTTAATAAGGAGGTATATTCTCATCTCCTTAGTTAAACATTCAAAGCGCAAGTTAGCGCATCTTTAACTGGCATTTGCAATGTCAGAAAGGGAAAAAAAACAAATTCAACTCTTGTGGATAATTCTGGAAGGCCAAATCAATTCACCCTGGGTTTTTAGTCTGGTTCAAGGTATATTACCACCAGTACATTCCAGTTGGCCTGGTCTAAGTCTTTTGCAAGGACGCCTTTAACTAATGGCTAGCCGGAGAAGATCTCATGTTCGTTTGTAATAATTCTGCAGTTTTGCACCGTTTGTACTTTTTGAAATATTTTTTATTGCATTTGGGAGGTACTGCCTTTTCTTGTCTACACTAGAGATGAAAAAAAACCTTGTTGAAGTGTGGAATGAAATTATACACAAAAGTGCTTTCAAGTCCATGATCAATCAGAGTCAGGCTGGAACTGCTCATTCTCAAGCCGCGGCTCCTCAGAATCAGAGAACTCTCTGAGAATGATGACACCTATCAGACCAAGTTTTCTGAGACCTTGACCCTTGTCTCCTTTTATAAACAATGGAGGAAGTTGCGCTTGATCCTAATGTGTTCCAGCACCTGCAGAATGTCAACCTGTTTAGATTCGAAGTAGAGACTATGATAGAAACATCTGGAGCTTCACTCTTGACATCTAAGCACCGTCTGTGTTCAGCACCAACACAACATAACAATTTATCACAAAGAGATCATTTGTAACATTTAGATTAGAAGAAGACAGCCCCCCCAAAATTATTTTCTTTACTAGATGAAAAACCCTGAAAAACTAGTGTTAATGAATCGGTTAAAGTTGTGTTATTGCCCAAAATACCTACATTTTAAAAGGGGGAAAGAAATGTTAAATCCCTCTAAACTAGCACTCTGTGTGTTATAAATTATAGATACAATGTATATCAAAACACTTTGAATATATCAGACACATTAATTTCTTTTTGAAATGCTCTGTTTCCTCTTCAGTTTTGCACTAATGTGGAAAAAACTAATGGGGTTCTGAGAATTCGGCAGTGGGTTTTCTACAGCTGGTGCATTTTTTCATAGAGGGGGTATACTAATCAATGAAACTTCTTCTTTTCGTACCATATTATTTACATTTTCATGCATACATTTCTTGGGATGATCTCCCGGGTTAACACTGGTAATTTTAGCAGTTTAAAAGACTTATGAAATCTTTATCTAAATCTCTTGATTTTTGGATCTAACGTAATCATAAACTCTAATTCAACATGTAAAAGGTTACTAGGTGCCAGCTTAATGTCATTATATATAAATGTAAAGTATTTTCATGTATTTTTAAATGTCTACATAAAGTATGCTTCATGTTTAGGTGAAGGAGCCATGAGGGGATGCCCCAGAGCCCTCTATTGACCAGCTGCCAATAGCTAAAAGAATAGGTATTTATTCATATCCGTTATTTCAGTCCTATTTTTACCCTGAGAGTACTAAAAACTTTAGGTAGACATTTCATCCTTTCTCAGTAAAGAATAAAAGCTATACTTGTAAGTAGGTCTTGTCAAAATGTCTGACAGAATTTTTCCCTGTAAACTTGCACATACGGTAATTTGTGGAAAATTTCAAGATTGAACCTTTGGAAAGCACCCCCAACTGTGGTAGGTCCACTATGTTTCAAAAGTAAATGGTGACAAATTTCCTTGATTTCCTTTGGTTTCACTTTCCCTGCAATGTGTCATTAACATTTTCCATAACTTTGACCCCTATGAAAAAAAACACTATGCTAAACAAGTCCATGATTATTCGGCCATAACTTATGAGGATCTTATTTAAAGTCCTTTTTTCCATCTGTTCATTTCAAATGAGTCGTCTTGTCAGATCGAGTGAAAGTGGATGCACCTTTTCATGGGTAGACCTTGGCAGGAGCCAATGGGCAGAGGGTGTGAAAAACCAACTGGATGGACTTGATTCCTCTCTTGAAATTGGGTATGACTGAAAGCGCCCAGGGCAAGGTTAGGGGAGAGCCGAGCATCTGGCATAGCTGCCTTTGACTGGCACATACTTAAACAATGATGCAGTTTGACTAATTTGAAGCGGAGCTTATGAAAAGATAACATAAACACAGGGTCAGTGAAGCAGAGCCTCCACCTGTGTGAGAAGTGTGAGGTAAAGCTGGCAGCTAATGAGAGAGGCACTGGCCTGCTCATGGATTAAAGTCTTTGTAATGTAAATCGCTGTCAGATAAAGGGTCTGTGTTTACTTGTAGCATTAATATTTTGATCAGTGTGTTTAAGAGAGTCGGCCTCTTAATGCACAGGCAGTGGGATGGCCTGGCGTGAGCTACCCTGTCGTCGACTCTGTTAGTGTGCCATCAATCTCCTCCAGATTTTGCTAGACATGCTCTTGGGTTTTCTTGGCGATTCTTATTATTTTGTTTAGATTTTTTTGGGGCTCATTAATACCAAATTAGCCATCCCTGAATGAGTCCATCCCTGAAAGAATGAATGTAAAAGTATGGAGTGGGTGGGCTTTTATGAACTTTTCCCCTGATTTTGGACTCACACTTGAAAGAGAGTTTGGTATTTTCTTTGGATTCCCGCTCATTCATGCTTCCTGCTGAACATGGTATGAATTGTAGCATAGCGTGGAAAGTGTGAGAGTTAAAAATGGAGGTTTCAAAAATAAAGTAATTTTTTCCTCCAGCAAATGTTCTGTCATGCTGTGAATAAGGTCTTTACCCTTAACAGCTGTTTTTAGGGTGCCAGCTCTGTCTGTACTTGTTCTTTGCATCACCATGTTCATGATCCTTCTGAGCAACAGTTTGACTCTAGTTCAGGTGCTTTCGGTTTGAAGAAGACTCATGAAGTCACAGCTGAGTGCATGCATTTGAAAAAGAGAACCCTTTACTGGGTATAATTTTTATTCCAGGGCATTTGTCTTCAATAATTCATAAACCTTCAGAGTCTGCAAATTACATAAATGAATGAGTTCTGCTGGCTCTAATTATCGTATAATCTCAGTTCTTTGATTCCAGCTCAATGAGCTCATACTGGCTCTCTGAGTTGTGTAAACATTCACTATATTCGCTAAGTATCTGTGTTTTTCTTTTTATTCAACCTTTAACAATTTACTTTTAGGGAAATCCCATTTGGTCAGTGATGAAATGTCTGTGTTAAACAAGTTTTGTGGCTACGACTCACTCACATTATATTTACAGCTTGTTTGCACATTCCCTTGCCTTCTAGACCAGTTTCTTATTTATTGATTTGGGGTCACAGGGTTAAAAACTCAAAAACTCATATTGGACAAAAAAGTAGAGGTATGTCCAGCCCTGTATTGTGGTGGACAGAGTGCCGGACATGTACGCACAGTTGTGTGGGGAGACCCCAGATCAAGACCCAAGCATTTCCTATCCTTCCCCCTCTCTCTACCTGCTTCTCTTCCTCTCATGATACTGTCCTCTCCTTTCCAAATAAAGGAAAAATTGCCAAAAAAATATCTTTAAAAAATGTAGGTAAGAATAGTTTTCCAGTCTATTGCTGGGACCACACAGTTTTATATTACAAACTCATTCCAGCCAAAAAAAAAAAAAAAAATAGATATATATGCAGACGTTGTCCACTGTCTCCTTAGTGGTGTGCAAAAGAAGACCATTTGTCTACAACAGCACAACACCATCACTTAGTTCATGTTCACATTTGTCTCACACTGTGTACAAAAAAATTATGCCCACATTGGCACTCAAAAAACCCTGAAACGCTGTGCAGACTATCTAACCAACAGGTGGCAGTCGATTCATGGCATTTTAAGATGAGTGTTCAGCACTGAGTTTGCACCTCTGTTCGGTGATAAAATAGTCATTTGATTTGGACTCAAGTCAAGAATTTGGTGACTTGTGACTCGATTTGGATTTAAACCTCAATGACTCACGACTTGACTCAGACCTGACCCTTTCACATTTGGCTCTGTGTGAGTTCAGGACACATGACAACGACGTAATGTAAACAGTCTTTCTTAAAACACCAGCAGTAGCTATGTGTGCCTATCAGGTAATTCTCAGCGGATAATCAAGGTTAGCTAAGTCACTTAATGAATAAACCTTGATTTGATTTTTATTATAACAATTTTTCTCAGTATATCTGTTTACTGTATTTTGCTATGCAAAATAAGGCATTTGGTAATTTTCAGAGATCAAATATTTCTATTTTTAACAATTTGAATTATTCATAGTTATGTTGGTATGTAATACAAATTAATGGCTGACTTTGTTTCTGTTGCAAGTGAAAATCAGACTTGATCTGGGATTCTATGTATTATTGAAACAAAGGCCAGCTATAGCCTACAAAATCTGATTCCTTTCTTTCGTCTACAACAATGGATTCTGAGCCATGCTTTATCCACTGGATTGTTGTGCACATACAGTAGATTGCACAGGAAAAACTGATCACAGTGTTAAGAACCTTCTGTTCCGCGCAAAAAAGTCATAAGATAAACACAGACAAAAAGCACTCGAATGTGACTAGCTTGCTACTATTTTCCAGCTTATTACAAATATGTACAGCATTCACTCAATAAAAATGACCGGAAGTACTGAAATTCTAAAACACAGGATAAAATCTCTGACAAGAAACTATAGAATAGAGAAAAACAATATTACATTATTTGGGCCTCCTAATGACTTGCGTTCAGTGGACCGCAACCACAGACCTCCACAGTGACCCACAGCATGATGTTCTGAGGACTTTATTTAGAACGGGGGAAAAAACTAAATAACACTTTGCCTAATGATGTTTCTTACCTCAAAATGTTTGTGTGGTTTGAGAGCCGGGAACAGAGCAAGCTGAGTATCATGAGATCCAGAGCTTTAAAGGCAGGAAAAAACATAAATCATAGCTAATATGGTGAGGCTATAAATTGATGAAAGCGAAAAGAAGTGTGGTGCCGAGGGCTGGCTTGTAAGCTCTTATGTGGAACTTTATTGTTTCGAGTGTTTATTTGAGTGTTTCTTGGAGTCCAGCTTTTTTTTTCCAGAAGATTGATTGAACTGGACGTCTGTGAGAATGTGGTCTATGGTGGAGATCGTTTTGTAATGCCTGTGTATATTAGGAGCTTTCAGATCACTCACTGACCATCAGATTCAAACTACTGATTACTCACCTAAAGTCATTAGCTAAGAATCATTGTTAGTTATAATAATAAGAATAAGAAATAATTTCATACAATATTTCAGCACTCAAAATGCTTTACACATTCTCTAAAGGGAAAAACAGTCTAGTGTATCCACTGGCTGCCATTCTGTGTTAAAAACTTTTTTACTCATGTATAAACTAAGTGAATTAGCCAGTTAGTGCATGAGGAGGAAGGCACTGATGGTCTGAGACTTGTGAGCCGAATTAAAGAGGCTACACTCATTCTCTTTTCAAATGAGTTAATTTCAAAATTTGAAAATTTTAAACGAAAAGTGCGATTGGAGCAAAATCATATTTAGCTAACATTAGAAGACAAATGTACGCCAAATGGTAAAACAATTGTATTTTTTACCTAAAATACTTTGGTTCGATCAAACTTCCACTTTTACATTTTGGATTTCAGTCTCTGTCTGCAATCCAACTCTCACCACTCATCTGCACAAGAAACACTTATATCCACTCCTTCCAGTCACCCCATCAACAAATCTAGCTTCACTAAATCTCCGCACCTGGATTACTTACCGGTACCTCCCTCTTCGATCCTCGAAATCAGTTACAATTTCCTCCTTACTACATCAATTTCCAAGGTACTGGTCAGTCTCTGTTCAGGACCTCTCTTATTCACCTGTGGACTCATCTATACTCCAGTGGGTCTGTGCTGGTCTGGTCGTGGTTCCTGCACCTGCTGGATTGCTGTATTCTTTAAATGCTCTGTTCCTATCTTTCCTATGGGGAAAATATAGCCAACCAGCCAACCAACCAACCAACCAACTTAGCAATCATCAAATGAAGCATCCAAGCAAAAAAAAGCAGGCAACCAACTAAGTAACCAACCTAGCAAGCAGCAGCCAACCGACCGACCAACCAACCAACCAACCAACCAACTAACCAAGCGGCAAGAAACCAAACAATCAACCAATGAACAGAGTGAGCAATCGGGCACCTGACCAATCAATAAATTAATATTCAAGGAAATTTGAATGCAGCAATTCTAAGAGATTGTATCATCACCATTGTCCAATAAATATCATGATACAAGGGAAGTTATATGATATTTATGATACATTGCAATATTGTAAGCCAAGTGATACATTTAAAAATGAGATCTGTATTTGTATGAATTAGTACCTTTAAAATGTAACACGAAAACTGGGCAAATACAACATAAATATAGTGAGTGCCACACAAGTATATAGGACCCCATCTGCAACACTTTATACCTGAGTATTCAAGCAAATGTGGAAGAAGGCTTCTTCTGAGTGTATTTTATCACATAAGAATGGCACACAGGATTCTTGTTGAAATTTGAAAGCTGGCTTGAAAACAAAATATTTAATCAAGACATAATTTAAAGAATAATGTTAATATTAAGTATCCAGTACAAATATTCATAATTTTTCAATTATTGTATCATATATGATTTGTCTTATTATGAATACAGAGTATTCTGATGCTCATTTTGAGGTTGCAGCAGACGAACATCACAACAGATACCTGAATATCTAGATTTATTCATTTATTTCTAGCTTGTAATTGCCTGATCTGGATGTTTGCTTTAAAACTTTGCTTAACACATTTTGAAGTTATTTGACAATTGTTGTCTTCTATTTAATTAGTTAAAATATATTTCCGCAGCAATTTTTCTATCGTTCTTTTCCTTTTGTCTGTGCTGAGCTGTCTATAAAATACATAATTTCATTCACTTAAAATATGACTTCAAAGTTCCACTGTGCAGTCTGTGGGCCAGCAGCATTATAGGACCATTATAGGACAAGAGATAAACAAGAACTTTGGCTCACATCGTTCTGCGCTATGCTGTGTGCAAAGCTTGAACTATAGAGAGTTCAGAGAAAACCATCACCCCTGACTGCTTTTCAAGCCTTCTGAAAATCCTTTCAAAAAGGGGATTGATTTTCACGTTGGGTTTTGAGGGGAAAGCTTTTTTTATGTAGTAATTGCTATATAATGAGCGATTCGGTCACCTCCCGTCACTTTGCGGCCTTGTTTTTTTATTTACTTGTCTAGTCAGAGCCAATAGATCCATTAAAGAGATGGAAAAAATACGTCTTTTGATTTCCTCCAACAGCTGTCTTGCTTTATACTGCCATGAAGTCAGGGAATCGCCCATCTCAGATCAATCACTGCGGCTTGACGTTTCCTGCAAATGCTGCTCGCTGGATAAATGGAAGTGTAGGGGATCAGATGAAAGGGGTTGTGGCTAAAAAAGGAACATGGAATTGGCAACAGAACAGCTGGAATGATGTGCTTGTTTATGTGCTGTAATGCATTCTCATGTTAGTCTGATGTCTTTGAGATGTTTCATGAATACTGAGAAATGAGCTGCTTTGAACTTAATGAATTTTAGCTCTCTTTTTGTTTTCAGCAGAATCCCTCCTCAATCATGGTTCGAAACATATTGTCTCTTTCTCTTGCTTTGATGGAAGTGGATGAAATTGTATACATAATGTGTGACCACTGAGGAGGCAAAGACACCATGTGATCTGGTTATGTTTTCGTAATGATGTAATAAAGCCAGCTTTTGAGCATTTCAGTGAGTAACATGCTCGTTTCCGTCATTATGAATTATAAACTGTGGGCATTTCATTTTAGGACACTTACAAATAGTGTTTGTTTTAGAACTGGCCATGCTTTCGGTGGTGTAGCCCAGGAACACTGGAAAGTCTATTCATGCTGGTCAGCTCAGTGAATAGCTCAAAATGTACATGTGTAGCAATGAGACGCACCAATTTTTAAGGTGTGTATTTAAAATGCCTTCTCTTTTTGCCATTTAATTAATAGTTTTTACAATGTTTTACGATGCTGCTGTAGCTGTGGTGTGGATTTCAACCTGTATTAACACAGAAAAAAAACGTGACGATAAAGTTGACTAATAGAATTTGTAGATTTAAAGTTTTGAAGAAAAAAAAAAAAACGTTTTCAATGTTCCTTAAAATTGTCAGTATTTGACATTTTTAAAACAAAACCCAACAAATTGTTTGACTATTCACTTAAACATGAACTTTTAAGACCTGAATAACTTGGGAAAATAAATGTAAAAAATGGAATGGCAGGTTGATAATATGCAGTATAATTCAAGAGGAATTTTGGTTTCAAATGAATATTTATGTTGTCAATATTTTGGAGGTTATGGAATTCAATTTCTAGATAAAAACTAGACTTTCAGCTATTTGTGTATTTAGCCAAGGCGTGGGGGGGGGGTGTCCTGCAGCCCCATTGCGACTGTTTGCTTCAATCCGCCGGCCATGTGAGACACGCTGGTGATGTAATAGCTATATGTTTGCTTCAAAAGTCAGGACATACTCAGTACCCTTCACTTAGGAGGTGTGTATAAAATGCAGAGCAAGACTGCTAAAAAACTGTGGATTATTCTAAAATAAACATTAATCTTATAAAAACTTGTTACTATAGTTACTTATACAGTATTGCTGTTTACATTTTTTTTCCACTAATGTATAAATCCAAGAGCGGAAAATCACAATTGTTTAATTTGCAAATTGGATGTCTTGCCTTTGACCCTTGACGTCATCACTCAAGACTAAGAGAGAGCGGCATTAAAGCATGCCATCAAAAAGCATTCAAGCACGGTGCTGTGAAAGTTAGGGAGGCAGGGCAATCGTGTCAAACCACAACATTCTGAATCAAGTTTCAATATAATTGGGATCATACGGCACATGTGTGGTTTTGGCACATATGTTCTATTAATCAGAGAGGTCTTTATCATGAAGAACTTTTCTTTCTGTCTGTGTAGAGAGGGACAACTCTGGGCCCCTAAGTTGAGTTCTGTTTAAGCGTGCACCTTTTGACTCCAGAAACACCCATCTCAGAAATGTTAGGTGTTCTAGCCCATCTGCCACTTGTCTCAGAATAGGCCACCACAGTAGTGTGCACTAATGATAAAATTGCATCTCGCTTGGAAGTCCCAAATCACCAGATTCCTCCGAGCTGACTCTTCCTGCTGATTGCAATTTATGTCGGAAGTCGTTGCTGTCCATCGCAAGCCCCAGAGAGGAAAGAAAAGAAATGTGGAGCATTAAGTTAAGGGATTACCCCTTCTCCTCTAAAAGAAGAAAAAAAATTATTTTGTTTCAGACATTCAAGAAATAAGTTATTCTTCTTAACACAGAATTTGAAACAACTGTTATTTTCAAGTTTGAAGGATTGAAAACTGGATGTATTTAAACCCTGTATAGGAGTTTACGATATATTTGTTTTTATCGTAGCACTATTTTTTTTTGCTAAAAAGCAAAAAAGTTTAGCATGTGAACATGAGTACTGTGCTTAAAACAGTTTACTTGTTTGATGCCTTTTAATGTAAAGAGCATTTCTGAACACACAATACATTGACCCCAGCAGTGGATGGGCTACAACAGCACACCACACCAAGCACAATTCCTGTCAGTAAAGAACAGGAAACTGAGGCTACAATTTGCAGAGGCTCACCAAAATTGGACAATTGAAGACTGGAAAAATGTTGCATGGTCTCGTGTTTTGCAGCAACATTCGGATGCTAGGGTTAGAATTTGGCTCAACAATATGAAAGCATGGATCCATCCTGTTCAGGCTGGTGGTCTAATTGTGAGAGTGATATTTTCTTGGCACATTAGATTAGTAGCAATTGAGCATAGTGTTAATGCCACGTGAGATTACATAAGTATTGTCCATGTCTATCCCTTTATGACAACAGTGTACCCATCTTTTGATGGCTACTTACAGCAGGATAACACAACATGTCATAAAGTGTGAATCATCTCAGACTGGTTTCTTGGATTGTACTCAAATGGCCTCCACAGTCACTAGATCTCTTTCCAATAGAGCACCTTTGCGATGTGGTGGAACAAGAGATTCACATCATTAATGTGTAGCAAACAAATTTGCTGCAACTGCATGATGCTATGTTAATATGGACCAAACTCTGAGGAATTGTTCCAGTACCTTGTTGAATCTTTGCTAAATCTATTTCAAAATGGCAAAATGGGGTCCAACCCGATTTTTTGGAAGGTGTACCTAATAATGTGATCAGTTAGTGTATATACAGTCACAGTGAAAAAGTTAATAGATAATGCATGGCGAACAAGAGTGTAGGGTTTTGACTATAGACGAGGTGGAATGAGCACACAATGGAGTGAAACAGATTTTCAGCTTAGTAAAATCTTGGTCTTGATTGAAAAGACCTGGAGTTTATCAGGTTCAGGCTGGAAGTTTTTGTCTCTGGGATGATGTTTTGTCCACTTGAGTGCATTAGGCATTCGTGACATCATCCACAGCATTCCCTTCCATCCAGAGCACAATGCCAGCATTTATTTTTCACATGCTCTCCAGTTAAATACTTGTGAGCTAAACTTCACCACCTGCCATTCTTAACCCATTTCTTTTGTCTATGAAATCCATGGTAATGACAGTGGTTGGCAGAAAAGAAAGGTAAATGCCCCATTAGGAAAGAAGAGCTATTTGGGACTTGTTTCCCAAAACTTGCCTTTTTTCATTATATGCACTCAAAAATATTAGGTTTATTGTGGATCCAAAATATAAATGAAAACAACATAAATCTGTTAACTAGATTTTAAAGTTTGCACGCAAACTTCGATGTTGGCTTGCGTTGGTACCGTTAATACCTATTTTTTTAAATGTTGTCAATTCCGCAACAATAACATAATCCAACCCCATGTCTCTATGATTCTCATAAGCTGAGATAGGTACATGCAAAATTGATTGCTATGGTAACATGTCTGGTTGCTATGGAGGGGTCAGTGACCTAACATATTGTTCCCCATGTCAACACGAGTAAAATACACCAACCCCCATGTCTCTATGACTTTCGTAAGCTGAGATAGAGATACGCCATATTGGTTGCTATGGTAACAGTGTGGTTGCTATGGAGGGGTCGCTGACCTAATATATTTCTCCCCATATCTATACGGGTAAAATACAGCAACCCCCATCTCTCTATGATTTTCCTAGGCTGAGATAGAGACATGCCATATTGGTTGCTATGGTAACCAGTCTGGTTGCTATGGAGGGGTCAGTGACCTAACACATTGTTCCCCATGTCAATACATCAACCCCCATGTCTCTATGACTTTCCAAAGCTGAGATAGAGCTGCGCCATATTGGTTGCTATGGTAACCAGTCTGGTTGCTATGGAGAGGTCACTGACCTAACATATTGTTCCCCATATCAATACGGGTAAAATACGGCAACCCCCATGTCTCTATGATTTTCCTAAGCTGAGAGAGTCATGCCATATTGGTTGCTATGGTAACCAGTCTGGTTGCTATGGAGGCGTCATTGGCATGATATAATGTTTCAGCTGTCAGTATGGGTGAAGCTTACCAACCCCCAAGTCTCTAGCATTTTCCTAAGCTAAGATAGAGATGTGGCTATATAGTTGCTATGGTAAACAATTTGGTTGCTATGGTGGAGTTAGTGACATCATGTTGTAATCTACTTTTCATTTAGAATAATATAAAGCAACCCCCATGTCTCTACTGTGTTCCGTTTAGAAGACATTTGACATTGAAAGTTATGTCAAAAAGTGGGTGTGGCTTAATTAATTTATGTTAATTCACAAGCAATGATGGGCTGGATAGTAATTTGCTTCCTTAATGCTTGTATGACTTTCCAGTGTCAATCAATTACAGAAGCTCTTTTACATTAGGATCCATGGGATTCATGCTCCATTCATTTCAATGGGCCATTGAAAGTCAATGAGACACCTTTGACCTCCTTATTTGAAATCAGCTTGCACCTGGAGTTATCAACTGCCAGATTTTCAAACGAGTCAGCTGACTCAACTGTCAGATTTTCAAACGATGGCAAATCTGCTGGAGAAAATCCGATTTCCATGCCTCAAACAAATAAAGATTATAGAAGAACCATAAGACATATCGAAATGATTCTTTCTTTGTCAGAAGCAGAAGACCCCAACGAAGAGAATGCTGTAACTTTTGTGAAGGTGTGATTAGAAATAAAAAAATTATGGCGAGCTACAAATAGCCTCCATTTGATTCTGTGCAACTGCTCATTTTAGAGAAATCCATACCCTCAAACAAATAAACATTACGAAAGAATGAACAGAGGTATTGAAATATTTCTTTTGCTGTTAGAATCCCAAGATTTTAAGGAAGAGAATGGTGTAAATTTTGTGAAGCTGTGATAAAGTGTGAATGATTTATGGCCAGTTAAAAATAGCCTGCGATTGAGATTTTAAACAGAGTCCACCAGAATTTTTGAATGGAGGTGAATGGAGCAATTATGTGCACTCCTTGTGGTTTAGGCCACCTGGAGTAAAAAACCGTGTGTTTTTTAAAAATGAAAACAGCACCAACTGAAAAAGGACAAAAATCTCTACCATTTAGGTATAAAATGTGTGTGTAAAGGTTAATTTTTAGTTGAGAAAACAGTGCAAGTAGCAACAAGACTGAACTTGCTCAAAGTTAGAGTGAGCGATGACATCACCACTCTAGGGGCCCCATAGGGAATGACTTGGGCGATTTTTGGGCCGAAATTCGCGATTTTTACGGAAACCGCTGGTCGAATCGGTCCTAAAAGATATAGCAACAAACTACATAACAGCTTTGAGGTGTGTTGAAAGTTTCGTGGCTGTAGCTCGAACGGGCTAGGAGGAGTTGACGGTAATTTTTTTTGTTCTAAGAAGAAGAAGAAGAAGAAGAAGAATAACTAGATTTTAAAGTTTGCACGCAAACTTCGATGTTGGCTTGCGTTGGTACCGTTAATACCTATTTTTTTAAATGTTGTCAATCCCGCAACAATAACATAATCCAACCCCCATGTCTCTATGATTCTCATAAGCTGAGATAGGTACATGCAATATTGGTTGCTATGGTAACAAGTCTGGTTGCTATGGAGGGGTCAGTAACCTAACATATTGTTCCCCATGTCAACACGAGTAAAATACACCAACCCCATGTCTCTATGACTTTCGTAAGCTGAGATAGAGATACGCCATATTGGTTGCTATGGTAACAGTGTGGTTGTTATGGAGGGGTCGCTGACCTAATATATTGTTCCCTATATGAATACGAGTAAATTACAGCAACCCCCCTGTCTCTATGATTTTCCTGAGCTGAGATAGGTACATGCAAAATTGGTTGCTATGGTAACCAGTCTGGTTGCTATGGAGGGGTCAGTGACATAACACATTGTTCCCCATGTCAATACATCAACCCCCATGTCTCTATGACTTTCCAAAGCTGAGAGAGAGCTGCGCCGTATTGGTTGCTATGGTAACCAGTTTGGTTGCTATGGAGGGGTCGCTGACCTAATATATTGCCCCCCACATCTATACGGGTAAAATACAGCAACCCCCATCTCTCTATGATTTTCCTAAGCTGAGATAGAGACATGCCATATTGGTTGCTATGGTAACCAGTCTGGCTGCTATGGAGGTGTCATTAACATAATATGTTTCAGCTGTCAGTATGGGTGAAGCTTACCAGCCCCAAGTCTCTAGCATTTTCCTAAGCTAAGATAGAGATGTGGCTATATAGTTGCTATGGTAAACAATTTGGTTGCTATGGATGAGTTAGTGACATCATGTTGTAATCTACTTTTCATTTAGAATAATATAAAGCAACCCCCATGTCTCTACTGTGTTCCGTTTAGAAGATATTTGACATTGAAAGGTAAGTCAAAAAGTGGGTGTGGCTTAATTAATTTATGTTAATTCACAAGCAATGATGGGCTGGATAAGTAATTTGCTTCCTTAATGCTTGTATGACTTTCCAGTGTCAATCAATTACAGAAGCTCTTTTACATTAGGATCTATGGGGTTCATGCTCCATTCATTTCAATGGGCCATTGAAAGTCAATGAGACACCTTTGACCTACTTATTTGAAATCAGCTTGCACCCGGAGTTATCAACTGCCAGATTTTCAAACGAGTCAGCTGACTCAACTGTCAGATTTTCAAACGATGGCAAATCTGCTGGAGAAAATCCGATTTCCATGCCTCAAACAAATAAAGATTATAGAAGAACCGTAAGACATATCGAAATGATTCTTTCTTTGTAAGAAGCAGAAGACCCTAACGAAGAGAATGCTGTAATTTTTGTGAAGGTGTGATTAGAAATAAAAAAATTATGGCGAGCTACAAATAGCCTTCATTTGATTCTGTGCAACTGCTCATTTTAGAGAAATCCATACCCTCAAACAAATAAACATTACGAAAGAATGAACAGAGATATTGAAATATTTCTTTTACTGTTAGAATCCCAAGATTTTAAGGAAGAGAATGGTGTAAATTTTATGAAGCTGTGATAAAGTGTGAATGATTTATGGCGAGTTAAAAATAGCCTGCGATTGAGATTTTAAACAGAATCCACCAGAATTTTTGAATGGAGGTGAATGGAGCAATTAAGTGCACTCCTTGTGGTTTAGGGCACCTGGAATAAAAACCGTGTGTTTTTTAAAAATGAAAACAGCACCAACTGAAAGAGGACAAAAATCTCTACCATTTAGGTATAAAATGTATGTGTAAAGGTTAATTTTTAGTTGAGAAAACAGTGCAAGTAGCAACAAGACTGAGCTTGTTCAAAGTTAGAGTGGGCGATGACATCACCACTCTAGGTCTCCCATAGGGAATGACTTGAGCCATTTTTGGGCCGAAATTCGCGATTTATACGGAAACCGCTGGTCCAATCGGTCCG